>CM046876.1:177854920-178445750 GCA_025667525.1 Glebionis coronaria | reverse complement strand
GGATGCGAATGAAGGCGATGCATAAACGGTGATGCGAATGGAGGCGGCACAAATGATGGGGTAGTGTTTTCTAGGTTTTAAAAGATCTGTGAGAATGACATAGAGAGAAATAGGCCGGCGGTTTCTTTTATGTAAAAAAATAAATAGGTTAAATTATTTTAATTTAAGATTTTATTTGTATAGAATAATAAACTTCCTAATTTTCCCTTATTTAAATCTGACATTTAAAATCACACATACATATTTTCGAAAATGCCATTCTGCATTAATTAGTGGTACATTATGTATTATTAGTAGTAAAAAAATAGTTCTGATAGTTCTGACATTTAAAATGGTTCTGAAAAGAAAGTTACACTATATAAACATACATATATATATATATACATACATATATATATACATATATATATATATATATATATATATATATATATATATATATATATATATATATATATATATATATATATATATATATATATATATATATATATATATATATATATATATATATATATATATATATATATATATATATATATATATATATATATATATATACACATATATATATATATATATATATATATATATATATATATATATATATATATATACATATATATATATATATACATATATATATATATATATACATATATATATATATATATATATATATATATATATATATATATATATATATATATATATATATATATATATATATATATATATATATATATATATATATATATATATATATATATATATATATATATATATATATATATATATATATATATATATATATATATATATATATATATATATATATATATATATATATATATATATATATATATATATATATATATATATATATATATATATATATATATATATATATATATAACTTCGTTGACCCGACGATTCAACCGGTTGAATCGGTTAACCCGTGAACCGATCACTAGACCGGGTCAACTAAAAACCCGAGTTTTAAAACATTGGTCAATATAGAGTATATCTCTAAGAGCTTATTTCTTTTTATTTTTTTTTAATTAAGTGGCTTTAGATAACAACGTCTTATTTAGTCTCTTAATGAAATGTAAAAAGTTTTGATGTGCCTATACTAATAACAGAGATTAAAGGAACAGTAAACAACATATATCTATAAAAAGAAAATGACAATTTGTTAAACTAAATATTAATATGAGTGGAAAAAATACATGTCGATTAATGTAGATTCTATTTATTCTTGTATAATGTCAAGTTAGTAATTAGTGATTTTTTTAATAGGGGCTTTATATAAACCAGCAAAAGCTTGACAACAAAACAATTACAATAAGGGGTATCATCAATAGGATTTTTAACCAACGTATCCAACTTAATCTAAACTTAGTATTTCTAGAAGAAATCCATACAAATACTAGGTACAATAAAAACACAAATATTCACCTTCTTAAATTTATACATAAAAAACATTAAAGTCGTGTGAAAATCTCATATATACTACATCAACGCAACTGCAACCTTTCAAAGAATGAACGTAGTTTTCTTTGACACTTGACAAACGTCTAACCACGAACACAACTCCGCGATATTAGAGACGTCCAACATACTCAAATGACACCATCTACCCAATAAGGGACAAATATTCTATGTCATCTTACACAAGAATAAAAGATGATTAACATTATTTACATGCTCGTTAGAAACAAGGCATAAAAAACGGCAAATCCTGTTCTATATATGTTTACCTAAGTCGTCAATTCCTTTTCGATCTATGTTAACCTAAGTCAGGAGTCTATTTAAACTCAACCTCTACATAAAACAGTTGACATTTATATCCATGCCATCTAGTTGACATAAACCAATAATTAAAGATTGTCCATCAATATATTTTCGAGCAGAAGCAACAATTAAATATCTCTTTTTATTGTAAAAACAATTTAGTAGTTAAGAGTCGCCTTTTGAATATTCATTTTTGTAGGAAAGTGAAGAATGTTTTAGAGGAATTTTTTACGTGGTGTGCTGGAAGATTTAGAGCTTTCATAATCAACTCCTTTTTAGTTCAAGCAATCCTAAAGGAGCAACTTTTCTTGATGAAATTGTGTTGCATTCTTAGGCCAGGGGGAATGGTACCAAAAAAAAACTCACCGCCACCACAGTTTTTTCACTCCTCTAACTAACTCACCAAAAATCCATCTTTCATATGTACCAAGGAAAAAACCTCACTCCACCTCACCTTTCCACTATCACTTTATTTAATTTATCCATAAAGTAAAACTTCTATTTTATAAAATAAAACTTTTATTTAATAAAATAAAATATGATACACGGGTAAATAAAAACTTATGCTGACGAAATTAAAAACCATACACAGTAATAAAAAAAACTAAGAATCCAAATTGTAACGCTCCTTGATTTCTTACCGGAGTGACAAATGGTATGCTGGTGCTACCCCGTCCAAGTGATCATAGGGAGCCATATGCCATTTCTTCACGTCTTGCTCGTACTTTTTCCATTCTTTAATGTTCGACATCAAGCTCCAATTGTTTGGCTTGATTTTACAACTCGAGACGACAACATGCCAACTCTTTACCTTCATCTCCAAAAATTTACGACGATCGTCTTTACCTGCATTGACCATCTCGGACACCATCAACCTTGCAAACTCGTCTTCTTGGGACGCAGTTGACGAACGCGACATTTGACCCTTTTTCTTCCTCGCATCAGCAGCTTTGACTTTATCCCTGCCTGTTGGTCGTTGAACACCACTGCTTTGGCTTTCGCCAACACTTTAAAAAGAAGCAACATCTCCAGAATTGGATGTCTTAGAACTCTTGATGCCTTGGCTTTCTTCCTCATCGTTTACTTCCCACTTGCTCATATCACCCCTTATAAATTTCGAGCTACTTTCTAAAACTTCACAACAATGACGAAACCTGAACTTCGACATGTGCTCAGCTTGATAGTCATCACATGCTCTGTTAACATAGGACTCATCGTCGGCTCTACTCACTACTCCCATTCGAATCATGTTGTTGTACACTTCAACAAACATACACATTTGAGGGCGTATCAGCTTCCATTTTCCTTTCACGCTATCATATGTTCTTTTACCGACCTCCCATGTTTTTCTCTCCAAGTACCACAAAACGTCGGTTCAAAAACCTTGGGTATTCCTATCGTTACCCTTCGGGCTATTTTGAGAAACGGATACCCTTCCTTTACACAACTCCACTTCTTCAAAGTGTGCCCATGAATACTGACGAGCTGCGTTTGGATCCTGTGGAGCTTGCCGATCTCTACACGCCCTCGAATTTGGTGGGGTTGGGGCCGAAACATCAACCGTATAGTCTGTGTCATCTTGAGTCCCCTCAAATGACCCCGAAAGAGAAGGCTTGTATAAATATTCCGATGGGAATGAGGATATGAGAGAGGTGGGTACGTCGACATGGTTTTGTGATGACGAACCACCAACATAGTTATTAAAAGGGTACAGGTTTTGTGAACAAAAATCTTGAAAGCCGGGTGTTTGCGAGTATTAAGTAAAATTATAAGGGTTTGGATAAGGGTGGTTCGGGTATGAGTCCGGAATCGGTGCTTGCATCGGTGTCGACATCGGATTACGGTACGGTTGGTTTGGATATGGTTGGTTATGATAGTGGTTGGGATGTCAATATGGTTGGTTTGGTGACGGGTTGTTAAGATAAAAGGTTCCGGTAGGTGTCGGTAGAGATGTGGTGGTACTTCTTCGTTGGCGGTTGCCGGATTGCGGGGTTTGGTGGCCGGACATTGTTGGTATATGATGGAAGAAGATGATTTATGTGTTTGAGGAAGAAGATGTGAAAATATTAGAAGTAAAATGGGGATTCTATAGGAAAAAAATGGGAGAAAAAAATTTAATTTTGGATTGATAAAAATGGTAGGGCCCGAGTGTTTGTGTGGTTCGAGTGGTGAGTTTCTCACCGGTAGTAGGATTCTTTTGCCTAGATTTTATAACCCACGTATGAGTTTTAGGTAAGATTTTAGTGAGCTTTTTGGTAACCCACGCGTAGATTTTTACTACCTCACACCTAAGTTTTTCTTACCACTCCTCTTAGCCTTATAGTTGATGTTCTAATATGTGTAAATCCAAGTAATTGGATAACTTGGATGAAAGATCAAACACTTGCTATTTTGTAACTTTTTTTTAACTCTTTGCTAACGTTTTAATCTAATTTGTCTTTAAAAAATTAATACTCGTGCTTTATTATGTATGTCTTTGTAAAAAGTTATTGATGTAATATCAGAAGCTTTATTAAATAATACTCTTTTGGTCTCTAAATAAGTGTCAACTTTTATTTTTTTTCAGTCTTTTTTGTTCAAGTTGACCGTATATATTTATATTTGTGTTATATAATACTTGATAAAAATTATATAAGAGAAATTTCATTTAAAACTTAATTTATTCATATAATTTGTATCAAGTATTATATAACACAAATATAAATATTTAAGTCACATTTGAATAAAAAATCGAAAAAAATTAAAATAAACATTTTTTTATTTAGAGACGGAAAATGTACTAGTAAAAGGGTTTTTTCACAACTTTTATCAATGTGAATACTTTAACGATAAGCCCATTAAGATATTTAACTATCTCTAGTTTAACACTGAAATAAAAAAAAACAAAGTAATGTCGAAAAGTTAATAAAAAAAGCTTCATAAAATAGTACTAGTAAAAGGTTTTTCACAATTTTTATCAACGTGAATACTTTAAAATTATACTCTTTGGTACGATATTTAACTGTCTCTAGTTTTACACACTGAAATATAAAGACACAGTAATTAACATTAACAATAGTCATGATGACACAGTACTACTTTCAAAAGATACAAAAGTTCTAACAACTTTTGTTGGTTTGATTATTTATTCAGAGTTTTACTAAACAATGTTCATTCGGTAAAATTTAAAATGTATTTATTACACATCAATTTTCTTAATTTATCAAAATATTAACACGGCCCAATTTCGAAATTAAACCTTGTCTAGTGGGAATGGAACCTTTGTCACCTTGGTTGGAAGTCGGAACAAATGAAAACTTATTTGTTCAATAGATTCAACATGACAGAATTTAATGTTGATTCATCTCACATTAATTTGTCATTCGACAAATGTTTTCGTTTGAATTTGTACTGCCATAGAAATTTGTAGCAATACCACGCAAAAAATATCAAAAATTACAGTACGTAGCAACTAAAAACTACCTACATGGCTTATGGACATGATATACAAATTTTATTACCAGGGGTCATGCAATATGAAGAGACCATATATTCTGAGATTCATTGATTGGATTTTATATAATAAACAAAAAAAGTGAGTGAAAGAAATAGAGAATGTGACGCACCGCACCTACTATAGCTTTTATTTCGATTCATCGAGAGAACCAGGGGGAGTTTTAAGCAGAGGAGTGAGAAAGCCAAGTTGGAGAAGGAAAGCACGTGCAATGTATGTCGCCACGAACAAAAATGTCGTGAACATTAGGCTTGCACGTACCCTGCTTCTCCAACATCGCCTTCTCTCCCATGATCTAACGTCGATTTTCTGTTAGCATAATAGGTGATGACACTAAATGAAAAAACTGGTGGTTGTATTGTATATGTATGAGATGAAGGTGCATGGGCGACGGTTGTATTTATAGAGGCAAGGCAAGTTAGCTAGTGAAATAAACAGATTGAGTCTTGGAGTGGACATTCTTTAAAGACACACCATCCTATCCCTACTACCCCCATGACAGGAGCAATAATGTTATACTATGTCTTTCGATGTTACGTTAATCATTATTAATCAAATTTCATTTTCGTCCATATATCTCTTTGTGTGCGTAAAAAGTGTAACAAAATGCTTACTTTAAGGTAGAGGTGATAATTTTTGACTCAATGATTATTTTTGGGTATATATATGGTTAAATATTAAAAAAAAAAATGAGTCTAGATGGGTTTTGTTGAAAAATATAAAGGGAATTTAGTTTTCATCAATATATTAAATGGGTTTTGATGAGTCTAATTTCAAAACCACATGAGTTTATATGGGTCAAAATGTAAAGCCAAATGGGTTTAGATGGGTCCTACATGATAATCGAAATACATTATACACTTGATAGGTCTTTAATCATGCAAGTTTAATCAGTAATTTTACGTATTTATCAGTATTTTTACGTTTTTCTAAGTGTTTTTACGTTCTCATCAGTAATTTTACGTTTTCGCCTGTATTTTTACATTTTCGTCAATAATTTTACGTTTTCATCAAAAATATTACGTTTTCATAAAAATTTTTACGTTTTCATCAGAAATTTTACGTTTTCATCATAAATTTCACGTTTGCTTCAAAAGCTTTACGTTTTCCTCATAAATATTACGTCTTAATAAAAAAATTATGTTTTCTTCAGAAATTTTACGTTTTCATAAAAAATATTACGTTTTCGTCTGAAATTTTATGTTTTCGGCAGAAATCTTACGTTTTCATCCGTATTTTTATATTTTCATCATAAATTTTACGTTTTCATCAGAAATTTTACTTTTCATCAGAAATTTCACGTTTTCTTTAGAAACTTTACATTTTCCTCAGAAATATTACGTTTTCATCAAAAATTTCACGTTTTCTTCAGAAATATTACGTTTTCATTAGATATTTTACGTTTTCATCATAAATTTCACGCTTTCATCAGATATTTCACGTTTTCATCAGATATTTTACGTTTTCATCTAAATTTTTACGTCTTCATCAGAAATTTAACTTTTTTATCAAAATATTTACGTTTTCTTCAGAAACTTTACGTTTTCCTCAAAAATATTACATTTTCTTCAGAAATTTTTACTTGTTCATCAAAAAATTTATGTTCTAATCAGATATTACGTTTTCATCATAATATTTACGTTTTCTTCAGAAATTTTATGTTTTCATCAGAAATATTATGTTTTCTTCAGAATTTTTACGTTTTCATCAGAAATATTATGTTTTCATCATAAAATTTACGTTTTTGTCAGAAATTTTACGTTTTCATCAGAAGTTTTACGTTTACCTCAGATATATTACGTTTACCTCATAAATATTACGTTTTCATCAGAAATTTTACGTTTTCATCAGAAATTTTACCTTTTCATCAAAAATTTTACGTTTTCTTCATAAACTTTACGTGTTCCTTAGAAATTTTACTTTTTTATCAGAAATATTAGGTTTTCATTAGAAATTTTACGTTTTCTAAAGAAACTTTATGTTTTCCTCAAAAATATTACATTTTCTTTAGAAATTTTACGTTTTCATCAGAAATATTACGTTTTCATCATAAATATTACGTTTTCGTCCGAAATTTTACATTTTCAACAGATATTTTACGTTTTCATCAGAATATTACGTTTTCATGAGAAATTTTACGTTTTCATAAAAAACTTTACGTTTTCTACAGAAACTTTACGTTTTCTTCTGAAACTTTACGTTTTCATCAGAAATTTTACGTTTTCATCCCAAATTTTATGTTTTCGTCCGAAATTTTACGTTTTCGTCCGTTCGTCCGAAATTTTACGTTTTCGTCTGAAATTTTTCGTTTTTGTCAGAAATTTTACGTTTTCGTCAGAAATTTTACGTTTTCATCAGAAATATTACGTTTTCATCAGAAATTATTACGTTTTCTTAATAAATTTTACGTTTCATCATAATATTACGTTTTCATAAGAACTTTTAGGTTTTCATCTGATGAAAACGTAAAATTTCAGATGAAAGCGTAACATCTCTGAGGAAAACGTAAAATTTCTGATGAAAAAGTAATATTTCTTATGAAAACGTAATATTTCTGACGAACACGTAAAATTTCTAACGAAAACGTATAATTTCTGATGAAAACGTATAATTTCTGATGAAAACGTAATTTTTTTAGGAAAACTTAAATTTTTTGATGAAAACCTAAAATTCTGATGTGAACGTAAAATATCTGATAAACACGTAAAAATGCGGATGAAAACGTAAATTTCTGAAGAAAACGTAAAATCTCTGACGAAAACGTAAAATTTCGGATGAAAACGTAAATATCTTATGAAAACATAAAATTTGTGATGAAAACGTAAAAATACGGATGAAAACGTAAAATTTCCGATTAAAACTTAATATTTCTTAGGAAAACGTAAAGTTTCTGATTAAAACTTAAAAATACGATAGAAAACGTAATATTTCAGATGAAAACGTAAAATTTCTTATGAAAACGTAAAAGTTCTGAAGAAAACGTAAACTTTCTGAAAAAACGTAAAGTTTCTGAGAAAACGTAAAGTTTATGAAGAAAACGTTAAGTTTCTGATGAAAAAACATTCTTTCCATTTCTATTTGATAATCTTGGTATCGTTTGTGTCATCCAATTGAGATCAGGTTCCATGTTGCCTAAAGTATAATTAAGTCAAACTAAAAACAAAATTAGCTCCCCTGAAAGTGGCGTCGAAAGCTTGATGCGTATTTTATTTCAAAATATTTTTATAAAGTTTTAAATTTATAAGCCTCGATCTACCGACAATGCACTAATGGTCAGAGAACCCGGTTGTGTGAAGTATAAACTTGTAAATCAGAGGTCGTCCAAGGAGCTAAGAGTATTTTGATTTTAATTTGAAAGGTTTGTCACGTAATAATAATGAAAAATAATAATTAAAACTAAGAATAATAAAAGAATTACAGAAAGTAAATAATATAAGATAGATGTCGATAGGAGAAACGCACTGGCCTAGTTACTCTATTGCTATATAGTTGTGATTTGTGTTTTTTGTGCAATGTATAATTATTAATGTTTAGTGGTAATAATTTCGGCAAGCCTATTTAGTCAATAGTTCTTGCCCTATGTCTTCTGAATCCCAAGAACCGCCTTCGCGACTAGCCAAGTATAAAGTCAACATTGATTGAACCATAATTACTCGTATGACCTAATTACAACCCTGCCACTAGGTTTCTTGCATGTTTAAGTAAACAATTTATCAATGGCCGCGATCTTTTGACACCTACATGCAGAACAGTTGCTAACCTGCCCCTAGTAAATCCATTCTCGATGGTACCAATGGTCGGTTCCTATACACCAATTACACATGCCAATGGAAATTTTAAATAAATCAAATACTAACAAACTACAAGGGTTACATAACAAGCATAAGGATATCCTAAACATTTAAGAAGATAAACTAAGAAACTACCACAACATCAATAACAATATCATACCTAGACCAACACCTAAGTGCTTAGTCACTCATAACAATAACGCAACAAGATAACATAATGATAATGATAATAAACATTATGAAAACATTATAAAATTCTTAGAATGGAATGGTTAATATAATTTGATCTTGAATATAAAGTTCTTCCTTCTATGGTGGAACCTTGGTCGAGCCAGGCCCTTTAAGCCTCCAAAATCGACCTAAGAACTACTGATGTGTTGTGAGAAGAAGTGTGTGTCGTTTGGAGGAGAATGAGGTCTCTATTTATATGATTTGGTCCATCTACGGCGTAGACAATATTGCGGTCTACGCCGTAGAGACATATAATATTTTTCTTTTCTTGAATCATTCTACCTATAGCGTATATGGGAAAATAACCTACGTTGTAGGCCTTCATTAAATTCACTTTCCATTATGGCTACGGAGGATCTAAGATGTAGAGGTAATAAGTACCTACGTCGTATAAAATGTTTATTTAGTTAGCCTTGATCTTATCGCCTTGGGTATGATGTCAGATATTTCACTCCTACAGCGTAGATGATTCCAAGATTTACACCCTAGAGCCTTTGAATATGGAAACTCTAACATCAGCTTGTCTACGACGTAGGTCTAAAAACCATCTATGTCGTAGACACTGTTGGAATCTTGTACTTGGCGCCTTTTTATGTCAACTTTCAACCTTTTCTCATGTTTTCTGTTACTTGTTCATTTTTACCTTTAAAATATAAAATATATGATTCTTTACAATATTGGGTGTTAATTATACCAAAATCTTTCAAAATTAAAGGGATATTATGGTAACAAAACATTTTAATATTTGATATTATTAAAGGTCACTTGGTTTGAATAAATCATGTTAATGCAAGTAATACCTAAAAACATTATTAGTGTTAACTAATCTTTCTTAGTTTTGATCACAACAAACTATACAAGACATTTATAGTCAAACACAATCGTAAAACGAATTATCTAACAAACACTATCATCAAGGTAATAATCATTACACTAACATATCTTAATCATGCTTAGTGATCATAAAAGTGATTAGCCTTAAAATTCACTTTTGTCATATGTGACAAAAGATTTTTAATAAACTTTCTTTTTAAGAAAATGTTTTATTAAAATGAAAATGTAAATTTGAATATGGCATATTCCAAATGTCATAAGAATATTCTTTGAAGGTTTCAAACTGCCTCAGATATTTCTACCCCACTAAAAGACAAAAAGGAGTGGAGTCTACATCTGCGGTTCCTTAAGTACCTATGCGGTTCTTTATTGATAAGGAACCGCCTAGGACAATAAGGAACCGCGTACAGATATCCATTGGTTTTTGTCGTCTATAAATAGTGGATCAAATTTGCATTTTCCACAACCCTTTTTGGACAAATCTTTCAGCCCTCTTTCTTCATTCTTAATCCTAATAATTTGTAAATGATCACTTAATGTGCTGAGTATGTTTAATTATAAGTATCCTCTTGATCCCCTTCTTTACCTTGTCCAAAGAGAAGATCACTCACACACTTGTGTTGTGATTAAAGATGAAGCCTTAACGAAGATCATCCTCTCCTAAAGATCTAGTCATGTTCATTAATTGTTTATTTTTGTCTTGTGTAGTTTTAATGTATTTGTGAATACTTGGACTAGTTGTGTTCACCCAAGCTATTTGTGAGTACTTGGATTAGTGTTGTGTAAATCCATTGCATATGTGCATGCTTGGATTTATCTTGTGTACATCCAAGTTACATGTATGTACTTGGATATGTTTAGTTGAGTTGTAATGAGTTGTGTGAGTTCTCACTAAACTATAAAGTGATGTAGTTGTGTCTTATGAAGTTCTCACTTAGCTTCAAAGTGAAGAGTCGTGAAGACTAGTTCTAGCTTTGGATTAGAACTCGACATCTATCCTTGTGTCAGAAAATGGTGAAGTAGGCAACGTTGTGAAGATTGGTTCTATCGTTCGATTAGAACTCGACATTTAGCCTTGTGTCGTAAAATGGTGAAGTAGGAGACGTTGTGTAGAGTGGTCCTAGCTAGGATTAGGTCTCGACATTTAGCTTAGTGTCGGAAAATAATGTAAGCGATGTTGTAAGGTTTTCTCCGCCAAGAAGGGAGCTTGTGGATATAGTGTAAATCTCGAGTAGGTGTACTCGAGGAGTGGAGTAGGAACGAGGATAGAGCTTCGTTGCCGAACCACTATAAATCTTGGTGTCTTCCTATTAGGTTGTTTCTTTCCTTACTCTTTCCTTACTTTTATTCCATTACACTTACTACTTGTCATTGCTAATGCATTATAATTGAACCTATTCATTATGCAACTAGCTTTCAAGTAAAAGATAGTTTTGGTAGTCACCTAACTGAAAGAAATTTTAATTAGGAGATAAACCGAAGAGAAACTATTCAACCCCCCCCCCTTTCTAGTTTCTACAATTGGTATCAGAGCGATGGTCACTCAAGATCTTTGAAGTATATTGTACTTTAAAACTTGGATCGATCCATTGTCTCCTCAAATTAGAAGGTTAAGTTGTACTAAAGTTTCTATTTGGTCAAAACTATTTTTTTTCTTTGAATATAGGCCTTTTAATTGGTAATATAGCATCTCATTTAGATTATTAGTATTTATGAATTTTAGATTTACTCTTGAAATGTATCTACTAGTTTTCATCTTGTTATGTGTAGGTACTCATGAAGATCAATTATTAAATTTATTGTGGATTGAGTTACTTACACTTGTAGAAGACTCATCTTCTTTGATTTCCAACATCATTGAATGATGATATCAAGATGGATGGGAGTGATACTAGTCCTTGAAGACTTAGTAATCACTTTAGTCATGGTTGGGCTTTGCATTGATTCCTTGATTGCTTGGAATGCACTTTGTGGCTAAGGTACGTTTTCGTTCTTCCACACGCCCTTTTGATCACTCTTTTGATCATTACTTGACTATGTGCTCGTTTATGACATTGCCTTGACATTTGTTTGTGGTTTGTGATTCTTTTCTTTTACCCTTTTAAGCCTTTATTGCTTGGATACTTGACTCACTATGGAGATGTAGAGTGAGTTAGTAGTAGCTTAAAGTGTCAAGCATGATTTCCATGGTTTGCACCCTCACGGTTAGTAGGCCGTATATCATGTGTAACTTGTGCAATTGAGCTCATCTCTAGGATGATTAATTAATCCCTTGAGATACCAAAATACTTCATAAGTTGTAGTTGGATTTTACACATTTGCAATTGAAATATTCCAAGGATATCGTTATTGTAAATCCTAGCAATAATTATCCGATCATGTGGGAGAGAAAGTGAATTTATACTTTGCTCACATTTTGAAGTAGAGTAAGACTATTCTTGAAAGTGATCTTATTCTATGTATCAAAATTGCTTGGTGTATTTCATTACCAAAGCCGTTTAGACTTTTGCCGGAAAGGCACGTCTTAAACCACTATATATGACACAAGCTATTCGTCTCCTCGACTTGAAGATTTTCATTTGTCTCTTGAGCATTGTACTTGGTCTTGATTCACTCCTCTTGACTTCTCTCCTCTTTGCTTATTCGCTACGAGTAGTCGTTTGTCCGTTTCGGTCTTTTCCCATCTCGATTCAACTCGTAATCCTTCATTATGGCATTATTACCTAGTGTTGAATTGGTCCAATGATTTCCTAAAGGCTTAAGATATATTTTAAGGATTTTAGAAAAATTTGGTTTTAAAAAATTCTTTGATTTTCTTTGATAAAAACTCTCCACTTTAGGCGGTTCCTGACGCGGCTCAAAGGCGCGGTTCTCTATCGATAAGGAACCGCAGCCAGAGCTTTAGACTAAAGCGCCAGGTTTTATAAAATATCATTTTTCAAACAAACCTTCTCTCTCTTCTCCAATAGAGCTGACGGTTTTTATCTTTTCCTCCATTGTTGCACCTTCAAAACCTTCAATCACTCAAGATTAATTGATTCCAATTTGTGGGTTTCACTCATCCTTCATCCAAGATCAATTATCTGTAAGTCATTTCATTCAATTTCATCTAATTTGTTCTAGGGTTCATACTTTCATAACTGGGGATTTTTAAAATTGAAATTAAATTAGAACCTTAATAGGAATGTGAGTTGACATAGTTATTTTACTATGATTCCTTAGGTTCATATTCCATGATATTTCACTAAAACCCACTTGTAGAACAATCCGAATTTTGACTAAATATTTTTGGTTAATTGATGGAATTGATATGAACACATGAACAAGTTGGTAATGGCATTGTTAATGCTTACCTAAAAACTTTGTTTTGAAAAACCTATGTTCAAGTTCATTGTTGATATTACATAGTTGATATGTTATTATCAATGATGAACTAGGTACATAGTGAACATGAGAATGATAAGGATTAATCCTTTGTTTGTTAAGAAATTAATGAAACACATTCTCATCTTTTTTATTTTTCGCTTATATTTAACATATGAGTGATTGGAAAATATGTTTGTATGTTGTATTTGGGTACTATCATGTCTTTAGGATATCAAAATGACCACCAACGAACTAGAGAATACATGCCTAATCTTTCTTCTTCTTGTCGAACTCGTTCCCGTCAAAACACTTTTCGTTGTCTCAAATCTCATTGTTTTCATGAAGGACGCATTGTTCCTTCTAACTTTCTTGGACTTGACTTCATTCGATTCATATTCAAATCCATTGGCTTTGATTGCTTGCGTGATATTAATGAGCCAATCTTCCCTTCCTTTCTTTTGGAATTCTTTAGCTCGTACAGATTAATATGCATCAATAATGGTTTATCTATAAGATTTTCCATCAAGGGGAAAACCTTTGTATATACTCTTGAAGAATTTCGTGAAATTCTCAACGTTCCATACAAAGGTTAATGTAGGTTCACCTATACTTGGAGTTTAAAGTCTTTAGAATCGGCCCTTATTGATGTGCATTACGTGACCGAGCTACCCTCGACTTCGGCCATGTCTTTTGCTATTGCCAAACCTCATGAACATCTTATTCTTGGTAGTTTTGAAGGAGTATTTAGTGCTCTCACTCCTTGGGAATTACTAACTAGTGATCTTAATAATTTTATGATCCCTTGGGTCGAAATCATTAGAGAAAATGCAATGTGTCTTGATGGTGATCGCAACCATGTGCCTGCTTGTCTTGCACATATGTTGTATTGTGTTACAACTTCCACTCCATACAACCTTGCATTTTTCATGGCTAGAAGAATAAGATTTGTTCTTAGCGGGTCTCGCTCCAGTCTCCCTTTTTCTATGATTCTCTCTTGGCTTCTTAGAAAAATTCTTCTTGACTTTCCACCTTTAGATGTTTCATCCTTTCACTTTGTGGATCGAGTTATGCTTCCCATTGAGAGAAACATCTCACTTGAACCCAAGCATGATTCAAATGAAGATGGAAATGTCTCTCAAGACAATTCTCTCAACTCTAGAAATGATTTGTCATCCACTATCTCTCAATTGTATTCTCTAGACATTGATTATGACTATCAATTTTATCTCAATCACCGTCTTCGAGAACGTCTAAGAAGTGAATCGAGGAATTCAGGAAATGCTCATGGATGAGTGCTTCATGGTTAACATGTTTGTGAACATGTTTTGGATTATTGAACTATTTCCTTTGTCTTTCTTTATTTTTAGGATATTATGTTTATTAACTAATACTATGTGTTTGGATTATTTACTATTTTAATCCTAAGTGTCTATGTGATCGATCTTTCGATTTACATAGCTTTGTGCATCTTATGTGTTAGTTAGCTTCCTAGATTTTGTTTAATATTTCACTTTGGCTTGATAAACCTTTTTGTGAAATCTGGGCTAGCAAAAGTTTCTAGAAGTGCATTTTATTGAACCCACTGGTGGCGGTTCTTTATCTCCCAGCGGTTCTTTAGCGATAACAAAATGTGCCTATACATAAGGAACCATCGTCATCTGTTCCAAGAGAATCTTTGCTTAACATTGTTTTCCATTAATCTGTGTAAACATTGGTGAAATTTTTGCAAAAACCTGTACTTTCCTAAACTAGGCTACCTAATTTCATTATTCACCTAAAATGATTTTAACCCATTACTAGTTTGGATCATCTCTTCCTCTTCTTAAACCCTTCTTTGTTGATCTTTTTCTTAATCCCTTAAACTTCTTTCTAAACCTCTTCACAACCATGGTGTCTACTAGAACATCCAACTCTCCCAAATTATCCTCTTCCAAAAGAAACCTTAAGATCAAGATTAAGTTACCCAAACTTGGTTCTTCATCTTTCCATACACCCAAGAATGAGATTTCTCCAATTCTCATTTCTTCATCAGCTTTACCACCTCTTGCTTCATGCAAGACCAACTCAACTCATGGTACCAACCATTCACATGGTTCTACCTCTTCCTCATTCCAATCAATAATGAATGAGTTGTCATCACGCTTCACTCCTAGTCCTCCCTTGGATGTGAACACTCAACCTCAACCTCTTCAAAGCACTCCCTCTGTTGTTGAGCCTTTGATTACCTCTCCTTTCACTCCACCAAATTCACCCATATCACCCATATCACCTTTGGACACTATATCTCCACCACCTCCTCCTCCCTCAAACACTCTACTTTTGGGTGTTCCTATTTCTTTGGTGATCCACACTTGTTTGACTTTTTCATGCACAATGGAACCAATTGTCCTTGTTGCTTGAAAAACTTCCACCTCATTGATATCCTTAGGTTGGAGATGATCGGGGCTCACATCAAGTTGCAAAGCTTCTTGTTGAACCTATTTGCTAATCCTCCTCCTCCTAGGAGATGAATGATGATTTTTAAAAATAAATGCTTTTAAAGAAAGTCTAGCCAAGGAAGACTATCCTATCAAGAACTAGTTTAGCTAACTTTGTATTAGTTAGATGTTATTTCTTTTCTTGTATTTCCTTTCCTTTATGAGTTTTTCATGAAGATGTTCTATGGATTTAGTTTTTGTGTGTTTCTACCAATGTGCTCACATTAATCAACTTCAATTTATTTAAAATTGAACCTAAATCTATCACAACCTCTAAAAATTGACTAAAAATTGGTTCAAAATGTTATCTAAATATTTGTCACCCTTTGTCAAGACACTCTTTGTGAATGTGTTGCTTTTATGCAACCATAGCATATTCTAGTGCTAAAAGAGGTAAAAATACAAGATTTGCAAATTTTTGAAAGAGTCTTATTTTTCTTCAAAACCTTGAAAAATCATGGTTTCACGTCTACTATGTACGGCTCCATAGCAGTCACGCGGTTCCCTATCAATAAGGAACCGCCGGCCCCTTTAAGGAACCGCAGACATCAAGCCTGTTTTTGGCTTGTTTTTGGTCTTTTTCTTTGACCACTGTTTTTTTCAAGATTCTTTGTTTACCCATTTCTGCTAAACATTCCTTAAAATCTTTTGTTTTCATTTCAAATCTTTGCCTTGTCAACTTTCCTTAAATTCTTCTCTTTTGGGAGTTCTTCTCTTCATCCCTCACAATGTCTAACTCTTCCATTCCTAACCTTGACATATCTTTGTCACAATCTTCTCAACCTAAAGCTTCTTCTTCTAAGCTTTCCAAGAAACCGAAAATCTTGGTTCGATCCGTTTGGATCAAGAAAAACAAGAATCTTCATGATTCCTCTTCTCTCAAACCCTCTAAGAATTCTTCTTTCTCTCTGATCAAATATTAGAATGAGACTTACTCTATAAATCCAATTACCGGAGAAAAGGAAATTCTTCCACCACCACCTAAACCTTTCAACACTTCACAACTAAATGACATATCTTCATTCCCAAACCTTACTAGGCATTGTGAAAACATTTCTTATCCATTATCTCCCTCTTCACCAAACTCTGATCTTGATGGTCCTCCCCCATCTAACGACTTTGTTTTGCATCATGGATCCTTGTGTGCTTGTTGTCGATTTCAACAAATTGAACTTGCTCATGTGTATGACAAGCTAAATTTCCTTGAATTCCTTCTCACTCGACTTCCTCTCAAAGTTTTCATTCCCGTGAACAAAACTTCGAATGATGCCTCATCGTCTTACTTATCCAACTTAGGCATACTTTGTACTTTAGTTGTTTGAGTCAATAAAACTTAAGCAATCTTGGAATATTATCACTACTAGAGTGGTTTATGCTTTGTGGTTTATTTTCCATATTTTTTGCTTTAAATATTCATATTGTGTGTATGAATATTTCTCTTGCATGTTCTTTCATATTTGTGTAATATGAATGTTATGTGTGCTATCTTTTTCCCGCTAATTCTTTTTCACACATTTGTTAAAGAGTTGATCATGGTTAAAATTTAAAATTGCTTATGGGTGATTCCATAAATTCTAAATTTTTAACCCCTTGACATTTTAATAATTTCAATTGGTTTGGATGTTTCTTTTCTTCCTCTATTCCACCAATTGAAATTTGATGTTGTCAACACACACTCTTTGTACATGCTTAGAAAATACTTACTTCTAATTTGAGATTTCTTCTCTTCCTCCCTCTCAAGTTATTTAGTAGGTAGTGCACATATATACATTGGTTTTTCTTTTCACTCTTCTAACCTTTGTGTAGCATGTCACTTTAGCTCTTTCAATTGGTGCCCAAGCAAGGGGAAGTAAGCACCAAGGGGGAGCTACTAGCAAAGTCAATTCTTCTCTTCTTCAAAGACTTGTGCTAACCTTTTTGCTTCGACAAAGGGGGAGAAATGATAGTGAATAAACTCGCTAATAATTCGAATAATTTTTTATTTTACGTAAATGAGTTTATAGTTTGTCGTAATCAAAAAGGGGGAGACTGTTAATGCAAGTAATGCCTAAAAACATTATTAGTGTTAACTAATATTTCTTAGTTTTGATCACAATAAACTATATAAAACATTTATAGTCAAACACAAACATAAAATGAATTATCTAACAAACACTATCATCAAGTTAATAATAATTACACTAACATATCTTAATAATGTTTTGTGATCATAAAAGTGATTAGCCTTAAAACTCACTTTTGTCAAATGTGACAAAAGATTTTTAATAGACTTTCTTTTTAAGAAAATGTTTTATTAAAATGAAAATGTAAATTTGAATATGTTCTAAATGGCATAAGAATATCCTTTGAAGGTTTTAAACTACCTCATATATTTATACCCCACTAAAAGACAAAAAGGAGCGAAGTCTACATCCGCGGTTCCTTAAGTACCTATGCGGGTCTTTATTGATAAGGAACCGCCTAGACCAATAAGGAACCGCGTGCAGGTAGCCGTTGGTTTTTGTCTCCTACAAATAGTGGATCAAATCTGCATTTTCAATAAGCCTTTTTGGACATTTCTTTCGGCATTCTTTCTCTTTTCTTAATCCTAATTATTTGTAAATGATCACTTAATGTGTTATGTATTTTTACTTATGATTATCCTCTTGATCCCCTTATTTACCTTGTCCAAAGAGAAGATCACTCACACACTTGTGTTGTGATTAAAGATGAAGCCTTGAAGAAGATCATCCTCTCCTAAAGATCTAGTCATGTTCATCACTTGTTTATTTGTGTCTTGTGTAGATCCAATGTATTTGTGAATACTTGGACTAGTTGTGTTCATCCAAGCTATTTGTGAATACTTGGATTAGTGTTGTGTAAATCCATTGCATATGAATGTGCTTAGATTTGTCTTGTGTACATTCAAGTTACATGTGTGTACTTGGATATGTTTATTTGAGTTGTATTGTGTAGTGTGCTAGTTCTCACTAAACTACAAAGTGATTTTTGTGTGAGTTGTGTAAGTTCTCACTTAGATTCAAAGTGAAGTGTCGTGAAGATTGGTTCTAGCTTTGGATTAGAACTCGACATCTAGCCTTGTGTCAGAAAATGGTGAAGTAGGCGACGCATGAAGATTGGTTCTAGCTTTTGGATTATAACTCGACATTTAGCCTTGTGTCGTAAAATGGTGAAGTAGGGCACATGTGTAGATTGGTCCTTGCTAAGATTAGATCTCGACATTTAGGTTAGTGTCGGAAAATAATGTAAGCGACGTCGTAAGGTTTTCTCCGCCTAGAAGGGAGCTTGTGGATATAGTGGAAATCTCGAGTAGGTGTACTCGAGGAGTGGAGTAGGAACGAGGATAGAGCTTCGTTGCCGAACCACTATAAATCTTGGTGTCTTCCTATTAGGTTGTTTCTTTAGTTACTCTTTACTTACATTCATTATAATTACACTTACTACTTGTCATTGTTAATGCATTAGAATTGAACCTAATCATTATGCAACTAGCTTTCAAGTAAAAGATAGTTTTGGTACTCACCTAATTGAAAGGAATTTTAATTAGGAGATAAATCGAAGAGAAACTATTCAACCCCCCTTCTAGTTTCTACACATATTAGTAAAAACAATTCCGAGGAAAACATCATGGTTAAAACATCATGGTTAAAACATCAAGGTGCTAAAAATATCAATATGTGGAATAACAAGCGTCGGTTTAGGAAGCTCCTCGTGACTACCACTAGTCACAGGTCGAGTTTTAGAGTCTACAGGTCAAAACCTTGGCTCTGATACCATAATTGTAACACCCCATTTTGATAATGGAATATCATAGGATGATTATGGCGTGTCATCAAAGCATGCAAGGTAATATGTACAAACATACATGACCAAAAGGGAAAATCGAAATCAAACATCGGTTCCCAAACATAATCCCAAAACATAATATAGTAAATGATTTGAGAAGGAAAAAACAAGTATCCAAGTAAGCATAAGTATAAGAAGGCAAAAGGAGAAGAAGTCTAAGGCAGCTTCCATCCTATGCACATCCTCCAAACGCTCAAGTCTGTCCTTGGGTACCTGCCGTTTTGGGACATGGAATAGAAAGTAACGGCTGAGCAATACGCTCAGTGTGCGGATATATAACATGGAATGTAAAGCATAAACATAAACAAGTAATCAAATGAAATGAATAGCATAGCAGTGGAATAAATGTATGTCCTAGGAAACCTAGTTTAAGTTCATAAGACTGGTTTTCATTTCTGAAAAGACTTATGTTTAGTTTTTCTTGAAAATCTGTATTTTAAATTTGCCGAGAGCCCATATAGGTCATGTTATATTGTAAAACCCGTAAAAATAAGGTCATAATTTAATTCTATTTTCAATTATTTTGAAGTATTTTATAACGTTAAATATTATTATGTTTAACGGTTTAAGTTGAAACCGATATTAAATATTATATTTTAATATTTTGACGAGCAACGAGGACTACTAGTGATCGCGATACCGACGGATGCCAAAATTTTTATATTTTATTATCGATAGTTTCGATATTTAATACTTTCGACGATATCGTTTTAATTACGTATCGAGTCGTATATTATTATTTTTCGTGTTCGTTTAAACTTTTAAAAAGTGTTTTTACGAAACCCGAGTCCCGTAAATATTTGTAAAATTGACTTTTAGTCATTTCCCGTTTTTTAACTAATATTTACATTTTGGACCAAAACTATCACAAATTGGCAAAAACTACCCTAACCTTATACTATATATATATTTTCCACTAGCATCATTCCATTTAAATACTAATAAACAAAAATCATCCACCATTTTCTCCTTCCTTTTCTTTTTTGGCCATACACCACAAACAACACAAATCATCAAAAATTTTGATGATCAACTTTGATCCATCCAAAAACAAAACAAGTCCCATCCTTAGAATTGAAAGAGGATTCTTTTGGTACCATTTTCATCAACATGCATGAACTTTGAAATTTTGATCAAGAATCTTGGTGAGTAAAGTTGTTAGATGATGTTGCATGTGATTATCTAGTGATAATCATGTGTATATCATGTTATTTTTGTAAAGAAAATATATTTTTGATTTTGGGTTTTTGATTTAGATGATGATACAAGTGTTAAGATTAGATTGTGATGATATTAGGTTGTTATAATGAAGATAAATGTTGTTGGTTTTGATCAAGAACTTGATTTTGTATGGTTTTTAAATGGCCAATTTTAGGCAGTAGGTTTAGAGGCATTTTCGGAAATCTTAAGTCTGAAAATAGGTTGATATTATGGGATTATGTTGTAGAGAATTTCGTTAGCTTCGATTTGATATAAAGTAGGCCTTCCAACTCCAAACGAGGTGGAAGATACACTAGTTTGATTTTCGTGTACCGGGAGACGAGTGTTGACACAATCCGAAAATTGTTGTCGATATTTGGATCGAATCTCGGGGACTATAAAATGAGTTTCAAAATGACTCAAGGGCTGTTCTCAGGCTCCAAGTTTAGCATTTTGAGTCTATTTTTAGAATCAATTGGCGGTTTTATAAATGGAGTTGTTTAGAATGGTCAAAATGGTTTCGTAAGTCAAGGTCGCTAAACTGTCCGGATTTTGTGATTCAAAGATGAGTCGGGCAGGGAACTTTAGAAGTAAAATCTTTTAATGGGCTCTTGGGAGGACTTTCTACATATAGTAAGTGAGTTTTCTAAGTAGTATCATAAAAAGTTGATATGTCTAAATATGGGAAAACGGCTTGGACATTCGGTATGTTCCGGCAGATTTTTATTAAAGGCGTAGAATAATAAAATGAATATATAGGAGAGTGTAATAGTATCACTTGTATCGTTTTCTCTCGATTTTGTCGTGATTTTATGAGTCGAGTTTTATATTCTTATGTATGGGTTATTTCTCGAGTCTATTATTAATGAACGCACCTCATTTGATAGGTTGCGGTTCTCGTGTTTAAAAGGCATCATCTATCATCGGCGATCGTCTCATTACCACTATTGGCTAAGGTGAGTCTATAGCCTCGCTTTATACTAGTTATTAAATGATTTTAAACCCGCGAGGGGGAATACATGTTTTTATAAACTTAAAACACAAGATATTTATGGTATGCTTTGTCCCTCTATGAATGGACCCGTGGTTGCCTTTAAATTGCATTAAGTGATTGCCTTTGTTAAAACCTCAATTATGGACCGTTAATTAACCTATGATGGGTTAACCGCTAGTACAATTAATAGATCTATGGGGGAAGCCGCCCCGGTTCAGTTTTTGTGGACTTGTCATAGAAGCTTAGGCCCGACCTCCACACTGTTTGAGCATATTGTATTAAGAAGTCAGGTATACGGCAATGTACCAATAATCTGGAGGTAACCGACAATTAATAAATCTATCGTCTTATTAGACTGATATGGGAGTGTCTAAGGGCTCGGTTCCATGAGCTTATTGCAATTTATGCTATATACAATTATCATTGTTGATGCAAATTATTATTTGATGCTTATAAGCATGCCACAAACTTATAATCTTTGCTTGTGTTCAAATTGATTACATAAACCTATAGATTCACTCGGCATTTTTGCTGATGTTTTACTCACATGTATTTCAGGTAATCAAGAAGTGGAAGCTTGGAGGTCACGGGAATGAAGTTGTGCACTGCTATGTTGTTCAAACTCTTTGATTTATTTATCGTTCCATTTTTAAAACAAACTAATATGTTGTTTTAACTTATCTTTTGGTAACGATTACATGGGACTACGCTACTCTGACAAATGTTTTAGGAACGATAAATCTAAAACGTTTCTTTTCGAGTCGTTCTTTATAAATTATGTGTTGTTGTATCATTGTTTAGCACCCAAAGATGTATTCCGCTGCGTGTAAATTTGGGGGTGTTAAAGATTGGTACCAGAGCCATGAGTTATAGAGAACTAGGTCTTTTTCTAAAAACCTAAACTACAACTGTCGGTTTTATTTTTCAAAGAGTCGGTGCACATGATTTCGCGTGACTTCAGGTTCAAGCTACTTCTGGGATTACCACTTTAGTATGCGTTATTACGTATACCTTATTGGCAAGTATTTATAAATAAATACTATGATCCACTTTATATCTAGGATCCCTTTTTCGATATATATTTATGTCGTTAAACTTTTCAATAAAAGTTTATCATTTATTAATGATTAACTTAAATAAATACAATGAATTTTATGATCTTTCTGTATTTATTTTTGAAGTATTTAAATTGCTTTTATTGCAAAATTTTTATATTATGACCTTACATACCTTCATCTGCGCACGTTACTTTTATTGTTTAACACTTGTGATATTTATATATATATCCAAATCGTCTTTCGGCTGTTTGTGCTTGGACGTCTTAACACGTAGTCTCTTGACCATTGTGTAGCTCAATGTGTCCTTGTAATAGACTAACCGCTATTGTGTGAGTCACACATTTTGAAACACTTCCTATAATCGTGTTGAATAATATCATGGTTCTCATAATATTTTGTTGATTTTTATTATCGTTTTACATGACATGCGAAGATTTAATTCATTGACATTTATATGTATCGACTCCGAAGTGTATTGTTCGCTTATATCTCGGTAACGTCATCGTCATTTTATAAATCATCGTCTAGATTATGGCGCTAGATTGGGATACGATTTTACTTATGTAAAATTGTATCATTTGTTTTTCATTAACCTTCTCGCTCCCGGAGTGTAGCATGTTAATGTTCTATTCTTTTCTTGCTATATTTTGTGTTTTTGACAATCGTGGCACCAAGGAGATTTGCCTACATTGATTTTGAAATCTAAATTACGAACGTCTTTTACCGTCTTGCTTCCTAAACTTCGTGTTGAATGCCTTGAAGCATTTTATGTCATTCATCATGCTATACTTTATTTGATGCTCATTACGAGATTTACTTTTCGTTGTTGTAAAATCCACAAGACATGTGTGTATATATGTATATATTTTGAGCCGTTAAGAAGTGTCGAAAAATACACTTTATGCAGAAACTGTAGGGACAGTATAAACAGGTCAAAACTTAAAAGTAAAACCTGTGTTTTTAAAATAAAATAGTCAAACCGGCACAGAACTTGCAGTGGTATTTTAGTCATTTTACATTGGTTTTCAGGTCTCGGGTAAAACTAGAAAGTCGTCTGAAACGTCGTTTTGCATCAAAATGCTTTAGACTCCGAGTCTTGGAGATGTCGTTTATCGGGTCAATTAATCGGCTCATATTTAAAAGTTAAATCTGATAGAAAATTCAGAACATGAGTTTTAAATGTTTCTAAGCTGTTTTGATTTCATTTGAGATCGTAAAATTTTAACGAATATTATTTTACAACTAACTAATACTAGTTGCATGTGAAAATGATTAAAAATAGAAACATTACAGGATTAGCAATTACCAGATTAATGGTGTAATTTGAAAACGAATAATATACTTTCTTAAAAGCATCTTGTGTCGAGTATCTTATATAGAATACACATGTGGATTGATTTATTCTCTTTATATATATGACTCGTTTGTCATTCGATGTTGTTTTATTTTTTTTATTTTCTTCTAACCTTCCACTGATTTGGGTTGAGTTTTGACGTTTTGCCTTCACATTCTTCTTCGTCGATATTTTTATCACCTGTCTCATGGCGTTTTCGTCTAAACCTTATAACCTTTTGAAACCTTATTAACTCGTGACCATTTCATTAGTTGTTTTATGAGCTACTATTTGCCACTTTTTGCAAAACTTTGACTACTTTATACGTTGTCATAATGTCATATTATAAATAAATCTGATATTGTTTTACGATTATTTTCACCAATTATTTTTACTTTGGTCTTATAAAATACTTTTCATAAGATTAAAAGTTGCTTACTAAGTATCTCACAAATTACTTGTATCCTATAAATTTATAAACTATTTTTAAATTCCATTTTACAGATGGCATGGTTTATATATAAACATAAGAAACGTAATACTTTTCGACGAAACTGAGCACTGCATTGCTATTCCTAAATTATACATGGCCTGATCACCTATGTCTAATTTAGATGGAGCCATGCTAGGCTGAGTAGTAGTCCACTTAAAAATCTTGATAATAATCAACTTTTTACTTGTATTTATGATAAAGATAAATAAAATGAAAAGTAGTTTTAAAAACCTTCATAATTTATGCAAGTAGCGCAATTTCTATGCATCCGCATATGTTTTCTTACCTTTTCTTGAACGAATTACGCGCTTACGAATACGTTTTTACTCGACAATCGTTTTTCCACTCGTTACTTCATTTTGTCTTGTAACTGATCTCTTTTGACCGTTCGTCTAATTACTGACTGTTGATAAATGACTTGAAAGTCTCGATGTTTTATCCTTCCTTCTCGTCCAATTTTCTTTATGCGACTGGGTAGATTTTTGGAATGTCTCCGCACGTGAATAATGAATTATCACTAGAGTAATTTCCGTATATCCGGGATGACGTCCGTCGCTCTCGTTTGTCTCGAAATCCACTCTTGTGAACCGTGCTTTGACTTCTCTCTATAAACACTAACATCGTTCATTTGATTTATTTTAATTACAAGTGATTATTAGGAATTTTCTTTGATTAAAATTTTTGTATGGATCTTCTTTCCGATCATGTATCGACCACCGCTAAGTTAACGAGCTGATATTGGTGAACCATCAACCGCACTAAAAAAATTGACAACTTGTTTAATCTATTATTTCTTACCATCTTACCATCAACGCCTTTATTTTATTATTCTCTTTAAGAATTTATACGACATTTGCTTCATCCCCTTTTGTACCATTGATTTCGTACTACTTGTTGACTATTATTTCCATTCGTATTCGTTTGTTATCTTGTCACATTTCGAAACCCTAATGTAACCCATATTTATTTTGGAATGATAAACACCTTATGTATTCCTACAAAGTATTATAAATTTTTTATGGAACTTGTCTACATTTTCTAATGATTTTCAATTATCGAAATAACCATCACAAGTAAAAGGTCAAATTTATACACCATATTTTGTATAACTAAAACTAATGTTTAAAATAAAATTATGTTCTACCTTTTGAACTAATTGACTTATCATACTTTACTTTTAATGTAATGAAATTGCCAGTTTAATTTATATTCATAATAGTGATTTAATTTGGAAATTATATTCTCTAATTGTAACCATCAGTATGAGTTTAATTAATAAATTTACGTCATTCTTTCAAAGTTTCTTAAGACGACCAAATAAATTTTGAAACTATTTTACTTCTATTTTTGATGTATCATCTTTATCAAGAAAGTACCTCAACTGAGTTTTAAGGTAATACCAAATCCGGGACGGATAATTGTGACAAATGTTATTTTTAATGATAATGTATAATTTATTCTTCGCTCTCATTTTTCTAGTATTGTGATTTACTATGGTTTACGGTTACGTGAGTCGAGATCCCTCGTCGATCGTCAACCTTAAATCATTTTACCACATCTTGCCCGTTTATGCGTTTATTGAATTCATTTTTATCTCGTTATGTTCCTCGTATTGAAGATCATTATTTTATTCTGAGTTTAAAATGAACCTCGGGAAGCTGTGTATAAGAAGAAACGATAAGTGTCACCAAGATTTATGCGTGTACTTGTGGAATGATTGAGGACCGAATCTCTTAATGAATGGAGTTAATAAATTTGTTACAACCTCGAGGAGCATGTTGAAGCCGACACCGCAAGTGGAAAGACTCTTGTGATCAAGTGGTTATTATCAAGGGTTCATTCAAGGTTTTCTCGATGATTAACGATGGAAATCTATACTTGATGTTATTGTTCGACCTTTTATTTTTATGTACTTATGTGGTATGTGATCTAGTCAAATGATCGTAAGTTGTGAGAACTTGAGACGACATTATCCGATGACGTCCGATCATGTAGAACATATATTATGTAATATCTTTTTGACTTTCAACGACGATGTTTATTGAGACTTTAATGCGCGTTGGCGAAAGTGAGATGGTGTCTTTGTATTATCTTTTGAGTGAGGACCCGTGTGTGAGCACCCTCCGATGACGAAAATGTTTTTCTTGTTAATTCTTTTTTATGTGTGTCCATGGCTATCCGGCCAGTGGCTATCCTTTAAATTGCAACATTCTTTTTTAACTGGAATTACCCGAAAATCCTGTCACCTATTCTTGTCATCGAATGAGCTTCGTGTGATTCATAAAATTTTCATGTGTCGAACTTGACGGGTGACTGGTGGATAAGGATTTATTTATTCCTTTTTGGTGAAATACCACTTGACGACAAGTTGCGTTTTGTAAAAGATACAATGGAGATCGTGGATCGAGATTCACGTGGGAACGTGAAGACTTCTTTATAAGGAATGCCGTCATCCTTCCGGGTAGTGAACAACTCGAGTATGAGGTGAGTCGAGCGCCGGGACGTCGCTCCCTTAAGGTGGTGAGGATGTAAAACCCGTAAAAATAAGGTCATAATTTAATTCTATTTTCAATTATTTTGAAGTATTTTATAACGTTAAATATTATTATGTTTAACGGTTTAAGTTGAAACCGATATTAAATATTATATTTTAATATTTTGACGAGCAACGAGGACTACTAGTGATCGCGATACCGACGGATGCCAAAAATTTTATATTTTATTATCGATAGTTTCGATATTTAATACTTTCGAAGATATCGTTTTAATTACGTATCGAGTCGTATATTATTATTTTTCGTGTTCGTTTAAACTTTTAAAAAGTGTTTTTACGAAACCCGAGTCCCGTAAATATTTGTAAAATTGACTTTTAGTCATTTCCCGTTTTTAACTAATATTTACATTTTGGACCAAAACTATCACAAATTGGCAAAAACTACCCTAACCTTATACTATATATATATTTTCCACTAGCATCATTCCATTTAAATACTAATAAACAAAAATCATCCACCATTTTCTCCTTCTTTTTCTTTTTTGGCCATACACCACAAACAACACAAATCATCAAAAATTTTGATGATCAACTTTGATCCATCCAAAAACAAAACAAGTCCCATCCTTAGAATTGAAAGAGGATTCTTTTGGTACCATTTTCATTAACATGCATGAACTTTGAAATTTTGATCAAGAATCTTGGTGAGTAAAGTTGTTAGATGATGTTGCATGTGATTATCTAGTGATAATCATGTGTATATCATGTTATTTTTGTAAAGAAAATATATTTTTGATTTTGGGTTTTTGATTTAGATGATACAAGTGTTAGGATTAGATTGTGATGATATTAGGATGTTATAATGATGATAAATGTTGTTGGTTTTGATCAAGAACTTGATTTTGTGTGGTTTTTAAATGGCCAATTTTAGGCAGTAGGTTTAGAGGCATTTTCGGAAATCTTAAGTCTGAAAATAGGTTGATATTATGAGATTATGTTGTAGAGAATTTCGTTAGCTTCGATTTGGTATAAAGTAGGCCTTCCAACTCCAAATGAGGTGGAAGATACACTAGTTTGATTTTCGTGTACCGGGAGACGAGTGTTGACACAATCCGAAAATTGTTGTCGATATTTGGATCGAATCTCGGGGACTATAAAATGAGTTTCAAAATGACTCAAGGGCTGTTCTCAGGCTCCAAGTTTAGCATTTTGAGTCTATTTTTAGAATCAATTGGCGGTTTTATAAATGGAGTTGTTTAGAATGGTCAAAATGGTTTCGTAAGTCAAGGTCGCTAAACTGCCCGGATTTTGTGATTCAAAGATGAGTCGGGCAGGGAACTTTAGAAGTAAAATCTTTTAATGGGCTCTTGGGAGGACTTTCTACATATAGTAAGTAAGTTCTCTGAGTAGTATCATAAAAAGTTGATATGTCTAAATATGGGAAAACGGCTTGGACATTCGGTATGTTCCGGCAGATTTTTATTAAAGGCGTAGAATAATAAAATGAATATATAGGAGAGTGTAATAGTATCACTTGTATCGTTTTCTCTTGATTTTGTCGTGATTTTATGAGTCGAGTTTTATATTCTTATGTATGGGTTATTTCTCGAGTCTATTATTAATGAACGCACCTCATTTGATAGGTTGCGGTTCTCGTGTTTAAAAGGCATCATCTATCGTCGGCGATCGTCTCATTACCACTATTGGCTAAGGTGAGTCTATAGCCTCGCTTTATACAAGTTATTAAATGATTTTAAACCCGCGAGGGGGAATACATGTTTTTATAAACTTAAAACACAAGATATTTATGGTATGCTTTGTCCCTCTATGAATGGACCCGTGGTTGCCTTTAAATTGCATTAAGTGATTGCCTTTGTTAAAACCTCAATTATGGACCGTTAATTAACCTATGATGGGTTAACCGCTAGTACAATTAATAGATCTATGGGGGAAGCCGCCCCGGTTCAGTTTTTGTGGACTTGTCATAGAAGCTTAGGCCCGACCTCCACACTGTTTGAGCATATTGTATTAAGAAGTCAGGTATACGGCAATGTACCAATAATCTGGAGGTAACCGACAATTAATAAATCTCTCGTCTTATTAGACTGATATGGGAGTGTCTAAGGGCTCGGTTCCATGAGCTTATTGCAATTTATGCTATATACAATTATCATTGTTGATGCAAGTTATTATTTGATGCTTATAAGCATGCCACAAACTTATAATCTTTGCTTGTGTTCAAATTGATTACATAAACCTATAGATTCACTCGGCATTTTTGCTGATGTTTTACTCACATGTATTTCAGGTAATCAAGAAGTGGAAGCTTGGAGGTCACGGGAATGAAGTTGTGCACTGCTATGTTGTTCAAACTCTTTGATTTATTTATCGTTCTATTTTTAAAACAAACTAATATGTTGTTTTAACTTATCTTTTGGTAACGATTACATGGGACTACGCTACTCTGACAAATGTTTTAGGAACGATAAATCTAAAACGTTTCTTTTCGAGTCGTTCTTTATAAATTATGTATTATTGTATCATTGTTTAGCACCCAAAGATGTATTCCGCTGCGTGTAAATTTGGGGGTGTTAAATATATCCACGTGCATTAATACTTGGAGGGGTGACCTCGTCATGAAATTAGAGGGGTTTCCTCTAATTAATATATAAAAATGAGTGGAGGGATCAGCTCTTGTAACGGATGCAAGGCACACACCGCAGTTACCATGAAATCATACTACTTGTCCTAGGATGCACCCATTCGCCCCACATGATAATAATAATAATACTGGCCAAAACTGAAAAGGGATGCTGCGAGCAATCACTCACACTGCAGAAGAGTCATAACACTGTTGCCTCCAGTGCTATGGTTATGGAACCCCCATAACTAGGTGAAACTGGCATGCATGTATATAGCTCAGGCAATCTAACATAATCATACATATACTGATTTGTTTAAGACACTTAAACTACTGGGGAAAACAGATGGCTGCAAACGGGGAATCCTAATATAAGAAGAAAGATGTCCTTACTGAAGGACGGAATATCCGTACCTGATGTCTAGTAATATGAAGACGGAAACAGACGTAGACGATCACACCGACTTCACAATAGATACATGATGAAGGGACATCAATAAGGGTCGACTGATACATAGATTTTACTAGTTGAAAAGTTCGATTCTCGGAATCTCCTCGAATTGATCTCGGTTCTAAGTGGAATGCTTTGTTTTTGGTGACAAAAGGTGGGATTGGTTTTCTATTCTAATAAAGATGTAAATAAATGCAATAAATAAGGATTAGAATAGAAACAGTAAACGCATTAACACAAAATTAGAATTAAAGTTAAACAGTCAAATAATGAAACTAATAAAAGATCCTTACTGAAAATACTCCATTCGGAATGTTTGGCTATGCGGAATATTGGTGCTTACTCGGAATAATGGACAATTCGGAATGTGGAGATCTATGCGGAAAAACTGATCTATGCGGAATAAATTCACTATTCGGAACAATTGGCTTATGCGGAATAAATTCAAGAAAAGCTATTCGGAACAATTGGCTTATGCGGAATAATTTCAAGAAAAGCTATTCGGAATGTGGAGATCTCTATTCGGAAAAATATCCTATGCGGAAAAATAAGTCTATTCGGAAACCAGGTCCTATTCGGAAAACTGGCCCTATTCGGAATATATAGAATATTCCGAATAAGGGATAGAAAAAGGCTCTATCCGGAATAATTAGAATATTCCGAATAAAGTAAACATAAGAATGCTATTCGGAAAGTTCAGAACTGAAGATCAGTAACAGGGCTAGGAAAAACGTTTTTACATCAAATCACCAAATTACTCAAAAAGGTTTTACCAAACTAACCAATAATCATTTAAATACCATAAACAACAAATCCCAACAATAAAAACACTAAATCAACAACTTTTAAAAGCTTAAAATTAATCAAACAAGAACTTAAGAACTTTGAATAAAAATGGAGATGAACAAGATGAATAGAAAGATGGAATTGAAAGATTAATGTAAAAGTAAACAAGAGTAATGATTAAACACTTACAAGATTGAAAGAAAATTAAAAATCACCAAACACCCTAATGGTGTTGGTGAAGCTACGAATCAAAAACCTGGGAAAGAAGAAAACAAAAACTAACTCTCTAAAAATGTGAAGGAAAAATCCTTTTATAGTCCTAGTGGTTGGTTGGTGAGTGGGCTTTCTCCCTTTCTTCTTGTCTTCTCGTCTTTTCAGAAAAGTTGACGTTTTCGATTCTGATCCGGGATTTGTCGACGATTAAATTCAACTAGTCTTTTAATTTCTTCGTTTAATAGACTTGAGTTTCTTCGACATATGTAGATCTTCCGTCTTTGGTCCTTTTCTTCGATAAATCTTCAAATAGGCCCATTGACTTCAAATCTTTTGCATCTCTTGGACAATAGACTTCGACTTTAGTCTTTTTCCTTGATAAAACCCGTGCAATCCCATGGTTTCTTTAATATTCATCCGGTTAGCTCTGAAAACACAATAAACACAAAAACCACGCATAATTCCAAACAAATGATATTAAATACGTGTTTTGGTCTTGTTTTAGCCAGAATTAAGTGGTAAAAGGATGGGTGTTTACACACGTATCAAATCCCCTATACTTAACCATTGCCATGCCCTCATGCAATGCTTAGTGATAAAGCAATTTTACACTTTTCTCATAATTAATCAACCTTGGCCTTATTCAAATACTACTAAATAAACATCAAAATACTAAGAGAAATTAAAACTTTAAGATAAACGAAAGGATGGAAATAACTTGCAAAGAAATCAAGGACTTACATTAGGGCTTTGGTGTTGCGAAGATTTATCACCCTCAAGTTTCACGTTCCCCAAACTAAGCTTAAAAACGAGATCATTGTTATTATAAGTTAGCAAATCAAACACTTACACACATGGCTTAATTAAATGCTTAAACTCCCTTATTCCTAGGTGTATCTTTTATATTTTATTTTTGTCTTAGAATGATCATGAAGATGCATTTTTGGACTTATTTCGATAGTTTATTTAGGTTGAAAGCAAAGTAGGACGATTTGATCAATAGTTAGCTAAAGGACAAAATCTCTTAAAACTGCTTCTCGGGATATCAAAAAGTTCATATCTTGGCATAACTCGGTTCACGATTTGAGACCTTTCTCGGGCCGATATTTGGCATGTACTTCATACTTCATATCTTCGAGAGACGTTCTTGAGATAATGGTCTTCTCATCATAATAGAGTTTCTTCACTTGGAGACTTTTGAGGGGTACTCCAACTTTGTTGACAACGACTTCATGATTATTTCTTCAATATCTAATTGGGATTTTGAGATACAACGATCCGCCTCCTTTTCGGACTTGGATCTATTTATCCTCATACCTTGTTAGGGTCTTTTCGGATAGACTTCTCCATGATCTTTATGGGAGTTGATTGCTTTTCGTCGTGAGTCTTGATCCTTCATATTGATTTTAGGAATAATGCTTTTTACATCACTTTGGATCTTCAGCAATAAAATTGAATCCTCATGCCTTGTTAGGGCCTTTTCGGACTCGCCAATCTTTGCGCCCCGCTTCATAAGTTATGCCTTGGCTATGAACTCTTATCATTACCGAGCAACTTTTAAACGATCTTGGGCTAGAAGCTAAGTAACTTTTCAAATCGTAAGACCTTACTTATTGCAGATAAATTATTAGCAAGTGATGGGAGAATAGGCAAATAATTACACCAAGTGAGCTTGTGCAAGAATACCGACTTATAATTGACTCTATCATTCTCGTCCTCCACAATTTAAAATCTCAAGTAATGAGACTCGTGGATACTTAGCCTAATAAACCAATTAAGGTCTACATGGTTAAGGATACTAGCTAGAATAAACTTGGATAAGTCTATTCGGGTTGAGTGAAAATAAACGCAACGGGCCTAATATGTCAAAGATTTCTAAACTAGCTACACCACTTTATTAATATTTTTGACTTTATTGCGGGATATATACATATGAAAGCAATGATAAAAATTTAAAAATTACTACAAAATGGCCAAAGTTAATAAAAAATTTGAAAATGTTGAAAAAGATGATTTTCCGGTTTAATGAAGGCATTTTCATGGAAAAGTCCACTTAAAACTTCGATAGAAGTCCCCCTACACTTAAGATAAACATTGTCCTCAATGTTTAAGCATGTGGGAAAAGTTTCCCCTACACTTATGACATTGTGCACGTTGGTTAAATCAAGTTAAGGAAGAGACGACTAAAGTGATCAATTTCAAATGTGAGTATGAAGAAAATTGAATCACGATAGTTGAGAGATAGAACCGGATTTCGGATAACACGGGAGCACGGTTCTTCAAAGATTCCCAGAGTGCAGTTATCCCTGTAATCACATCACCACACAAACACAAACACCTATGTAGGTCCCCCTACACTTAGGAGGTTAAAACATAAAAGGATAGATACTCGGGCTGCCTCCCGAGGAGCGCTTGTTTTTTATAACCGAGTCACGAGCCTGACTCGACCCAAAATTAGTTCATGGGGAACGTGGTGAGGGATGGAATCACCTCCTGAGAGGTGTCCTCACCAAAGTACAACTTCACTCGTTGGCCATTCACCTTAAAATTAGGTCCATTAGGTTGAGCGAGCTCAATAGTACCATATGGAAAAATTTGGGCAATGGTGAATGGGCCGGACCAACGAGATTTGAGCTTGCCCGAAAAGATTTTCAACCGAGAGTTAAAAAGTAAGACTTTGTCTCCAACATGGAACTCTCGGTTTTTGATTGGAGTCGTGAATGAGCTTAGCTCTTTCCTTATAGATCAAAGAATTTTCATAAGCCTCATTCCGAAGTTCATTGAGCTCATTGAGTTGGATCTTGCGTAGGTCACCGGCTTTGTTGATATCAAAATTGGCCCACTTCAAGGCCCAGTAAGCCTTGTGCTCCAACTCAATGGGGAGGTGGCACGCTTTCCCGTACACAAGACGATAAGGCGTACAACCGATCGGGGTCTTGTAAGCAGTACGGAAAGCCCACAAAGCATCATCAAGTTTATCAGCCCATGAGGCACGATGCTCTCCCACGGTTCTTTCCAGAATTCGCTTAAGTCCTCGGTTGGATATTTCAGCCTGGCCATTAGTTTGTGGGTGGTAGGCTGTGGAAAGACGATGATTTACACCATACTTAGCCATGACTCTTGCGAATTGGTCATTGCAAAAATGAGTCCCACGATCACTTATAATGGCACGAGGCACACCGAATCTAGCGAATAGAGCTTTCAAAAATTTACAAACCACCCTTGCGTCATTAGTGGGTAAAGCTTTGGCTTCAACCCACTTTGAAACGTAGTCAACGGCTACAAGGATGTATTTGTTTCCTTTAGAAGAAGGGAATGGCCCCATAAAGTCGATACCCCAAACATCAAAGATTTCACATTCTTGTATGAAATTTTGAGGCATCTCATCTTTATGTGTGATCTTGCCTTGTTTCTGGCAAGCATCACATCGTTTAACCATATCGTGAGCGTCACGATAGATGGTGGGCTAATAAAATCCCGAATCAAACACTTTTTTGGCGGTGTAGCTGGGACCAAAGTGACCACCAGTGGGTCCTTTGTGGCAAGCATCAAGAATTTCTAAAGCTGCCGGTCCATCAACACATCGACGGATAATCAGGTCGGCACATTGTTTGAATAGGTAAGGGTCGTCCCAAAAGTAAGTCTTAATGTCAGTGAAGAACTTTTTCTTTTGTTGGGACGTCAACCCTTCCTTGAGAATTCCACCCGCCAAGTAGTTTGCAAAGTCCGCAAACCACGGGGTTTCATCAGAATTCGAATTGATAGACATTAAGGTCTCCAAGGGAAAAGAATCATTGATTTCTTTGTTCGGATGATCCCCCTGGTAAGGATCCTCAAGTCTGCTGAGATGATCCGCGGCTAGGTTTTCAGCTCCTTTTTATCGCGAATTTCGATTTTAAATTCCTGGAGCAGCAAAACCCAGCGAAGAAGTCTTGGTTTGGAATCTTGCTTTGTCAACAAGTACTTCAGCGCGGAATGATCGGTATACACAATTGTGGTGGAAAGGACAAGATAGGGGCGGAATTTTTCAAAAGCATAGACAACAGCTAAAAGCTCTTTTTCTGTTGTCGTATAATGCAATTGTGCCCCCGTCATTGTCTTGCTAGCGTAATGGATTGGTTGGAAGTGTTTGTTCACTCTTTGTCCAAGAACCGCACCAATAGCAAAGTCGCTAGCATCGCACATCAACTCAAAGGGAAGCTCCCAATTAGGGGTAACCAAGACGGGTGCCTTAGTTAGCTTATCCTTAAGCGAGTTGAAGGCTTCAAGACACTCTTTGGAAAAGATAAAATGAGTATCTTTTTCCAAGAGGTGGGTCATCGGGCGAGCGATTTGAGAAAAATCTTTGATGAATCGACGGTAGAAGCCCGCATGACCCAGAAAACTTCTCACACCCTTCACGGTTGAAGGTGGAGGCAACTTGGCGATAACATCGACTTTAGCACGGTCTACTTCAAGACCGGCTTTGGAAATCTTGTGTCCCCGCACGATGCCTTCTTTTACCATAAAATGGCATTTTTCCCAATTTAGAACAAGGCGAGTGTCTTCGCATCGCTTAAGCATACGTTCCAAATTGGCAAGGCAAGAAGAGAAGGAATCCCCGAAGACCGAGAAATCATCCATGAAGACTTCCATGGTTTGTTCAACCATGTCATGGAAGATAGCTAACATGCACCTTTGGAAAGTCCCGGGCGTATTACATAAGCCAAAAGGCATTCTTTTGTAGGCAAATGTGCCATAGGGACAAGTGAATGTTGTCTTCTCTTGATCTTGGGGATCGATGGGTATTTGGAAATAACCCGAGAAACCATCAAGAAAGCATTAATATTCATTACCCGCTAAACGTTCAAGCATTTGGTCCATAAAAGGTAGAGGGAAATGATCCTTTCTCGTGGCATCATTGAGTTTGCGGTAGTCTATACAAACTCTCCACCCAGTAACGAGGCGAGTGGAAATCAACTCGTTGTGTTCATTGGGAACAACGGTTATTCCGCCCTTCTTGGGCACACAATGGATTGGACTAACCCATGGTGAATCCGAAATAGGGTAAATCATACCCGCATCAAGAAGTTTGATAACCTCTGTTTTGATGACTTCATGGATTTTTGGATTCACCCTTCGTTGGCTTTGAATTGTGGGCTTAAAGTCGTCCTCCATGAGAATTTTGTGTGTGCAGAAGTGAGGATCAATTCCGCGAATATCAGAAATCTTCCAAGCAATAGCCTTCTTGTGATCTTTAAGCACGGCGATGAGGCGAGATTTTTCTTCTTCCTTCAAGTCCTTCGCGATAATGACTGGCGATTTCTTCTCTTCTTCAAGGAACACATACTCGAGATGTGGCGGCAACTCCTTAAGTTCTAAATCCGAAGGAATTTCGACGGGAGGTGTTTTTAAAGTCGGAGTATCGATAGCAATAACCGTGGGAGATGGAGGCGAAGGATTGTCTTCGTTGAGAAGATTGTCAAAGAAATTCATGTCTTCATCCCCATCGATAGGAGAATCATTAGTAGCTAAATTCGCATCTCCCATGGTATCTTCAAGATTGTTCCAAAATAAATCACTATCTCCAAATAGAGACAATGATGAATCAATAGAGGACATGGTCTCAACATTGGGAAGAGAGGTAGGAATACTTTTGCAAGCATCATTAAAGTGTTCTTCACAAGCCTCATCAAGAACGTCAATACAATTAACACTCTCATATGAATAAGGCTGTTTAGACAACTTTCCCATGTTGAAGACTACTTTATCGTCACCCACTCTCATGATAAGCTCACCGGCTTCAACATCAATGAGAGTGCGACCGGTCCTCAAGAATGGACGACCAACAATTAGTGGTACACGGGGGTCCATCTCGTAGTCGACGACAACAAAATCAGCAGGAAAGGTGAATTTGTCGACTCCTACAATGACGTCTTCGGCTATCCCCACTGGATAAGCAACCGTACGGTTGGCTAATTCCAAAGTCATTTTGGTGGGGACTAGCTCTAGGAGAGATAATTGCTTCCAAACGCTTAGAGGCATAAGATTAATACTGGCACCTAGATCGGCTAGGGCCATGCAATTCTCTACTCCCGGGAAATTGCAAGGAATTAAGAAATGACCCGGATCACCAAGCTTGGTTGGCAATTTCCTTAAGAGTACTGCAGAGCAATTCTCATTAAGTTGGGTGTTGGCAATATCGAGGAGCTTTTCCTTGTCGCTTAGAAGATCTTTAAACATTTTCGCATATTTAGGCATGTGAGCGAGAGCCTCAGCGAAGGAGATATTGAAATTCAATTGTTTGAACATTTTAAGGAAGTTCGAAACCTGAATATCGTCCTTGCTCTTTTGCTTCTCTTTCCTCAACCTAGATGGATAAGGTATATTGGAAGAAGAGGAAGGCTTTGGAAGAATAGGATCACTCACATCCTTGGGTGGAGGAGGGGTAGAAGGAAGAGGTGGAGAAATTGGGGAAGGAGAAGGATGAGGAATAGGAGCAGGTGACTCGTTCTCCGTAGTCACAACCACCGGTGGAGGTATAGGAAGCTCGGGTTCCTTGGTACCTTTGCCACTTCGAGTAGTGATTGCTTTCATCTCCCCTCTTGGATTCGCAACGGTGTTACTCGGAAGAGTACCCGAAGAAGAGGGTTGATTACCTTGGAAGAAACTAGCCATCATGTTCCTCAAGTCATTTGTTTGGCTATCCAACGTATTTCTCATGTCGGCTCTCAAATCGTTTCCTTGCTTGACCAAGTCTGCTTTCAAGTTACGCACTTCCTGCTGGAGATTTTCCACGATCACATCATTGGTCCTAATGTAGGTTGCGACCTCTTGGTGTAATGCAGTGGGTTGGTTTGGAGGAGCATTGTATGTGGGTGGTTGATAAGCAGGTTGTTGGTAAACTTGGTTGTTACGTTGAGGTGGTTGTTGCTGCTTGTGAGGTGGGATGTATGGTGTACGAGTTTGTTGTTGTTGTTGAGTAGGGCGATTGAGGTTTTGTTGTTGGTTTGGGTTGCTTGGAGGAAAACCGGGTGGGGAAAGATAATTGTTGGAGCGGTAGCTCAGCAAGTTACGGTCACCTTGAGGTCTAGCTTGATAAGCAGGTTGAGGATAGGTTCCATATGCTGCATTCACATTCTCAGCAGGGTAGTCTTGGGTGGCGGTACAAGTGGTGTAAGAGTGAGGACCACCACATATTTCACAAGGTTGGCTGTAACACCCCATTTTGATAAATGGAATGTCACGCGTAATTATGGCGTGTCATCAAAGCATGCAAGGTAATATGTAGTAAAACATACATGACCAAAGGGAAAACCGGAATCAAACATCGGTTCCCAAACATAAGCCCAAAACAAGAAAGTAAATGAACTGAATGAAAGACTAAACAAGCATAAATATATGAAGGAAACAGGAGAAGAAGTCTATGGCAGCTTCCATCCTATGCATGTCCTCCAAATGCTCGAGTCTTGGGTACCTGCCGTTTTGGGACATGGAAAGGAAAGTAACGGCTGAGCAAAACGCTCAGTGCACGGATATACAATATAACATGAAATAGGATAAGCATGTAACATATAACAGCGGAAGACTAAGTTCTGAGTAGACTGAGTAAGTATTGAGAAAACTGGTTTTATAGTATGAAAAGCCTTATGTTTATCTTATGAAAACTGTTTTAACATATATACACCATAGCCCATATAGGTCATGAAAAGGTCACGTGCATGAATACTTGGAGGGGTGACCTCATCATGCTGATTAGAGGGGATGCCTCTAATTAATATACTGGTTTGGGTAGGAGGGATCAACTCCTTGTGAAGGATGCAAGGCACACACCACATTCACCATGATATACTGAATAAAACATGTAACTAGGATGCACCCATACGCCCCACCTGATATAATAATATGGCCAAAACTGAAAAGGGACGCCACGAGCAATCACTCCGCCGTGGGGAAGTCATAACATCGGTGCCTCCAATGCTATGGTTATGGTACCTCCATAACTAGGTGAAACTGGTCATGCTTGTATATGGCTATAGATTATGCTAATTAAACATAAGCAGTTCAAAACAATAAAACAAATGCTGGGGAAAACAGTTGGCTGCATACGGGGAAATCCTAATAAGGAAAGAATGTCCATGCTGAAAGGACGGCAACCCGTACCTCAAGTCCAGTGAATGAACGGAAGAAAGACTCTTACTTCTGGATCACTAAAGCTACATGAATACACACGTGTATAAGTATCGATTCACTGATTACGTACTGGGTTTTATGTCTCATTTTAGCTGACTTGGTATGTTTTAGGTCATGGTTCACTGTTTAAAGCCTTAAACTGTGTTTATCTTGTATTCTGATTAATCTGTTGAAGTATTACTGGTATTTCATGTATTATTATACTTACTGTGTAATAATAAGTAACTTTCCAAAAATAGCAGGTTTCCAAAAATAGAAAGTTTCCAAAAATAGAAAGTTTCCAAAAATAGAAAGTTTCCAAAAATAGAAAGTTTCCAAAAATAGAAAGTTACCAAAAATAGAAAGTTTCCAAAAATAGAAAGTTACCAAAAATAGAAAGTTTCCAAAAATAGAAAGTTTCCAAAAATAGAATTTACTGCTTAAAATAGATTAGTTTCTAAAAATAAGAAGTTTCCAAAAATAGATCAGCTGCCTTAATTAAATAAGTTTCCATATATAGAAGGTTTCCATGATTAGATTAGCTGCCTGAAATAGATAGATTTCCATATATAGAATTAAGCTGGTTACATAAGCTAACATATAAGTCTAAGTGTTTTCATGCTTATTCTTAAGTCATATGATATAGTGTATAGTTTAATTATTATTATATGTATTTTAATTAAACTATAGGTTAAGCATTTTAATTAAAGTATAACATGTTTTAAATAAAATGGAATAAAATACTTAGGTTAAAATGTGTATTATATGTATTAATAACATAACCTAAGTCATGTCTAAATTAATTAATTATAGGCATGTTTTAAATAATTAATTAATTATAACTTATAACATAAAATACTTAGGTTAAATTAATATCATGCTAAATTAATAATTAATATAACCTAAGTCATGATTTAATTAATATCTCATGTTATTAATTAATTTATATCCTAAGTTCATAATTCATAAAAATTAACATGTAGCATAAATCATGATTTAACCAACGAACCGTGAACCGGGCATGAAATCGACACCGTACCCCGAACCAAATCGGGGTTCCCCTTGGTTCCTTGCTGCCGTGGGACCCACACCACCAAACCGGGACCACATGGTCTCGGTGGTGGTTTCTAGGCCAAGCCGTGACCCCCTTAGGGCACGGTCTAGGCGTCGGCTAAACCAAACACCCGTAAAACACCCTTTTGATTTTACCCTTTAACCAAATACATGTTTATTTTATGTTTTTAATTAGGTTTTAAAAACATCATGTTCTTAATTAATTTTACCAAATCAAATCAAAAGAAATAATTAAAAAAGAAAGGTTAAAAGGTATACCGAATGTGTGGATCAATAGAGGATGAACAAACACTAACACTTGTACAATATCCATGATCAAAATCAACAAGAACACCTCCTTTTTGATGATTATAGGTGGCGGCCACAATGGAAGCAAGGAAGGAGGAGGAAAAACTTTTAGGGTTTTATTTATTTTCTATAAAATGTGATAATGAATGACTTTTTCCCCTTAACCCCCTTGTTTAGTAAAATGATGGGCTAGGCCCATTTCTTGTCCCTAATTTCGTGGTTCATGGGGCCCACATGGGGTAACCCAAATGTTTTTCGTGTCTAAATAATAAGTGTGTTCTCGTGTTCGTTCGTGGTTAAACGTGTTCGTGTTTAAAGTGTTTCTGTTTATTTTATCATGTAGTTTATCGTATTCTTAACGCTCGTAATTATATTATATGTATTTACTTAATTATTTTAGTTCGTGTTTTAAAATGGTGATCATGATTTAATTATGTTCACGTGAAATATCTATTAACTGTTTATCATGAGTTCGTACGTAATCGATACTTACCATGTCATACACGTATGTACTTACTTGATTAATAGCACATGAATGTGATCAATACTGAATAAGGTAAGTTTTAATCTAGGACGTACGATCTTAAGGGCACTATTCATGGTAAAAGCATGCGGGTTTTACAATTCTTCCCCCCTAAAAAGAATAATTCGTCCCCGAATTATAGATAAAGTAACTGGAAGCGGAACATACCCGAATCAAACTGGAAATGTATGCAAAATAACGGAAATGAAGGTGACATGGTAGAAGGGAACGTGGAACGTGACATGTCTTGAAAAGACATGGAACGTGACGTGACTGAAAGGACATATCTAATCGATAAGAGAAAAAAATGGATAAGAAGTCCGGATGAACTTGTCCGTTTCCAAGTGGCCTCCCTCTTGGAACGGTTCCTTCAGAAGATCCTGACACTAATGATAAATCTTGGTCCTCCTGACCTTGACTTGGAATACGAAGAAATTCTTGGTTATCAACGGAAGGTAGATCCCCTAAATTCGATCGAGGAAAATAAGAGTTAACGTGCAAGGGTACTGAAACGTTACGATGCAAGACCATCTGACTTAACTGATAATTAGAAACGATGCGCGAGACATAAAGAAACGTAGTACGGGAAAAATTTTGAACGTGATACGTGAAAAATTTTGAACGTGCTACGTGGAGATATGGCGAGTGTAGTATGAGTAAACATATCGTGATCCATGATACGTGTAACATATTTTGATCATGATATGAGGAACGTAGAATGAACATGACTTGTGAGACATATCGTGATCATAGAATATAATGGCGGTAACGCCAAACGCTACAAGGTGAGACGTGGAATATGACGTAAAACGTCTATCTGATGATGGAGAGTTATACTAAACTTGGGTCTGGTCTCACAAGTTCCTGCAAACTTCCCAGAGCGAGAAAAGAAATGAACGTAAAATCGTAAGCCAAAATACGATCATGAACGTGAATAGTGTCATGAACGTGAGCGCGAAAGCAAGTCGTGTAATTAGAATGAAGACGTGAAGTAAGTTAGGAGTACAATTACTAATCTTTGTCTTACCCGATAGCTGAGGGATTGCCAAGTGATCGGATGAGCCTTGGCAGGAACATGTTCGTTCAATCTATTGGTTCTGAAATCCGTACGGATGTAAGGATTCTGTAGACTTGATCAAACTGTTGACAATAACCCAGATAGCATCATGCTTCTTCTGAGTTTGATGAAATCTGGTAACTAAAATCCATGGAGATCTTGTCCCTTTTCGATTCACAATTTCATATGATGAAAACATACCAGTCTGTTGGTGTCCTATCTTAGCATGTTGGTATGTCAGGTACATAGATATGGACGTAGCTGTATCCTGCTTCGTAGAAACTTGATACATAGAAGGTTGCGAAACTCTGAGTCTTTGAATCTGACTTCTCCTAGCATAGAATTTCCTAGAACACCTAATGTAGTGTAGGGTTCTCTCCTTTACGCATAAGCAGAGTCATAGTAAGATTAACCGTAGGAACCCATGTGATTCAGCGTGTCACTATAATCAAACAGAATTGATATTGGAAGAATTTCCAGGGTGAAATTTCTCTTGTCATAGAATTTGCAACATAGTGTAGATATGGTCCTCCTGTTCTTCTCTGGGCTTACAGGAAATCAGGTTATCCTTAATGAAAACGCTGATAAATTTGTTTAGGAGTTCATGGAAACTCAATTTATTAAGTCCATAATGCGGTTGAAGCATTGATGAGACTAATTCAAAATCATAAATCTAGCATGACCGAGTCGTGTACGAATAGCAGTCATGAACATGTCCTGCTTTTTCACTCGTCACTGTTGGCAGCATGATCGTGAGTTCGATGTTGGAAAAGTGATTAACACCATACGGTTGATTGGACATGTTATCAATACGTGGAGGAGAATAATGGTCATGAATGGTGATTTGTTTAAGTCGACAGTAGTCGACACATAATCTCATGGTACCGTTCTTCTCCTCGTAGGTTCTTCTGGAATGCAATGGGAAGATTTTGGAATAATCAACTGGCTATGCGTAAAAAGGACTTAAGTAGTCGTGTCTTACTGACAGCTAGAAAATTTTAGTAATATGGCTAACAAAGCACGTGCTTGAAAAGTATAGATAATTTTTACAGATTTTCCCGATGGAAAATCAAGCTAAATGTATTCAGGAGCCTGAACATTACTGTACATAATTATGAATCATAGCATGGTGTGGTTGATGAAATGGCATTTATACATGATCTCATCGTTCTTTTCGGGCTTTAAATGCATAAAAATGTCATAAAATACCATATATATGCTTGTGTTTGTTTACTTGTGTATTTTAGGTATGGATATCGTGAAAAAGACAAAAGATCACAAGATACAAGGAAAAACGGACACGAGAAACGAAGCCGTACAAAGAACCGGGCCCTAATCATGGAATTTTCATCAAATACCCTTGAAGACTTGAAGACAAGCAAGATTGATCCTCATTCTATGAAGAAATGACACTTAAAACCCTTGTATATTGATAATTACAAGTTTGGTCCCTTAAGTTTGTCAAAATTGCAAAAAGGTCCTTAACTTTGAAGAAATGGCAACAATAGTCCCTCAACAATTTCAAATTGCCATTTATAGTCCCTCATGAAGATTAAGATGCAAGGAAGACCTTTGAAGATCAAAAAGTCCAAGTTCAGCCCTTGAAATTACTCAAAATGGCAAAAACAATCCTTGTTAACCTTTGGTCAAAGTTTTGTGCCAAAAATGCAAATTGGTGAAACTTATTTACAAGTGAAAACACGTTTTAGGGCATAAAAACCTTTAATGCCAAAAATCTCAAAACAAAGGGACTGAAGTTGCCAAGTGGAAACATTTAAACAAAAACCCCGCTTAACACTTTTATTTCCCCCATTTTCGGATCTAAATAGTTACTGTTCATCATTCTTACCACCCAGATTTCACCCCCACTTTAACTTGGGTAAAACTCAATTCCCTTGGCACACGTGTAATTCCCACACGCAGAAACCCTTCCCACGCACAAAATACCCAATCCCACCACTTGAGGACCCCACCCCTAATTCCCTCTCAACCAATCAGCATTCACCTTAGGCCCCAAGTCTTGTGACGTGTCCCAAATCAAAGGCTAAGGATAAATGCTTACTCTCAAAGCAAAAATGAACGAAGGAGATCAAAAAGGACAGCTCACCACTCAAAACCGTTCAAGGGCACATTTGGGATTTTCTTAGTGATTAGGGTTTAGAAATCAGCCTAGAATGTTCATTAGGTCTCTATATAAGGAGCTCACAGAATGTGTGAAGCCCTTGTTCCAGTTTCAAGTCTCTCACTTGTAATTCCTTTTTAAGAAATAAAAAGTTTGGTTTTTTGAAAAATTCAATTATAATTCCTTTTTTATTGTTTTAAAAGATTGTGTGTTGTGAGGGAGATTGATTCTGAGTTCCATTGTTATTTTGGTTAAGTGATTTGTGTTTTAAAAAGTGTTTAAGTTTTCTGAAATTTTGAAGAATTTTGGAGAAATCTGTTCTAGGATTTGGTGTTTATGGTTCATGTTATTGGTGATATTAGGTTTTAGAAAACGTGTTTAGAAGGTTTGGAAAGATTTTGGATAGGTTTAAGTAAGAAAAAAAAAAAAAAAAAAGAAAACAGTAAGATAGAAAATTGCTTGAATTTTGGTTTGTTCTTGTTTAATCTGTTTTAAACAGGTTGAAGAAGGTGTTGATTTGTGTTCTGCATGCACCCGGGTGCATAAGGAGGTGGTAAGCTACCACTAGGTCCTTGGATGTAAGGACCTGAGGTAAAAATCCTTTTCCCTCTTGGAAAATATCAGAAAGTGTAGCTTTAAGTGATTTTGTTTGATTTGTTACTTTTGTGTGTTTAAGGTAATTGATCTGTGTTCATTTGAGTCATTATGCATGATTGATGCTAGTTGGGTCAAGTTTGAGCAAGATTATAAGGTTTTGGTTTGATAATTTTGGTTTACAAGTTTTTAAAGTAGTGTTTGGCAAAGGGTTTTAGCAGGGGAGATAATTTGATTCAAGCTGTTAAAAGGTGTTTAAGTAATTGGTTAAGGTTAAGCTAGGTTAGAAGTTAGTTGGTAACTAGTTTAGAACAATTTGGAAGTTTGTTTAAGTGTTTAAAAAGAAAAGAGGTGTTAAAAATCTGCTTGTGCACTATTCTGCCAGTTTTGATGATATTTTTGTGCTTGATTCATGATTATCTGTGTAGACTAGGGTGTTAAAGTTTTGCAGTTTGTTTGTGCTTCACTTTGTGAGATTGTGTGCTCAATTTCAGCCTTTGGGTGTCACTAGGTTGCTAGTTATAAGCCCATAAGTCCACTGTTCTAGCTTATACATCTCAGAAACTACATTAGTAATTTTGGGTGCTTTGATTTGCTTATTGAGTGTGCTAGGTGTGCTTTATTTGTGTGTATTTGACTCCTTGAGCTTCAAATGAGCTCAAGGGTGCCCATTGTACCAATATAACCATCAAATAAGCTCAAACCAAGCCCCTCTTGGCATCAAGAAGTGCACAAGTGTGCACTTCCATTGTTCATCAGAAAAACATCCAGTCTGTCACATTTTGATCTTTGATAACCAGCTTAATCTTGTGTTTAAAAGGAATTGGAGTTGGATTATAAGTCATTCAGTGTCACAAATTGGTTTGGAAAGAATAAAAATAAAAAAAAAATATAAAAGTGAAAAAAAAGGGGTTGCCTAGACTCGAACCCTGGTCTCCACACTCACACACATAACAAGTTACCATTGCGCCCTGGGGACTTTGATTGAGAGTTTTGGTTTCCATATTTATTTAACCTATTTTGTCTTTCTAGCTTAATATATAAGCCGTGGCTTATTTTTCCAATTTTCAGCTTATTTATTGAACGTTTTTGCTTATTTTCAATTTTCCTAGGACTTTAATAGGCTTGTTGACTTTTCTAGCTAAGTTTTAAATTTTTCCTTTTATTCATTTAATTTCTAGGATTTATTTAATAGACGAATTTTAGAAAATCAATAAAAAATACCAAAAAGAGTTTTTATTTCTAGGAAAAATAGTTTTTAGTTTTTAAAATATATTTTTGAGGTTTACATCTAATTTTGGTTTCAAAAACATTTATTTTTAATTTTATAATTTTTTAAGGTTTTTTATAAACTTTAAAGATTTTTATAAAATTATTAAAAAAGGTTTAGAAGCTCTAATTTGTGTTTTTCTCTTAATTATATTATTTAGGATTTTTAGAAATTTTTTATTTTAAATTTTAGAAACTTTTTATTTTTAGCATTATTTTAATATTATTTTATTATTTAATTTTCAAAATTTTCTTTTTCCTTCTTTTTCATTTTTCCTAGGTTCTTTGTCATTAATTAGGACTATTTCCATTTTTAGAATTATTTTTAAGCTTTTAGATTTATTTTTATAATTATTTTAAGTTTAATTAGGTTTTAATTATTTTAAATCATTTTTAGAGTTTTAAAAATAGTTTTAATAGGTTTTAATTTTTAGAAAATTACTTTTTAGTCTTATAATAATATAAGTTGAGTAATTATTCAATAAAATCATATTTTAGACATTTGAATTAGTTAAATTTAATTTTAGGGCTTTAATTAGCATTTAAAATTAATTATTTAATTAATAAAAGGTTTTAAAATATCTTTGTTGGATTTTTAACTTTATTTATATTATTTGAGACTTGTTTTTAGCCTTTTTGATATTTTGTTTTTGGTTTTAATAATTTTTAATTTGGGTAGTTTTTCACGGCTTTACGTTTTCGTCTTTTTCGTCGTAGTTTAATTTTAACGTAACCGTCTTTTCATCCTCTCATCCCCATTTTCTCAATATTAATCTCAAATACATACAAGTTAATTCACAACACCATACCTCCTTGGGAAACGAACTTCTTTCTCTCATTTTATTTGATTGTGGGTCATTAGTGTTGATTTTTCCTAAAATCATCACTCGATACTTTCCGCTATTTACGTTCTTTTCCTAAAGAGTAGTAAAACACTACAATCATTTTGGCGCCGTTGCCGGGGAGGTGTGTTGTGCTTTAATTTGGAAACTTTTGTTTTGATATTATCCATAAATAGTATTTGTGTTAAGTGGAACTCCCTTAACACGTATTATCGGTTTTCTTGGTTTTTCTTTGTGAATATTATTAATATATTGTATTAAGTATCACAATCAATATACAATATCTCCAAAAGTGTGAAAACACAACCTTAATTGGGATTTGATCTCCTAATTATTGTATTCGAATCTCAAACAAAAAGAAAAGGCAAAAATAGATAAATACTTTCGAGAAGCTCGATTTTGAAAAATACGAACTATAAGGTGGGTATAAGGCGGGTATTATAAAATATACCCTAAGGAAAAAGGCTCTTAAGTGCTTCGCGCCGCCTCGTTTCCCCGCTTGCTTGTGAGTATTTTGACATTGAAAGCTAATCGAGGGTTTTGCCGCCCAAAGTATTAATACGTATACTATATTTGCTTGGTTTTCTTTGTGATTAAACCCTCGTGAACAATTTGGTTTTCACCAAAGTTCTAAAGTCATTCGAAGGCGTTCACTCCACGTGATCGTTTTCATTCCTTTGAGGCTTCTTTAATCAAGAGTTTGATTCGAGGAGAGATTTTGTAGATTGTTGTCTACGAAGATACACCAAAATCCAAAAAAATTAAATATCATCAAAAACACAAAAAAATTGAAAATCCACAAAACAACCAAAAAGAATCTTCTTTGCTCACCTCCCATTCTTCGTGAAGTTTATGATCACTCGTAATCAAGCAAAACGAGCTCGTAAACGTCTCCAAAAGCAAGCAAATCAAGGATCGTTGATTGTTGAAGAACCTCCAATTGTTGAACCTATTATAGAACAAGAAGTCGTAATGGCTAATCGTACTATGATGGAGTTGCTTCAAGCACCCACCGAGGGTTTTGGAGAGGCAATTGTTATTCCCACCATCCTTGCGGAGAATTTCGAGATTAAGACGGGTTTAATGTCGATGCTACAAGCAAACAAATTTCGAGGTCACGAGAAAGACAACCCGCATTACCACATTAGGAATTTCAACCGTCTCACCGCTACTAGCAAATTCAAAGATGTTCCGCATGACGCCATTAAGATGATGTTGTTTCCATACTCGTTGGATGGTCCCGCAAAAATTTGGCTCGAGAAAGAACCGCCAAATTCGATTTTGACATGGGCCGATCTCGTTTCTAAGTTTGTGAACAAGTTTTTTCCACCATCGAAAACAACACACTTAAAAAATGAGATTTCACGATTTGTGCAACGTAACAATGAAAGTTTTTCAATGGCATGGGAACGATTTAAGGAGATGTTACATGAATGTCCTCACCATGATTTTTCGGAATTGCATCAAATCGATACTTTTTATAATGGGCTTAATGATCATGAACGAGATTATTTGAATGCCGCCGCGGGTGGTAATTTTTTGTGCAAGACGACAAATGAGGCTTTACAAATCATTGAAAATCGATCTAAGGTTTATAGCCCTCGTAACACACCGAGTGTTGCCAATATGGGTTCGTCATCGTCATCACAATCGTCTCGTAGCATTAACGCCTTACATGATGAAGCTAATGAGGAAAATCGGTTTTTTGATAGATTTGCTAATCTAATGTCCCATTCAAAGGCTCAAGAAGCTTCCAATTCCGCTTCGGTTAAAGCGGTTGCTAAGAGTTGTTTATCGTGTGGAGGAGCTCATGATTTATCCGAGTGCATTACCGCGGATGGTAACACTTCGAGTGCTTATGTAGCAACGGGAACTTACAACCAAAACGGCCAAGGTTCCCGCCCAAATCAAGCTCCACCAAATCAAAATGCTAACAATTATCGAAACAACAACCAAGGTAATTACCAAGGCAACACACGCAATTACAACAAAGGGAATTATCAAAGTGGGAATGGACAAATCTCTAATCAAAACCAAAACCGTGATTTTCAAAACACTACACAAGGTTTTCAAAATGCTCACACGAAAAATTTGCAAGGAGAATTTTTAGATTATGCAAAAGCAAATGATGCAAAATTTGATAATATGCAACGTGAGATGATTAGCTTAAGATCCGAGTTGAAAAACGAGCTTAAAAATGAACTTGCTAATGAACTTAAAACTCATGCAAACAAAATGGAAGGAAATGTCCAACGTCTTCAACAAAACCAACAAAAGATGGAATTAGGACAACATGAGATTAAGCAAGAATTGTTAAAAGCGGATGCTAGGCAATCAAAATTTGAGGACCGAATGGCTAAGATGTTCGAAGCTATCATGTGTAAACCCTCTTCTTCGGGTGGTCTTCCTAGTGATACCATTGCAAACCCGAAGGGAGAAATGAAGGTTATTACTACACGAAGTGGTAAAACTTTCAAGGAACCAATCTCTCGTCCGAGTACTTCTACGGAGAAGGAAATCGAGAAAGAACCCGAGGTGGTGGTCGAAAAGGAGCACATTACAATCCCACGAAGTACCGCTCATACCACACCTACGGTTACACCAATACCAATTGTGGAACCCGAGATTCCAAGGCCGTTGCCTAATGACCAACCCACACCACCTTTACCTTACCCTTCGAGACGTAACAAAGAGAAAGCACAAGAACGGAACAATTATCAATTTGAGCTATTTATGAAAATGTTTCGTGATCTACATTTTAATATAAGTTTTGCCGATGCTTTAATCATGATGCCTCGATTCGCCGCAAACTTCAAAAGTATGCTAAAAAACAAAGAAAAGTTACAACAAACGTCTAGTTGTTCATCGGTTTTTCTAAGCCGCATACCACAAAAAGTCGGTGATCCCGGTAAATTTTTGATTCCGTGTGCTATTCAAGATATGGAGGAATGCTACGCCTTGGCCGATCTTGGTGCTAGTATTAATTTAATGCCTCTCGAGATTTTCAAATCGCTTTCGCTTCCGGCTCTTACTCCTTCGAACATGTCCATCGAGATGGCCGATCATTCTACGATTATGGCATGTGGAGTAGCCGAGGATGTTTTCGTTAAAGTCGGAAAGTTTTACTATCCCGTTGACTTTATCGTTGTAGACATTCCCATCGATCGAAAAGTTCCTCTCATTTTGGGTCGTTCATTTTTGGATACATCACGAGCACTCATCGATGTTCATGCTCGTAAAATCACCCTTCGTTTCAATGAAGAAGAACTTGTCATCAATGCAACACAAAACTCCAATCTTTCTCATGTATATTCTATTGCAACTTTAAACCATGGTGACTCGACCAATGTCGTTTGCAAAGAATTTTCACCAAGAGTTTTAGGGAATGTCTCCAAAAACAATTTACCATTTCCTCCGCCGGTGGAGGTTATGAGTGCTAAGCCTACAAAGAAGAAACCATCAATACTTGAATCGAAAAATCCTTCACCTTCATTCTTGAAAAGTGTTGATAAGTTGCCGGTTTCTACGGAAGATCTTTCGGATGATGAATATGTTGGCCCCGATGGGGAGGTTTTCTTCGTCGATAAACGTTTTGAGAACTTGCCACCACCAAAACCAAAACGGTTTCAAAATGTGAGAATTTTTAGTGTAACTAACATCGTCTTAGAAACACCGAATATTTTCGACATAATCAAAAAGGGTTTTCATAAGGAGAGTTCAAAAGATAAAAAAGAAAATGATCATAAATGTGATTTAATTGATTTTTCTACAAATCTAACTCCGTCATCACACCGTGTTTTGAGTACTACAAACTCGTCTACTCCTTTTGACGATGTTTTGTGTGGTTCTAGTATGGGGGAAGCCCCTTATGTTCCCTCATCCTTGTCCACCAAGGACGAGATATTCGATCCCGGAATTTCATGTAAAGGGAAATCTCGGTCTTCCACCGATGCAATAAATGGAAAATCTTTCTATTTGCTTGGTGCGAGTCTACCTCGAGTAGCTCAAACGTTTGTCTTACCAATTGTCTCACCCTTCTACTTCTCATCTATTTTCTTCAAACTCTTTGAGTTTATGGCACATGTTGGAGTGACGTTGAATTGTTTTTTCCAATGGAAACGAGAACGCCATTTTCGACCCCGGTATTTTGCATCATCTAAGGACTTAGTCCTTTTTACCGGTTGCTTTTTGGGCCTTGTTTATCATGTAAGCCCCTTTGACCACACCATGATTTTCCCTAAATGTTCACATTTTAAGGGGATCGAGTCGAGCTCATGACTCGGTAATCAAAAACGAGGTGCCTCGTGGGGGAGATCCCATGCTTATCTTTATGTTTTATGTTCACTAATAAGGGGACTTGTACCCTTCCAACTCATTGTCTCGTGGTTGTTTGTGATTGTGTTATCTAGATCATCATCATCATCTACGATTGAAGACTCTCGTGTTCGTTTACGTGAGCCTCCATCGTTCGTTTGAAGAAGTTTTTCACGATTCCATGACATATCCTTTATTGTTCTAACAATTATCTTTTAGCATAATTAATAAACGGCTTTAGATATATTGTTGATCACCCTTTCCATGCTAGATCCTAAGCATTCGACTCTTCGTCTCTAGTATGGGGGTGCTCCACCTTTAGACTCGAAACATTGAGGACAATGTTTACTTTTAGTATGGGGGGGTGAATAGGTACTTGCTTTGCTACGCCCTCACGTTTTCCAACTTTCAATGTTTTGTTTTGCTAATAAGGCTTAAAATGGCCAAATTTTAAAATTTTTCTTAGTTTTCATAAGTGTTTTTAAGACACGAATGTATATTTTCCGATGGGTAGAATAAGAGTTAATTTTTGACTTGATGGGCATTTGGAGCCCTTTACATTCCTTAACCCGCTCAATTCAAGTTTTGCTAGACTTTTATATAGGGAGCTTTAAAACGCGAAAGTCTTAATTCATTCGGGTTAAGAACAAGAACTTTTCGCAAGTTCCTATAATTGATTCTAGAAAGTCACTTATCAAGGGAACTTTAAAACGCATTCTCTAAACTTGAAAAAGTCCAAGAAAGTGCAAGATCCTATAGGTGGCTTGAAAACCCAAAACTTTGATTTGATATAGTCTTAATGAAAGCTAATCCAAATTTGGATTCATTTTGACTTGCACGGCTAAGTATTCACGAGTCTCTTTAATTAGAGGTCTTTAAATAGTGAAGAACGAGAAATGATAGAGTTAGACAAGTGATCATGCTAAACGTAGAACATGAAAGTGTTCTTTCAAAAACTCATATGTTTTTAATTGTGGCTTTTTCTTCCCATAAGATCAATGCATTAGGAATAAATCATAATTGCAATAAGTAAGGTCGTACGATTTGAAAGGTTACTTAGCCTCTAGCGCAAGATCGTTTAAAAGTTGCTCGGGGTTGAATAGAGTTCATAGCCAAGGCATAACTTATTGAAGCGGGACGCGAAGATTGGCGATCATCCAAAAAGGCCCTAACAAGGCATGAGGAGCTCTATTTTTGCTAAAGATCCAAAGATGATGTGAAGTATCATTGTTCCAAAATCAATATGAAGGATCGAGACACACGACGAGAAGCAATTACTCCCCTAAAGAATGGAGAAAGTCTATCCAAAAAGACCCTAACAAGGTATGAGGATAAATATATCCAAGTCCGAAAAGGAGGCGGATCGTTGTATATCAAAATCCAAAGTAAAGATTGAAGAAAAATGATGAAGTCGTGGTCCTATATGAAGAATCTCTCAAAAACGTCAAGTGAAGAAATTCCAATTATATGAAGAGAAGACCATAATTTCAAGAACGTCTTCCCAAGATTTGAAGTATGAAGTACATGCCAAATATCGGTCCGAGAAAGGTCTCAAATCGTGAAACGAGTTATGCCAAGATATGAACTTAAGGAGATACACGAGAAGCCGTTTTAAAAGATTTTGTCCTTCGGCTAACTATTGATCAAATCGTGCTACTTTGCTTTCGGACTAATAACTACTCAAATAAGTCAAAATGAATCACTTGTGATCCATGACAATTAGATAAAAAAATGCTAGTAACCCATTTCCTTTTATAATAACTAGGATTGCGGGGAGAAAAAGTATTACACAATTTGAACGTATGAGTAGTGTTAGCATTGTGACTTGTACCAACAATGATCTTGTTTTTGCACTTAGCATGGAATGTATGACAATCAAGGATGACGAAATTTACTCTAAGGGACATTAACTTGTTTCTATTCTTAGACCCTAAAAGTCACATTTTTGTGATGAAAATCATACATTATGTCTTTACACATTCTCGTAGTATGTTGCAAGTCTTTTACTCTTCAATAAAGGTTAATAAAATTGAACTTTGGTGATGCTTAGATACTTTATTCTAGCATTGCGTGAGGGCACGGCAATGGCTTAGTATGGGGGAGTGATGAAATGGCATTTATACATGATTTCATCGTTCTTTTCGGGCTTTAAATGCATAAAAATGTCATAAAATACCATATATATGCTTGTGTTTGTTTACTTGTGTATTTTAGGTATGGATATCGTGAAAAAGACAAAAGATCACAAGATACAAGGAAAAACGGACACGAGAAACGAAGCCGTACAAAGAACCGGGCCCTAATCATGGAATTTTCATCAAATACCCTTGAAGACTTGAAGACAAGCAAGATTGATCCTCATTCTATGAAGAAATGACACTTAAAACCCTTGTATATTGATAATTACAAGTTTGGTCCCTTAAGTTTGTCAAAATTGCAAAAAGGTCCTTCAACTTTGAAGATATGGCAAGAATAGTCCCTCGACAATTTCAAATTGCCATTTATAGTCCCTCATGAAGATTAAGATGCAAGGAAGACCTTTGAAGATCAAAAAGTCCAAGTTCAGCCCTTGAAATTACTCAAAATGGCAAAAACAATCCTTGTTAACCTTTGGTCAAAGTTTTGTGCCAAAAATGCAAATTGGTGAAACTTATTTACAAGTGAAAACACGTTTTAGGGCATAAAAACCTTTAATGCCAAAAATCTCAAAACAAAGGGACTGAAGTTGCCAAGTGGAAACATTTAAACAAAAACCCCGCTTAACACTTTTATTTCCCCCATTTTCGGATCTAAATAGTTACTGTTCATCATTCTTACCACCCAGATTTCACCCCCACTTTAACTTGGGTAAAACTCAATTCCCTTGGCACACGTGTAATTCCCACACGCAGAAACCCTTCCCACGCACAAAATACCCAATCCCACCACTTGAGGACCCCACCCCCAATTCCCTCTCAACCAATCAGCATTCACCTTAGGCCCCAAGTCTTGTGACGTGTCCCAAATCAAAGGCTAAGGATAAATGCTTACTCTCAAAGCAAAAATGAACGAAGGAGATCAAAAAGGACAACTCACCACTCAAAACCGTTCAAGGGCACATTTGGGATTTTCTTAGTGATTAGGGTTTAGAAATCAGCCTAGAATGTTCATTAGGTCTCTATATAAGGAGCTCACAGAATGTGTGAAGCCCTTGTTCCAGTTTCAAGTCTCTCACTTGTAATTCCTTTTTAAGAAATAAAAAGTTTGGTTTTTTGAAAAATTCAATTATAATTCCTTTTTTATTGTTTTAAAAGATTGTGTGTTGTGAGGGAGATTGATTCTGAGTTCCATTGTTATTTTGGTTAAGTGATTTGTGTTTTAAAAAGTGTTTAAGTTTTCTGAAATTTTGAAGAATTTTGGAGAAATCTGTTCTAGGATTTGGTGTTTATGGTTCATGTTATTGGTGATATTAGGTTTTAGAAAACGTGTTTAGAAGGTTTGGAAAGATTTTGGATAGGTTTAAGTAAGAAAAAAAAAAAAAAAAAGAAAACAGTAAGATAGAAAATTGCTTGAATTTTGGTTTGTTCTTGTTTAATCTGTTTTAAACAGGTTGAAGAAGGTGTTGATTTGTGTTCTGCATGCACCCGGGTGCATAAGGAGGTGGTAAGCTACCACTAGGTCCTTGGATGTAAGGACCTGAGGTAAAAATCCTTTTCCCTCTTGGAAAATATCAGAAAGTGTAGCTTTAAGTGATTTTGTTTGATTTGTTACTTTTGTGTGTTTAAGGTAATTGATCTGTGTTCATTTGAGTCATTATGCATGATTGATGCTAGTTGGGTCAAGTTTGAGCAAGATTATAAGGTTTTGGTTTGATAATTTTGGTTTACAAGTTTTTAAAGTAGTGTTTGGCAAAGGGTTTTAGCAGGGGAGATAATTTGATTCAAGCTGTTAAAAGGTGTTTAAGTAATTGGTTAAGGTTAAGCTAGGTTAGAAGTTAGTTGGTAACTAGTTTAGAACAATTTGGAAGTTTGTTTAAGTGTTTAAAAAGAAAAGAGGTGTTAAAAATCTGCTTGTGCACTATTCTGCCAGTTTTGATGATATTTTTGTGCTTGATTCATGATTATCTGTGTAGACTAGGGTGTTAAAGTTTTGCAGTTTGTTTGTGCTTCACTTTGTGAGATTGTGTGCTCAATTTCAGCCTTTGGGTGTCACTAGGTTGCTAGTTATAAGCCCATAAGTCCACTGTTCTAGCTTATACATCTCAGAAACTACATTAGTAATTTTGGGTGCTTTGATTTGCTTATTGAGTGTGCTAGGTGTGCTTTATTTGTGTGTATTTGACTCCTTGAGCTTCAAATGAGCTCAAGGGTGCCCATTGTACCAATATAACCATCAAATAAGCTCAAACCAAGCCCCTCTTGGCATCAAGAAGTGCACAAGTGTGCACTTCCATTGTTCATCAGAAAAACATCCAGTCTGTCACATTTTGATCTTTGATAACCAGCTTAATCTTGTGTTTAAAAGGAATTGGAGTTGGATTATAAGTCATTCAGTGTCACAAATTGGTTTGGAAAGAATAAAAATAAAAAAAAAAATATAAAAGTGAAAAAAAAGGGGTTGCCTAGACTCGAACCCTGGTCTCCACACTCACACACATAACAAGTTACCATTGCGCCCTGGGGACTTTGATTGAGAGTTTTGGTTTCCATATTTATTTAACCTATTTTGTCTTTCTAGCTTAATATATAAGCCGTGGCTTATTTTTCCAATTTTCAGCTTATTTATTGAACGTTTTTGCTTATTTTCAATTTTCCTAGGACTTTAATAGGCTTGTTGACTTTTCTAGCTAAGTTTTAAATTTTTCCTTTTATTCATTTAATTTCTAGGATTTATTTAATAGACGAATTTTAGAAAATCAATAAAAAATACCAAAAAGAGTTTTTATTTCTAGGAAAAATAGTTTTTAGTTTTTAAAATATATTTTTGAGGTTTACATCTAATTTTGGTTTCAAAAACATTTATTTTTAATTTTATAATTTTTTAAGGTTTTTTATAAACTTTAAAGATTTTTATAAAATTATTAAAAAAGGTTTAGAAGCTCTAATTTGTGTTTTTCTCTTAATTATATTATTTAGGATTTTTAGAAATTTTTTATTTTAAATTTTAGAAACTTTTTATTTTTAGCATTATTTTAATATTATTTTATTATTTAATTTTCAAAATTTTCTTTTTCCTTCTTTTTCATTTTTCCTAGGTTCTTTGTCATTAATTAGGACTATTTCCATTTTTAGAATTATTTTTAAGCTTTTAGATTTATTTTTATAATTATTTTAAGTTTAATTAGGTTTTAATTATTTTAAATCATTTTTAGAGTTTTAAAAATAGTTTTAATAGGTTTTAATTTTTAGAAAATTACTTTTTAGTCTTATAATAATATAAGTTGAGTAATTATTCAATAAAATCATATTTTAGACATTTGAATTAGTTAAATTTAATTTTAGGGCTTTAATTAGCATTTAAAATTAATTATTTAATTAATAAAAGGTTTTAAAATATCTTTGTTGGATTTTTAACTTTATTTATATTATTTGAGACTTGTTTTTAGCCTTTTTGATATTTTGTTTTTGGTTTTAATAATTTTTAATTTGGGTAGTTTTTCACGGCTTTACGTTTTCGTCTTTTTCGTCGTAGTTTAATTTTAACGTAACCGTCTTTTCATCCTCTCATCCCCATTTTCTCAATATTAATCTCAAATACATACAAGTTAATTCACAACACCATACCTCCTTGGGAAACGAACTTCTTTCTCTCATTTTATTTGATTGTGGGTCATTTGTGCACGGTTTTCCTAAACCGTCGTACTTAATACTTACCGCTCATATACGTTCTTTTGTTTTCCTAAACAAGAGTCGTGTTTTATCCTACAATCAGTGGTGTTCATAGTACATAATTAGGATAAAATTCATCTCGTGTCTGTCCGAGGAAATGCGTTAGCAGCTTGGATCTTATCATTAAGCTGAAGGAAAACCTTCGTATGCGTGGGAATACGAAAGGCGTCCTTCATGGTTATGAATATATGAACCATGGTGAAAGAAATGAAAGTGACGTCGGCAACGTGACAGTTCTCACTGATGCGCCGATAATGGTATTGAAATTCTTGTGGCCTGATTAATACATGGCACAACAACATAGATATACCCTTGGAGGGTACCCTGAATTTCTTAGAAATGTTCCATAATTAGACGTGAGTCATGTGTCTTGACTCGTGTCTTGAGAAATGTAAGCGTGACATATGTCTTGACTGGTATCTTGACATGTGTCCTTAGAAAGTATACGTGAGACATGTGTCTTGACTGATGTCTTGACATGTGTCTCGAGATGTGAAACAATTAGAACTACCAATATTAGGTTAATATGCCAGAATTGGCGGATCGGTTGGACTACTGATCATTTGTATGTCTGATCACGTCCGTGGCCGGAGCCTCGGTTGCGATTTCTAGGATAGTTGCTGTCATAGTAGTGGTTACTATCATCTTGTCTGTCGGTTCCATGACGGTCATTCTCATGACCGTGACTCATGTAACTATTCAGCTGAGTGGCCGGCTGGTACTGGTTTGCACTCATATGGCTGAAATGACAGCCGAACGACGTGTGACATGTAACTATGAATTTGGGACAATGATTGATGGGAATTGTCTGATGGTGAAGCATCTTCTCGTCCAATTGCTTTGCTCCGACGCCTTTGTCTTCGTCTTTTAGGATCTCCAGGTTGTGAACAGCATCAGCATCAGCATCTCGTAGCGTCTCCCAACATCAGCAGCATCAACCTTCAGTAACATCTCCAAGCTATGAGCGGCATCGACAATCTTGTAGAATATCAGCAAGTGAACATACGCCTGAGATGATTTAGACTCGACTAGCGAATACTCGTGAAGTATTGCAAGTGGAATACACATGGATTAAGGTACATGTAATACACATGAAATACGGTACGTGGAGTACACATGGAATGCACATGAAATGATCGGTATGGCTCGATCATTTGTCATGATTAAGGAAAGTAAACCGGTTAAATGGTTAGGAAAACCATCATGATAACCTGGCAGTAATAGCATAGACATCATTCTGGTTGCATGGAGAAACGCTAAAGTGTGGTTACACAAAATTCAACGATGATTTGCCTGACAGCATGATCAATGGAAACCAACCATGACTATCATGAAAGCATGATTCAAGAAATCTAACAATGTCTTGCAGGACAACGTAAATAACAAAAGAGGCGTGAAACATAATCAACATGAAGACGGAATTATCATGAGGAAACATGAAACCATCTACTACGAAGAAGTGTATAACATAATCAGCATGAAACTGAAGTTAACCATGACAGTATGAAGGCATACTTGACATAAGAACATAATAACTTATGATAGGACATGAAAATTTTTTTTTATGCCAATTTAAATCATGAGAAAAATTTTATGCAAGAAAAACAGTGCATGAATGCGTAATGTAGTTTATAAAACCTTTATATGTGCGAGGGAACGCCTATGGGTCGGTTCCAAAACAAAAGACATGGCGAGGGGACGCCTATGGGTCGGTACCAAAGTTAAAAGTTTCGATAAAAGCACATGCGACTAAATAGAGCCAGTCCTGTACCAACCATTACTTAGTCAAAATTCCTGCAACAGATGACATATGATATAAATGCATGAATGCATGAAACATAATAATTAAAAGTCATTGTCAAAACTTAACAGAAAAAATTTTATGTGAAAATTATGAACTACTGGGGTCAGTCCACATCGTCACAGTTCACGAGGAACATCATGCATAGACAATGACACATAACTAAGTATGGATGACGGTTGTTCATTCCATATTAGTAAGACGATACTGGTGAAGACATCATGGTGAAAACAACCAGGTGCTGAAAACGTCATGGCTAAACAAAAGGTGCTGAAAACATAATGGTTAAAACAACAACGCGCTGAAACATCAATACGTGGAATAACAAACGTTGGCTTAGGAAGCTCCTGGTGACTACCCACTAGTTACAGGTCGAGTTTTAGAGCCTACAGGTCGAAGCCTTGGGCTCTGATACCATAATTGTAACACCCCATTTTGATAAATGGAATGTCACGCGTAATTATGGCGTGTCATCAAAGCATGCAAGGTAATATGTAGTAAAACATACATGACCAAAGGGAAAACCGGAATCAAACATCGGTTCCCAAACATAAGCCCAAAACAAGAAAGTAAATGAACTGAATGAAAGACTAAACAAGCATAAATATATGAAGGAAACAGGAGAAGAAGTCTATGGCAGCTTCCATCCTATGCATGTCCTCCAAATGCTCGAGTCTTGGGTACCTGCCGTTTTGGGACATGGAAAAGAAAGTAACGGCTGAGCAAAACGCTCAGTGCACAGATATACAATATAACATGAAATAGGATAAGCATGTAACATATAACAGCGGAAGACTAAGTTCTGAGTAGACTGAGTAAGTATTGAGAAAACTGGTTTTATAGTATGAAAAGCCTTATGTTTATCTTATGAAAACTGTTTTAACATATATACACCATAGCCCATATAGGTCATGAAAAGGTCACGTGCATGAATACTTAGAGGGGTGACCTCATCATGCTGATTAGAGGGGATGCCTCTAATTAATATACTGGTTTGGGTAGGAGGGATCAACTCCTTGTGAAGGATGCAAGGCACACACCACATTCACCATGATATACTGAATAAAACATGTAACTAGGATGCACCCATACGCCCCACCTGATATAATAATATGGCCAAAACTGAAAAGGGACGCCACGAGCAATCACTCCGCCGTGGGGAAGTCATAACATCGGTGCCTCCAATGCTATGGTTATGGTACCTCCATAACTAGGTGAAACTGGTCATGCTTGTATATGGCTATAGATTATGCTAATTAAACATAAGCAGTTCAAAACAATAAAACAAATGCTGGGGAAAACAGTTGGCTGCATATGGGGAAATCCTAATAAGGAAAGAATGTCCATGCTGAAAGGACGAGAATCCGTACCTCAAGTCCAGTGAATGAACGGAAGAAAGACTCTTACTTCTGGATCACTAAATTTACATGAATACACACGTGTATAAGTATCGATTCACTGATTACGTACTGGGTTTTATGTCTCATTTTAGCTGACTTGGTATGTTTTAGGTCATGGTTCACTGTTTAAAGCCTTAAACTGTGTTTATCTTGTATTCTGATTAATCTGTTGAAGTATTACTGGTATTTCATGTATTATTATACTTACTGTGTAATAATAAGTAACTTTCCAAAAATAGCAAGTTTCCAAAAATAGAAAGTTTCCAAAAATAGAAAGTTTCCAAAAATAGAAAGTTTCCAAAAATAGAAAGTTACCAAAAATAGGAAGTTTCCAAAAATAGAAAGTTACCAAAAATAGAAAGTTTCCAAAAATAGAAAGTTTCCAAAAATAGAATTTACTGCTTAAAATAGATTAGTTTCTAAAAATAAGAAGTTTCCAAAAATAGATCAGCTGCCTTAATTAAATAAGTTTCCATATATAGAAGGTTTCCATGATTAGATTAGCTGCCTGAAATAGATAGATTTCCATATATAGAATTAAGCTGGTTACATAAGCTAACATATAAGTCTAAGTGTTTTCATGCTTATTCTTAAGTCATATGATATAGTGTATAGTTTAATTATTATTTCATGTATTTTAATTAAACTATAGGTTAAGCATTTTAATTAAAGTATAACTTGTTTTAAATAAAATGGAATAAAATACTTAGGTTAAAATGTGTATTATATGTATTAATAACATAACCTAAGTCATGTCTAAATTAATTAATTATAGGCACGTTTTAATTAATTAATTATAACTTATAACATAAAATACTTAGGTTAAATTAATATCATGCTAAATTAATAATTAATATAACCTAAGTCATGATTTAATTAATATCTCATGTTATTAATTAATTTATATCCTAAGTTCATAATTCATAAAAATTAACATGTAGCATAAATCATGATTTAACCAACGAACCGTGAACCGGGCATGAAATCGACACCGTACCCCTAACCAAATCGGGGTTCCCCTTGGTTCCTTGCTGCCGTGGGACCCACACCACCAAACCGGGACCACATGGTCTCGGTGGTGGTTTCTAGGCCAAGCCGTGACCCCCTTAGGGCACGGTCTAGGCGTCGGCTAAACCAAACACCCGTAAAACACCCTTTTGATTTTACCCTTTAACCAAATACATGTTTATTTTATGTTTTTAATTAGGTTTTAAAAACATCATGTTCTTAATTAATTTTACCAAATCAAATCAAAAGAAATAATTAAAAAAGAAAGGTTAAAAAGGTATACCGAATGTGTGGATCAATAGAGGATGAACAAACACTAACACTTGTACAATATCCATGATCAAAATCAACAAGAACACCTCCTTTTTGATGATTATAGGTGGCGGCCAGAATGGAAGCAAGGAAGGAGGAGGAAAAACTTTTAGGGTTTTATTTATTTTCTATAAAATGTGATAATGAATGACTTTTTCCCCTTAACCCCCTTGTTTAGTAAAATGATGGGCTAGGCCCATTTCTTGTCCCTAATTTCGTGGTTCATGGGGCCCACATGGGGTAACCCAAATGTTTTTCGTGTCTAAATAATAAGTGTGTTCTCGTGTTCGTTCGTGGTTAAACGTGTTCGTGTTTAAAGTGTTTCTGTTTATTTTATCATGTAGTTTATCGTATTCTTAACGCTCGTAATTATATTATATGTATTTACGTAATTATTTTAGTTCGTGTTTTAAAATGGTGATCATGATTTAATTATGTTCACGTGAAATATCTATTAACTGTTTATCATGAGTTCGTACGTAATCGATACTTATCATGTCATACACGTATGTACTTACTTGATTAATAGCACATGAATGTGATCAATACTGAATAAGGTAAGTTTTAATCTAGGACGTACGATCTTAAGGGCACTATTCATGGTAAAAGCATGCGGGTTTTACATTGGCTGACAGCGTTAACTTGGGCGTTTTTAGCGTTGTTGCTGTTGTTGTTGCTGACGGTGTGGGTGACAAGCGATTCAAGAAGCGTAGTGATTTTGTCCAATCGCTTGTCGCTGTCACTAGTGCTACCACTAGCGACATTGGTCCTAACACTCTTGGTTTGCACACGAGATTTATTCTCAATGATGTCCCAAGCAGCATTGGAAGTCTTAGCCAACAGATTACCCCCCGAGGCACTGTTTAGTGAATCTTGGCCACTCATGCTTAAACCATTGTAAAAAGTATTAATTTGATGTACTTTGGTAAAACCATGTTGTGGGCATTTTCTTAAAAGATCTTTAAAACGATCCCAAGATTCACTGAACGACTCATCGTACTTTTGTTCAAAATTTATGATCTCATTCCGCAAAGCGGTAGTACGAGAGGGTGGGAAAAAGTAATTGATGAACTTGGTTTCCAAATCCGTCCACGAGAGAATACTCTGTGGCGGTTCCTTAGCAAGCCAATGCCGGGCTTGTCCCTCTAAAGAAAAGGGAAAAAGTTGTAACCTGATAACCTCTTGTGGAACACCATTGAATTTGACCGTGTTGGTTAGTTGCAAGAATCTCTTGATATGGTCGTGTGGATCATCAATGGTACGTCCCAAGAATGGTTGAGCGGAGACCATCTGGATAAAGCCTGATTTTAGCTCAAAGTTGTTGGCGGCAATTGGAGGTATGACAATTGGATCAGTGTTGCCATCTACGTGAGCTTGCAGCAGTTCAATCATCGGGCGATTATCCGGTTGAGGCTCATTGTTGTTGTTATTCATGTTGTTGTTGTTGTTGTTGTTATTATTGTTGTTCGGAGGTGGTATGTTATTGTTGTTTTGTACACCAGCCATGTCTAAGTTATCGAGAGGCTCGGGCTCTTGATAAGACGTGGATCGAGTGCGCATACACCTACAAAAGAACGAACAAAGAAAAACAAGGCAAAAATATTTTTGGTTTTTATGTTTTTTAATTTTTTTGTATTTTTGAAAATTTTATATTTTTAGGATTTTTGCAAATTTTTATGAAAAAGTAACGTTTACGGGGAACGGATCCCAAAATCCAAGTTCTCACAAAAAACTTTTGATCTTAATGAGAAGAGCCGGCAGCGGCGCCATTTGATACATAGATTTTACTAGTTGAAAAGTTCGATTCTCGGAATCCCCTCGAATTGATCTTGGTTCTAAGTGGAATGCTTTGTTTTTGGTGACAAAAGGTGGGATTGGTTTTCTATTCTAATAAAGATGTAAATAAATGCAATAAATAAGGATTAGAATAGAAACAGTAAACGCATTAACACAAAATTAGAATTAAAGTTAAACAGTCAAATAATGAAACTAATAAAAGATCCTTACTGAAAATACTCCATTCGGAATGTTTGGCTATGCGGAATATTGGTGCTTACTCGGAATAATGGACAATTCGGAATGTGGAGATCTATGCGGAAAAACTGATCTATGCGGATTAAATTCACTATTCGGAACAATTGGCTTATGCGGAATAGATTCAAGAAAAGCTATTCGGAACAATTGGCTTATGCGGAATAAATTCAAGAAAAGCTATTCGGAATGTGGAGATCTCTATTCGGAAAAATATCCTATGCGGAAAAATAAGTCTATTCGGAAACCAGGTCCTATTCGGAAAATTGGCCCTATTCGGAATATATAGAATATTCCGAATAAGGGATAGAAAAAGGCTCTATCCGGAATAATTAGAATATTCCGAATAAAGTAAACATAAGAATGCTATTCGGAAAGTTCAGAACTGAAGATCAGTAACAGGGCTAGGAAAAACGTTTTTACATCAAATCACCAAATTACTCAAAAAGGTTTTACCAAACTAACCAATAATCATTTAAATACCATAAACAACAAATCCCAATAATAAAAACACTAAATCAACAACTTTTAAAAGCTTAAAATTAATCAAACAAGAACTTAAGAACTTTGAATAAAAATTGAGATGAACAAGATGAATAGAAAGATGGAATTGAAAGATTAATGTAAAAGTAAACAAGAGTAATTATTAAACACTTACAAGATTGAAAGAAAATTAAAAATCACCAAACACCCTAATGGTGTTGGTGAAGCTACGAACCAAAAACCTGGGAAAGAAGAAAACAAAAACTAACTCTCTAAAAATGTGAAGGAAAAATCCTTTTATAGTCCTAGTGGTTGGTTGGTGAGTGGGCTTTCTCCCTTTCTTCTTGTCTTCTCGTCTTTTTAGAAAAGTTGACGTTTTCAATTCTGATCCGGGATTTGTCGACGATTAAATTCAACTAGTCTTTTAATTTCTTCGTTTAATAGACTTGAGTTTCTTCGACATATGTAGATCTTCCGTCTTTGGTCCTTTTCTTCGATAAATCTTCAAATAGGCCCATTGACTTCAAATCTTTTGCATCTCTTGGACAATAGACTTCGACTTTAGTCTTTTTCCTTGATAAAACCCGTGCAATCCCATGTTTTCTTTAATATTCATCCGGTTAGCTCTGAAAACACAATAAACACAAAAACTACGCATAATTTCAAACAAATGATATTAAATACGTGTTTTGGTCTTGTTTTAGCCAGAATTAAGTGGTAAAAGGATGGGTATTTACACACCTATCATCGACCTTACTTATACATACTTATTAATTGGTTTACTTGACGTGTTCATACTTATTATACTTCTTTTTGTCTTGTCTTATTGTTTCATGTTTTTAATCATGTATTTCTTGTAGTTTCATGTGTTTCATGTTTTAAGTGTTATTATACTTGTTTTAACATAATAAATAACTTTCTAAAAATAGCAGGTTTCTATTAATAGTAACTTTCCAAAATAGTAGGTTTTCATATATAGTAACTTTCCAAAAATAGTAAGTTCTCTTAAATAGTATGTTTCTAAAAACAGAAAGTTTTCTTAATTAGTAAGTTTCTAAAAATAGAAAGTTTCCATATTTAGCATATTTCTATAAATAGTATGTTACCATATTTAATGTATTACCATAAATAACATGTTACCATAATTAGTATATTCCCATAAATATCATCTTACCATATTTATCATGCTGCCATAAATAATATAATTCCATAATTAATTTGTTTTTATAATTAATTATATGCTTATTTTATGTCATGTATTGTTATAATATAAAGTTTAATATTTAATAAATACTTAGCTTCTTATTAATTAATAATATCATGTCTTGTTATTATAAGTTTATTATTAATTAATAATATTACATAATGCATGTTTTTAAACTTTATCATAAAAGATATTTAATTAACTTAACCTAAGTTTTACTTAATTAAATCCGTGCTCATAAATAATTAAATTAATTAATTATTATAGCCTAAGGTTATTTAATTAAATGTGTATACATGTTTAATCATAGTTTTAATTAAATAAACATAACATAAGTTTTATTTTAATTAAACCAAAATTAATTAATTACTACTAATTAACTAAACATAACATAACTTAATTTACGTGTTGGTTTAATTACATGTTTCTAAAAAATCCAAGTTCCCGAGCCCGTAACCCGAAGAACCCGACCGTAGAGCCACAACAGCTCACGGACATAAGACGGTGCCTACTGCGTTGCCCAAGTACCCACCGGCTGTTGTCGGTTTGCCACTGTTGCCCACAGCAGCCGCGGCTTCAGCCGGGTTACCACTGACAAGCCAAACGCACCCCCTGATTAGGGGTTGGGTTGCGACCGACTGCACAACACAGCCACCGAGACCCTTGTGGTCTCGGTTGGCCGAACCAACGCCCACCGAGAGTCTTTTGACTCTCGGTTTTCTGTGACAACCACACCAAAACAAAACTAATCCCATGTTTAATTTATTCCTTCACATGTTCTTACTATTAATTAATAAATCCTTGAATTAAATGATAAAAGAAAAAGATTTAGGTTTAGGTGATACCATAAGATTTAAAAATGATGAACACACACGATCTAACCCAATGTAAAAGTCAAAAGCTTTGTTTCTCCCTTCCTTTGTTGGTAGCCGGCGGCCGAGAGCACCAAAACAACTAAGGTTTTGTTGACTTTTGTAAAAACTAGAAAATAGACTTCCTGTACATGTTTTTGTTATAGTTATCGGATAATGGGTTGGGCTTGGCCCATTCTCCCTTTTCATTCTTTTAGGCCGGCGCCCAAACCACACGCTCTTAATATATATATTTCGTTTCCGTGCTTAAATAAATATCGTGTGTGTTCGTGTTTGATCTCGTGTTTTAAATCCTTTTCGTGTTTAATTTTATACGTACCCATGTTCTTGTTTTTAAATGTCGTGAACTATTTTCTTGGATTGTCTTATACATATTATACGTAACTACATATCATATATTAATAATAATAATAATAATAATAATAATAATAATAATAATAATAATAATAATAATAATAATATACGTAACTACTTGTCGTATTTAATCAATATACGTGATTATCGTGTTAAATGTTCGTATCACGTGTCGTTTATTAATTCGTCATGAAGTTTTATTTTATACGTAGTTTCATGTAATTAATGTTCTAGGGATTTTAAAGCTGGTTTTATAGTTTATCTGTGAATGAAATATATCTGATTATAGCTCAGATTCTATGGACATAAGGTAAGTTCATAGCCTCACTTTTAAATGCTTTATAAACGATTTGAAAACCCGTGAGGGGGATACATGCTAAAACTGGAATACAAGTACTTTTAAAAATTGTATGGTATGGTTATTGACACTATGTTTACTTCTCCCGTTAAGTCCCTTTTTAATTGTGAACCGCTAATAATTTCTAGAAAATAAGCGCTAATATTGTGAATAGTACTATTTGGGGGTTGGCATCCTCTATCTCGGCAAGTTGCGCTTGCCAGCAGCTAAAGGTTCCTACCTTAGGCTAAAAGATACACTTTATTTTGTTAAACGAAGGATAGTCTGGCAGGCTTATTTCTTATAAGGGCAGTTTGTTGGTTATGATATTGTCTAGTAGCAGGGTCATGAGCATAGTGCGGTATGATGACTATTTTATGTGGGCATATAACACTGTAGCCCGGAGGATATACTTATATTTAAAATATGTTTAAACCTATGAATTCACTCAACCTTTGTGTTGACCTTAAGCATATACTTTAGGAAACTATGACTGATAGTATAGAGCAACATAAGGATGGCATGAAGAGGCACAAGCTTGAAATTATTATCTTAGATTTTGGGAACCTCATATTATAAAACTCTGGATTTTTAATGATATATAAAGAAAGTTGATTTAATCACTCTTTTGAGTTGTTTTCTATTATTATGACTTGTGTTCTATTAAGTAATACCCCAGATTAATGTTCCGCTGCGTAAAGGTAAAAATGGGCCTGTTACAGAAAATTTGAGGTCATTTGAAAATTTGAAGTCATTTTAAAAATTCATTTCATTTCTGAAATTTCAATTTATTTCTAACTATTTAAAACTATGCATTTAACTAATAAGATAACTTTGAAATAAATAAACCTTAGGCTATAAAACCTTTTGGGAATATTAAAGATATAATCTATAATTTATTTTAAAAAATATATATTTTCTTAAATAAGGGTATGTTGGCAGGTTTAAAAAAATAAATAAACAAAGATTTATTTTATTTGTTACTTAATATATTAAAGGTTTTAATTTAAGTAATAGTGTAAAGGCTTTCAAGATATGTATGAAGAAAATGTATATTTGGTAAAAATCAATTTTGTAGTCATCTAAAAAACTTTTGTGCCGTGTGTTTTGGTGTAAAAATGGGAAATAATATTTGTTTTAATACTAAATATCTTATATGAAGAAAGTAAATAAAAAATTGAAAACATGTCTCTTGTTAACCTATAAGATTCAAGCTAACAAGAGGTGATCCGGAGGTCGGGGAGGATAAAAGAAGTATTTAGACATTTTTAGAGAGAGAAAGATAAAGCTTGAAAATGAGTGTGTGTATTTAGAGAGAGAAGTGAAATACACAAATAAGAAGAATCCTCACCCCTCCATGGAAGTATGGAGGGGTATATATAGGCTAGAAAAGAGGTCACTTTGACAACATGTCAATAGTAGTCCCTCCATGTTTTGCCTATCTGAATATAATGTAATTCCGTAAATAGCGCTCACATTTTAGGGGTAACAATCTTCCCCCAATGTGGAGACATACGGAATTACATACAATGTTCCTAACAAGTAAAAATACAACAAAATAAAGTCTTCCAAGGCGCTTCCAATGCTGAGGATGTCTTTTAATTCTTCTTGTCTTCATAACTTGTACCTCAACTTGAATCCTCTTTGTCTTTGCTTGTTGTAGAACAATTGTAATATGCATGATTTGGATTAACTTCCCCCAATTCATGCAGCATGTATTTAAAAAACTTTCTTCATAGACTTCTTTTTGACGAAGTTTCTGAATCAGCTTCCCCCCAAACCAATATCTGTATCTTAAGCAGATTCTGACACTCTGATGTAGTTTGAACAATCTTCTAGCTCATCAGTATAAGTGCATAGTGGAAATTTGTAGAAGAACCACACCAGATAATACTGCTTCTATACTGTTTCATGTCGTTTAGGTTTTGGTGATAATCCGTTTGGGGTAACATGCAGGAAATCAGCAACAATTCTTCTCACGCCTGCATAATACTTCATAAAAATCATATAAAGTAAGTAGATACCATTCCATGTACACTACTTCCCCCTGGAAGTTGATCCTGATTACTTCAAGGTACACGATCTTCCCCTATGATGATTTTGAACTCTCAGAAGCATCATTATCGTGGATGTCCATATACTCGAGAAGTTCTTAGCCTTAAGCAAATGTCTTGAAATGTTTTGAAAGTCATTAAGAAACTTTGAAATATTTTTGCTTAGACTATGAAGTACCATTGTCATTATGAGGCTCATAAATATCCCGTGAGAATTGATTGCTGATTCCATCTCTCTCTGTCTAACTAACCAACCTCGAATTCATTCGGCTATTTGTCGTGACCACATGTGAAGTAAACCCGATATTCCAAACTTGAAACTGAAGTACAATCCCCCAAATTTGTTACTTAAGCTTGCACTTATGTCGATTGAAGAACGGTGCAGAAACAAGTCTCTTATACCTCTCGAAGTTATCCACACGAGTAAGTGCGTGTGACACCCAAAAATGATAGTAATCCATGTCGTCGACCATCCACCCCTTGACAGTGGAAACTAGATAATTCAAGTCTCAATCATAAATTTTATCGCCCAAGAAAGTCATCAATCGATAGACTGGGTTTGAAGAAAAGGGGTAGAAAAATAGAAGGAAGGCTCGATGATGATATAAGTAGACGCCTTCATGAAATCCCACTTCAACTTCAAATAAAGAATACCAAATCCACTTCGTGATCACTTGTCTTTGAAGAATCAAAACTAGCCGTTGTCGTTTAAAGTGAATCTTATATCGGATCGTTTTAGCGTTAAGTGTTTTGTTTGCTTTGGTGTTGTGTTGTGAATGTCGTTATCTAGAACAAATTATGAAATGAATTGTCATTAAGGGACAAAATTTGTCTAGATAACTTGTCATTGAAGCCCCAACGTTAGTCACATGCCCAACTGATGCGCGGATCGACTTACACTTATCAAGAATCACATCATTGCTCCTAAAATGATAACCTGGTCCACATCAATGCATATCCGAAATCTGAAAGGTTTCGGCCCATATAACATTTGCCATTTTATATAGCACTCATAGCACACATCTAGCCTAATCAAGAAATGGAACAACAATGCTTGACTGATAGTGGCCCATATCACATTCTACCTAGTCTCTAGGGATATATAAGAGCAATTTACCCTAAAATTTCTCATATAACCCTAATCCCATTCACCTAGTTACCTCCGCCTACATCCACACCTAACAATCTCAGTCGTTCCATCTTTACATTTGCCAAAAACAAATCCCCATCTCCTTCTTATTTGATCACATAACCAGACACATCTAATCTTTACAAAATGGTATGATCATCCATCATAATCGGATAATTACATAGATAATTCGATCTATAGTAACCACCCACGAATCATCTATCATACTAATAATCTCATCTCAACCAATCAGCGTATATTTTGATAATAGAACACGAATTTAAGAAAGAAAATAGATGAAGAAGATGAATTCTAGAGAGAGAAAGTAGTGAGAGAAAGTAAAGAGAAAGAGATGATTAACTTGGTGATTATTAGATTAGAAGTGAGAATAATGAACAACCAACCCTCCTAACATGCTAGGAGGGTAGTATATATAGTCCACCCACATGCGGGCTTTAATGGGCTATATATTGGGCCGGGTTTGTCTTTTGGACTTTAATTAGTTTAAATCCAAGCCCATAAACCAAGACTAATTAACTACCTATTACAATGTTCTAACTAATGTTACAATAGTGACCTATGACCGAGCATTCTTGTTTGACTCAATATTTTAAGGCTAACAATCTCCCCTAATGTGAGGTCATACCCTTTTGATATTTGGAGATCAATGGATATTACGAATCTCATCATAAATGAGTCTTGAACGTGTAACATTAGTTTTGTTCCTTCATACTGTTATCTTTGAGCCTTTGTCATTGTCTTTCGACTTAGTCTTTTATCTTGAGATCTTCAAATAATTCTTGACTTCTCTTTGCCATCTTGTGATCTTGTGTCTTTATCCACATGATCACACTATTAATAGTTGAATAAGTATTTGGGCATGAACATGTGGTTTTGAATCTTTGACTTTGCTGAGTACACCGTGACGCCACCTTCTCGAGACAAAACATTGACACGGACTGAATGGCTTTGACATTCGTCCTAAATCGGTAGCGTTTTACCTCCGGTCGGTGAAGACTGTTATACGATATTAAATACCGTACCTGTGATTAGGTAGATTCAATTAAGAATCTCCTTGACAGGGTTTCGCAGCTGTACTAGCCGTTCTCTTTACTCGACCGTCTCAAAGCAAGACTGCGAACATAAAGAGTGAATCAATTGGATAAATATCCGCTTGATTAAAGTCGTCAATTCAAAATTCCTGGAACAAGTTTGATTCATTAAGAATCTTACCATTGTTGCTTTCCAGTTGACACAAGTTTGATTCATAAGAATCTCACAAGTCACCTACCGTAGCGCTGTTTGATGTTGATGCTAGAAGGATTTCCATTCGTCACTGTGAATATTAATGAATATCACTCTGAATGTTCTGGCAAGACCATAAAGATATTGCGTAGAAACCTGAAACGAGTTTGAATCAATTCAGAATCAAACCACTGTTGCTTTTCAGTTTTACATATGTTTAATTCATAAAGAATCTTACACATGACCTACCGCAGTGCTGTTTGATGTTAACACTGGAAGGATTTCCACTCATCATTGTGAATACTAAGTAGTATCACTCTGAGTGTTCTAGCAGTATCGCAAGGATATAGCGTAGGACTCTCTTGATCTTCATCTGTGTGTCCTAACAAGATTTGATTGAACTCTTGGCTCTAGACTCGATTTGTGCACTTTTGGTAGTCGGAGGCTGGAGCAGATGCCACCTATTCAATATCAACGATCTCGGAGTGAGAAAGTCAATAGAAGTCGTGTTGATCTCCGTGAGAATAAAACAAACTTCTTTTGAGAGAAGCCTGAGTAGCTAGGAAAGGGTTGTGCTTCACATCACTGGGTCCATGATGAGTATGTCTTCATGATGTGTTGACCCGGTTTCTGCCTAAGTTGTATGGAGGGCTTCTTTCTTTACACCCTTTATCCTTACATTTCTTTTTCATTCTTCAACCCCTTCAATGCTTACCAAGACATCATTAATAGCACCTTGTTGTGATTGTTCCAGTGCTATCATCAGTACTTAGTCGGCATTCATCTTCGTTCACATTCTACTCCATCTTTCCTAAGGACTTCTAATAATCTATTGGATTGTCCCTAGGAAGATCCCTCCGGTTCTGGTTGGATCATAGGACTTAAACCTAACCACCCTTTTGACACCAATAACGTTGTGAATTAAAGATTTTGTGGGCATTTGATCGTAACCATGAGTGCTTGAGTCTTTAGATCACATTTTAATCACATTTTCTCCCCTATCTCTAATATATAAAATCTTTTAATATTAGAGATACCAAATTTGATTAAAATATATTTTGAAAAATAGTCTTGAAAATCTTCGGGAGAAAGATGTGTTAATCTTTTGCATGAAGTTAAAATGCTCCCCCTCAAAAATTGATCCAATTGAATTGTCATTGTGAGGATATGATCTACATTTCGCTTTTTGAGGATGGGAGTTATTGAACACACAATTTTTGAAAGATTTTGAATAATCATTGATAAATTCTTGAAAAAATTGTGTTCAACGCTTTTTGAAAAATCCTATTTCTTTTTGGCGAAGAGGTTTTTCTAAAGCATAAACTTGAGTTCATAGACTTTGAATGTCTTGACGAATCCACTCAAGTGTAAGAAGATTTCTCTTCTTTTGCTGAGGGTAAGGGCACTAAATCGTACACTCCCCCGTAAATATGAATCCGGGTTGCAATCTGAAAGTGATTACAAGCCATTGTGTTGAGCTCAAAACGTTGAATGTTTTGTGACAAGCTCAACCCGTGATAGATTGCTCTACCCGTTTGTTAGGATAAGTTATCTTTAAAGATACACTTTCCTTTATTTGAGGTCCGAGTTACAGGCTGACATATAACTGTAAGTCGTTTACATGAGCTTAAAAAGTTTGAATGTTTTTAATGAGAGCTCATGACCGAGAAAATTTATTTTCCCATTGTTAAGGATAAGTTATCATTCGTGATCAACTTTCCTTTCTTGGAGGTACGAGTCACAATCTGAAGTAATTGTAAATCATTGAAATGACATGTTTTGAAAAATATTTACAACTTTCATTCGAGCTTTATGTACATCCCCGTGTCGTTATTGAGCGACATTTCTAGGTACGTCCATATTATCGATACTGAAAGACATGTCGAGAAGAATATTTTTGTTATTTTGAAAGTTTTTTCCATTTTTTTATTTTGTTTTACTAATGATATTTACGTTTTATTTTATTTTTGTGTTTTCTCAAGTTTTTCAAAAATAATCCAAAATAGATTTTTGTACAACAGAAGAAGGTGATATCGAATATACAGAATTGGAACCCTTTGAAGAAGGAGAAGTGGGTTCAGAATCCGCTGTTGTACCTGCAATCACAAAAGAAGAGTTTGCACAAATACTAGAATTAGGAGTAACAAATTCCTTTTCAGCGTGTAGAATAGTAGCATTAGTGCTGTTGCAGGTGTCATCACTCTTCTCTATTGGAATCTACTTAAGACCAACTTCCGTGAAGATCTGACCCGTTGGTTTCCACTGAAGACTAGATTTAGGAGTAACTTTCTCTTGCACAACGGAAGACTTCTTTGGAGAGAAACTATGTCATTTTTTAATCCATTTTTCAGATTTGTTGTTATTGCTTTTCTTTGCGACGGGTTTGTATCGCCTTGTTGTCTTATGAGATTCTGTATTCGATCTCCGTTCAAAGGAACGAGATTTGACCTCATAAAGGTATTGCAGAATGCAATGGTCATGATTTCCATTGTGAATGCCCTTTTTGAAAGTGGGACATATAGGGAATTTGGGATTCACGAAAGTACTTGTATTCCTTTGTTTTCCAAATCGTTCAAGCGTAGTGCTTGAAACACGACTATTCATGGATGGTTTCCAATTCCTAGATTGCTGAAGAAGGATCCTAGGTTTTGGTTGACTACCATTAGGAGTGTGTGTAACTCTAGCGGGATTAGGTGAACTAGGTTTTTCCTAAGATAGACGGCTTTGGATCCTTGTAGGCATTGGGTTGTCGAACAACAGGTTTCACAACTTTAGGTTCCACAACTTTCCCACCCATCTTAGCAACGAGTTTCTGCAACTCTGATATCGCTCTTTCCCTGTCTTGTAACTGAGCTTTCAACCCTTTAATTTCCAAATTCTGTTCATTCATTTCTCGAAACGTTTTGGAAAGTTTTTCTTGCAAGTTATTATCATATGGAAAACTACCAACGTCTTTTTGCAAAGAAAGTTCAAGAGAATGACAATGTTTTTGAAGGAAATCAGTTTTATGTTGAAGTAACTCAAAAGCCTTTTTATCAACATTTTCTTTACGTTTCGAAAGCTCAATTTCAAGATGCTCACATTCTTTGATCTTATCAAGATATTTGCATGCAACATCAGAATATTCATCAATATCAGCACAAGATGTAAAATAAGCACACATAACATCTGTAGAAACGCATTCTTGCAATAGTAAATCATATTCATCTGAAAAATTAGACTTCTCCATTTGAAGATCATCAATGTGTTTTTCAAGAGATTCAACATATTTTAAATCATCATACATTTCAGTCCGAATGAACTCCTCAAGTTGAAGAACAGTTTCTTTAATCAGCGCCGTGTTTAGAATTAAGAGTTCTTTCACAAGCAAGGTAATATCTTGAGGAATCGGGCGTTGCCACTCAGCATTTTCACGTTTTGCCCAATCTCTTTCAACAATAGATTTAACATTATCTATGTGGTGTTTAAGAATACCTAATGTTTTCCTACTCTTGCTTTTAGATTCATCTAGAGGGAGGTAGTTTATGTATTTGTAAACATTAGATTTCTTAGGGGCAAATGCTTTCTTCCATTGAATTCTCTTTTGTTTGCATTCTAAAAACACTTCCTCACGGGTTTTCTGAGTTTGTTTGTTGAAAAGACCATAAAGACTATTCTCATAAGCATAATTATATGGTTATTTACAAACTCCTTATTGACAAGTGATTGACTATCATCATCCCAAAGGGCAGTCTCTTCACTATCGGCACTAACAGGCATGCAATCAAGATCGGTCCTTTCAGTCTCATCAAGATAAAGACATGGGTTCACAGCTTGAGCTTTGGCAAGGTACTCAGGACTTGCAAAGCTAGCTTGACCCTTAAACATCGACGGAGGTGCTAGCATTCTTACGGATTGAATAGAATCATGCGTTTTATAAACAACTTTTTTCAAAAATTCGACTTGTTCTTCTAGTTTCGTTACTTTTTCGATTTTCTTTATCATATCTACTTTTGAAGTCTTGTTTTAACGCATCTACCTCTTGTTTCTTATCCTCAAGAATTTTAGCAGAATCTGTAGTGGTCATAGAGAGATTTTGTTCAAGTTCATTAACTTTGGTATTGGCAAGGTACATTTTTTTACGTTCATCCATTAAGAAAACATTATATTGACGCTTCTCTTTAGCTAATAACTCAAGAGTTGTATTATATTTGTTTTCGAAATCTCCTTTTGACTTTTTGACGCACTACCCTTGTACCCCTCAAGCTCTTTGGTCTTTTGAAGAAGCTCAACCCTATTACTTTCAAGGGTCTCATTAGATTTAATTAGAGCGGCTTTGCATTCTTCAAAGTTTTGAGTGAGCGCTGCGTTTGCCTTCTTTAATTTCTTTTGACTCTTTCTAGTTTCATTGACATCTTTTTGTAAACTAGCAATTAAATTAGCAAGCGCGACACGCTCCTCATCATCATACTCATTTGCATGTTGATCATCCTCAAACTCATTATTGCACATGTCTGATGAATTGGGTGTGGTATTGCTATCAACCTGTTCCATCATACATGTGCCAATAAGGTTTGTTGTTTGATCACTATGCTCATGCGTATTGGCATTGGCAAACACATTAAATTCAGCATTGTGTACCTCTTCCAATGGCTCAGAATCGTAAACAGGACCATTATCATAGGAAGGTGTATTGTTGATGACATTCTCAGAGTCGATGTGTTGTTTGCCAGAGCTACTGTTGTCTTTCCCAGAGCTGTTGTCATCATTCCCTGAACTATGCGTTGGAGTCTCATATCTGCAGTTTGTATTCTTAATATCTGATGCGATACCACAACTGGTATGAAGTCTGTCATCAATCGTTTGTTGCATCTGTATTGTGTGATTCACATAGGTTACAATGAAGTCGATGTTGCGGGTTATCCGATCTTTGTATGATAAAGCATCCATTCCATGATATCGCTTGAAGCACTCGTTGGTAAGCGAAGACTTGATGAAGTCAGAAGTAAACATCGTTTCAAGTGATGTCTTGAGATCAGTGAAAGTGATCTTGCATTCACTAGCAATGATTCTTTCGTTGACAAGTTGTGTTTGAAGTTTATCCATGGCACGAGTGAATGTTTTGCTGAATGTGCCAGTGGATTCACGTAAGTTGAACAAGACTTTTGAAAGGTGCTGAAAAGAATCTTGAAGTACTCTAAAACCGTCCATGGAATTTTTTCTCAAGAAACATATATGTTGTTGTAGTCGTTCCATTTCAAGGTCTTTCACGTCTGAACTTTCAGTAACCGCATTACTCGTTGGCATGATGATCGTCTCTCTCTATTGATGAAGTGACTCTGGATCTTAAGTAGATATGGTGTGATTGGTTTGTGGTAGAAATTTTGAAAATTCCAATTTTTTCTCAGTCCTACAATAAATTCCTCAGTCCGACAAAACGGTAAACTGAAAATTTTGTCTTACCAAATTTTGAAATCAAGTCCGAAATAGCCAAAAACTAATAGGGAAAAATTTTGAAAAGTGAAAAATTTTGACAAAAATAAAACCTAAAAATGGCCTAAAAATTTGAATTTTGGTCCGAAAATTTGAATTTTTGGTCGAACAATTTTTCGCATTGCCAAAATTTGAAATCGATGCATAAATGGCCTAAAAATGGTCTAGGAAAAATTAAATTTTACCTTGGTGGCTAAGTCTAAAAAATACTCGAACAAAATTTGGCTAAACAGATCTCAATATCCCATCGCAATGTTGTCCCATCGCAACGTTGTCGCAGTGTCTGTCGTAATGTCTGTCGCAATATCCTATTGCAATGACCCCTGTCGCAATAACCCTGTCGCAATGTTCCTATCGCAATGACCTCTGTCGCAATAACCCTGTCGCAATGACCCCAGTCGCAATATTCCTGTCGCAATAACCCCGGTCACAATATTCCTGTCGCAATATCAAAAACAACACCAATCGCAATATGAATCGCAATCTCGATCACAATGATAAACCCTTGCGTATTGCGATGGAAGGCAATGGTTTTCTGTCGCAATGTGGGTATTTTTCCGAAATTTTAGGCCAAAAAATGAGATTTTTACCCAGGAAAAACGTGATTTTACCCAAACCAAAGCAACCAAATCCCTACCACAACTATGTAGGAGATGTGTATCAAGATTTAGAGCACATAAAACACACAAAAAACTGAATTCGTGAGATGAGATAGAGATTAAATCTTACGAATCAACTATAAACACAACCAATCACATATCTACCCCATGGCGATTGATACCAATTGTTAACCTATAAGATTCAAGCTAACAAGAGGTGATCCGGAGGTCGGGGAGGATAAAAGAAGTATTTAGACATTTTTAGAGAGAGAAAGATAAAGCTTGAAAATGAGTGTGTGTATTTAGAGAGAGAAGTGAAATACACAAATAAGAAGAATCCTCACCCCTCCATGGAAGTATGGAGGGGTATATATAGGCTAGAAAAGAGGTCACTTTGACAACATGTCAATAGTAGTCCCTCCACGTTTTGCCTATCTGAATATAATGTAATTCCGTAAATGGCGCTCACATTTTAGGGCTAACATCTCTCTAATTAATCATACTTGCTAAAATTATGAAAATCCCTTCCCCTTTACTCCTCTTGGGCCGTCCCATATCACACACACATGTACATCCTTCATTGTTGATTTTGGTTAAGGTTTTCTCTACATCTTCATTGTAGAAACCTTGGTGATTTGGGTGCTTTTGGGTGATTTTTGCTCCTTGTTCTTCCATTCCTTGGTGTTTTCCTTCCTCTACTGATCCTCATATAATTATATTCAATTCATGTAAGCCTCTTAATCCTTGTGCCACCTTCTTTGATTTTGATTTATGTTTATTTTTGTATGTATATGATTTCTAGGGTTTATAAACCCTAAAAATATGTTATGGTGATTGATTTACCTTAAAAACATTTTCTCATGTTAGATCTTGGTTAGATCATCCCTAATATGTTTCAAATAAGTTTTCATATGATTACTAACATGATCTAAACTTCGTAATATGATCTAGACCCTAAAACCCTTTTAAGCAAATTAAGACCCAAGGCTGTCCGGTTTTGAGTCATCTTGTAAGGGCTGTAAAATAAGTTTCGGGATAGGTTTTGATGTGTTTCAAAATCCTGTGATATAGTACTTTAAATCTAGTTTTCATATCTGATCTCTAATCAATTCGTATGGGTTGGGAAATAGGTGTTACAATCTATTCTTCCAAAACAGTCTGCAATAACTAGGGTTAAGAAAGAAGGGTCTGTTTGTAACCCTTATAAAATGAATTTTATAAAAGTAAACCACATGTTTCTTAAGCCTAACATCATCTACAGAGAATCTAGTTTTCATAATGCATATTTTACGATTTTTATGATGTTGGTAAGGATTTTTTTCTGATTTTACAAGATTAATGGTCACAACACGATATTGGGAACTAAAAATCTCATGTTCACCTTAAACACCATAAAACCTTTAATAATTTGAATTAAGCTAAGCCAGTTCAGGGGGACGATCTTCATATGTGATTACATCTCCATGATTGTTTCTAATTTTTTTCAAGCTGTTAAGATGGGTCAAATCAGTCGCATCATTCTATATGTTCAGGTCAGAACTGTTTTTGGGCTAGGTTGGGCTTATTGGGTCATATCTTTGGTTCGGTAATCTTTGGGCTATAAACCTTTTACTAAGGCCTTCTTGACCCATTAGTTAACCTCTGTGAATTTTGTAAGAATTTATGGGAAGTATATAATATGATAGTTAAGTAGTGAAACATACCTTAATTACCAATAAATCTTTTAAATAAGGAAACTCCTATTTTTGTAAAGTCAATCACCTATTTTTGGAAGCTTGTATTATATGATAAATGATTAGTATATGTGATGTATGGAATGTATGTTTTTAGCCTTGTTGACACGAGATTAGGATTCCTTTCGTTTTGTACGGGTTTTTGTTTGGTTTTGCAACAAGATACGGATATTCGGTTCTTTTAGTAAGAACCCTTCTACTCTCTTTTGTACACTCTTCATTTTGATCATTCCCTTTGCCATTGCTATGTTCCCCATATGTTTAGAAGCTGATTTGATATGATCCCTTAATCCCTTTGTTTCGTTATGATCCCTTCGTTTGTTATGCCCTAATATGCTTCCGGTTGACACAATTTGATTATGCTTTTGTTATGACTTTGTTATGAAACCATTATGCCCGAGCTACATATTTTGTAACTAGTCATGGATGTACCATGACCATGTTGGTTGATGCACCAATGACATGACACCATCTGGGGCGGTGTGATTAGACCACGACATTCCCTTTTGATGTGCACTATTTTATATGATATTATGAGTGCGTACGCTAGTCATGATCTAGTGTACGTGCTATTTGATTAGGATTTACAGGGGGCGTATGGATGCATCCTAGGCTATGGTAAGTTTGGTATGTTATGGTATGTACTGTATGCCCCATCTCACTTTTGCTACATGGGAGTCGTGCCCCATGTATAACTTATGTGACTTTGATATGATATGATTTGATATGTGATTTGTGATATATACTCGTGGGCATTCCTATACCTTTTATTTCACTCTCTTTTTACTAATGATTATCTTTTGTCATCTAATTCTGTTCTATTGCTTCTGTTATATTTCCTTCACTTGTGTATCTATTTGTTATATTCGTTCACTGGGCGTTTTGCTCAGCCGTTTCTTTTTCCATACGGCAGGTATTAAGCGGGAGTCTGGGCGTTGAGAGTTGGATGAGTACATTTAGAGTCACCCGAGTGTTTAATAAAACCTTTAAGACATTTTACGATTTGATGCATTTTCATTTTGGACCCTGTTGTTTTAGGGGTTTCTATTTCTAAATTATTATTTTGATTATTATGAAGTTTTAATAAAGTTTCATTTTAGACCTTTTAAAATATTATGTTTCTGATGTGACACCATAGTAGTAGCACTTTGTCTCTTCTCAGTGCGGGTGTTACAGTTCTGGTATCAGAGAGTCTATGACCTAGGATTGACCTATGAGGATTGGGTAGATTAGGCTTCCACGCGTACTTTGATATTATCGTTATTTTTTTATACGTATTTGTTTCCGCGGAATTTTTCATGTTAGTAGGGAGGTTCATATTAGGATGTTCAATCTCGATATTATGTTTTGGCCGAGTGGTTGGGTTTACGATTTAACGTGCCCTCGCTCCCCAAACGTTTATAGAATGGCTTCCGAATTATGATGGCACGAACAATGACGTCTTCTTCATACTTTGATATTATCGCTTCCTTCGTATTTACACTTTGATTTTTATTCTCACTAATTCGTTTCTGTCTCAGATGGTGAATACTCGTCAGAATTCCCCCAACTATTTCGGTCCTGCGTTTGATGAGGCAGTGCAGAGGGACATTACTGCTTTGATTCCTGGCCTCATCACCGAGTCACTAACCAATTCCGCAAGGGTGCTGCTGGTGGAAGCGGTGACCAAACCCCTACTATTCATACGTGGTAAGAAAGGTTCGGTAAGTAGAAACCCCGTTCTTTTAGCTCAGCTACCACTCTGGTTGAGGCTGAAAATTTGATTGCACACATTGAGAAACTTTTTGAGGTGTTGGGATGCGCGGACGAGTTTAGGGCTAGGCTAGCTAGCTACAAACTCGAGGGTGACACACTTAGTTGGTGGAAGGAATATAAGCAGGCCAAGGGAGGTGACAAATTTGTGCTAACTATGACTTGAGCGAACTTTTGGGAGGCCTTCTTTCTGTAGTATTTTCCTAAGTCGGATCAGCAAAAATATGAGCGGGAGTACCAAAATGTTCGGCAGAAAGACAGAGAGTCCAGTGGAGACTTTATGAAGCGGTTCCTTAGGTTGGTGAGTTTTGTAGGAACAAAAGCAGGTATGCAGGAGGAGCAGGCAGAGAAATTTAAGTGGGCTCTTATTGATCACATCGTGGACAACGTCGTGAACCTTGAGTTCAAAGACGTGACGGCTGTGGCTGATGCTACAAGGAATTATGAGATTCATCATGAGAGTTCAGGGCTGAATAAGAGGAACCGTGAGGGTGATCACATTAGATCGGTGGCTCACAACAACAATAATGATCGGGGTTATGACTCTAGGAGAAATGATTGTCGTGGTTATGATAGGCAGTCTAGCAACGACAACTACCAAAGGCCATATCAACAGAATCAGGGACAACAGTAAAACAACAACCGTGCTGTGGGATCCTTAGTCCAAAGAGATTACACTGATCGTGCTTCTCATCCTATGTGTAACTCATTTGGGAAAAATCATCCATGAAAGCAGTGTTACTGTGCTCTTGGCGCTTGTTTCAATTATGGTATGAATGGGCATAGGGCGAGGGAATGCCCTAAGGACAATGGAATTAGTGGTAGTGGTTCTGGGAACGATAAGTCTACGCTCACCAAGGGTCATGTTTTTATTGCTACTAGGGAGCAAGCAGCAAACTCTTTAGGTACTGTTTTGGGAACCATCTTTTTGAATGATCATGCCATATTTGTTTTGTTTGATACAGGCGCAACCCATTCAAGTGTTATCTATTTCATTCGCTAAGCTTATTGGTATTTATCCTTCGCGACTTGATTATATGTTATCGTTATCTACTTCTATGAAAGGCTTAGCTATGATTAATCATGAATATCTTAATTGCCCTCTTTGATTTGATGATAAGATTCGCGCTGCTAATTTGTATCCGTTTGACATGACTGAATTTGATGTGATTTTGGGCATGGATTGGCTTAACGTGTATCATGATACTATTGTGTTTCCTTCTAAACGTGTTATCTTTGGCGATCTGAATAAGCCCGAATTTATTTACCAAGGTTCGTAGCCTAGTAAACCTCCTAAAATCATTTCTGCTATGAAAGCTCGTGTTTTAATCTCTCATGGTTGTAAAGGTTTCTTAGCTTCCATTAAGGATATTTCGGTGGATGGTCCTCGCCTTGAGAATCATCCGGTTGTTAGGGATTTTGCTGATGTATTCACCGAGGTACTTCTGGGAATTCCTTCTGAACGTGAAGTTAAATTTAGTATTTAATTGGCTCCGTGTACTGAACCCATATCTAAAGCTCCTTATCGTATGGCACCGATTGAATTGAAGGAACTGAAGGATCAACTTTAGGAACTTCTTGATCTTGGTTTTATTTGCCTGAGTGTTTCTTCGTGGGTGCTCCGGTTTTATTTGTTAAGAAGAAGGATGGTACTATGCGGCTATGTATTGACTATCGTGAGTTGAATCGAGCCACGATTCGTAATCGTTATCCGCTTCCTCGGACCGATGATTTGTTTGATCAACTCCAAGGTGCAAATTTTTTCTCCAAGACTGATTTACGATCCGGTTATCTTCAGTTACGAGTGAAAGGGCAGGATGTTTCTAAGACCGTTTTTCATACTCGTTATGGTCATTATGAAATCCTTGTTATGCCGTTCGGATTGGCTAATGCGCCGCTTGTCATCATGGATTTGATGAACCGTGTCTTCCATGAATATTTGGATAAACTTGCCATTGTCTTCACAATGATATTCTGGTCTATTTGAAGACAAAGAGAGACCATGAAGATCACATTCGTATTATGCTGGGAATTCTACGTTAGAAGAAGTTGTATGCTAAATTTTCGAAATGCGAATTATGGTTAGAGAAGGTGTCGTTTTTGGGGCATATTTTGTCGGCAAATGGTATTATGATGGATGATGTGAAGGTTGAGGCTATCACTAATGGCCATGACCGGCGGCAGTGACCGAGGTTCGAAGCTTCATGGGTATTGCGGGTTATTATCGATGATTTGTAGAAGGATACTCACGTTAAGCATTACCGTTGACAAAACTTATGCCAAAAGGTGTGAAGTTTATCAAGGATGAAGAACGGGAGAAGAGTTTTGAGGAGTTGAAAAAGAGAGTCGTTTTGACTCCAATACTTACTCTTCCTTCCAGCACCGGTGGTTATCAGATTTATAGTGATGCTTCTAAGAAAGGTCTGAGGTGTGTACTTATGCAGCACGGTAAGGTTATCGCCTATGCATCATGACAATTAAAATCGCATGAAGCTAACTATCCTACACCTAACTTGGAATTGGCTGCTGTTGTTTTTGCTCTTTAGATCTAGAGACATTATTTGTATGACGAGACTTGTTACATCTTCACTGATCACAAAATTCTTAAGTACATTTTCACTCAGAAAGAGTTAAATATGAGGCAGATACGTTGGTTGGAACTTCTTAAGGATTAGATGCAAATATTCAGTATCATCCCGGAAAGGCGAATGTGGTGGCTGATGCACTTAGTAGGAAGATGGGGATGTTAGCAGGCATTGAGATGGGGCGTGAACTTATCACTGATTTGGAACGTCTAGATGTCGAGTTTTGTGTTCGTGGTACTGATGTTTTCTAGGCTAGTATGAATATTGAGCCTAATCTTATACTGCAAATTAAAGAAGCTCAGAAAGATGATGGTGAGTTATGGGCCGTGTTGCAAAAAACTGAGGGGGATGATAATAAGAAATTCCGGGTGGATGACGACGGTGTTTTAACACCCCCAAATTATATTGCGTAGCGGAAATACACATTTGGGTGCTAAACACAAACATCGTTACACAAGACACTTTGAACAATCTCAGAATGATACATTTGAAATATAAAAGGATATAATTTAACCATTGTCTAAAACTTTCGATCCCAAGTAAAACAATTTTTGAAATATCAGAGTCACATTTAGCCCCCCCAAAGACTTTATCAAATCCACAAACGATTTACCAAAGTACTTGACCGTACATTATTATTATTTTTTAATTTACTTTTTCTTTGACAAAAGGGAAAGAAATTCGTTTTAAAACAATCACCACAAAAGCAATCCGCAATCCTTCTCTAGCAAGCTCCACAATTCATCATCCTCAGTTACCTTAAATACATGCTTAAAATCATCAACACAACGGTTGAGCGAGTCTATAGGTTTTCCAAATCATCATTTGAACACAAGAGAAAAAAACAATCATAATCATTTAATAGAATTGTCGTCACAATCTATTTATCAGGCATTCTGATATATAGCAATAGCTATTGAATTGTATTAAGCTCATGACACCGAACCCTTAACTTAGTCACCCACGCCTGAAGCCGGCATGACTAGATGAATTCCAGTGCCCCTACTAGGGTATCAGTTGCAAGTATACCACATTCTCATTCTCGTAAAATTATCCTTCCCAGCGGGTTACTCAGCGTAAAGCCCTGGTCTCAGATAGGGCCGTCAGCCCAATAGTACTATTATTAGAATAAGCGGCTATTCCCAACTCACAACATCAAGTCAGAAGATAGTTAACGGCTCATGAATTTAGGGACTTTTGCAACATAGGTACTTATACAATTCAAATCAACAAAGGCAACAAAGGCAACATTCGGGTCCAACAATTACTCATGACTTGTGTTCATTTTACTTTCAAAGAGCATGTATCCCCTCGCGGGTTAAAATCATTTACAACATAATAAAAAGCGAGGCTATAGACTCACCCGGAGTGATAGCAGTAGTAAGACGATCTTCGACGATAGTTGATGCCCGATAAACACAAAAACCGCAACCTATCAAATAAGGCGCGTTCATCAATAATAAACTCGAATAAAATCCATACTTACTAACACCAAACTAAAAATGATAAAATCACAACCAAACCAAAATGAAAACAATACAAGTGGCCCATTACTTCATTCTATATGTTTACTTTAGTAGTCAATCCTTTCAATAAAAATCTGCCGGTACACACCAAATGTACGAGCTCGTTTACCCCACTTAAACACATCAAATATTTATGATACTAATCAGAGACATCACTTACTATATATAGAAAGACCTGTTAAAAGCCCATCAAAAGATTTTACTTTTAAAGTTCCCTGCCCGACACATCTTTGAACTACAAAAACCGGACCGTTTTACGTCAACAACTCATATAGTCTTTTTAACTTATTTATTTTACTCCGTTTACAAAACCAACACTCGACATTGAAAACAGACTCACAACCCTTAGTTTAGAACCAAACATCAGAACTTGACTATTTTTACAACTCATTTTATAGTCCCCGAGATTCGATCCAAATATCGACAACAACTTCGGATTGTGTCGATACTCGTCTCCCGGTACACGAATAATCAAAACATCATAACTTCGCGCTCGTTTGGAGCTAGAAGCTCTACCTTAAATCGAAGCTAAAAGAATTCTCTACAACCCTATGCCATTAGTTAAACCATTTTCAAACAGTAAGGTACCCAAAATCGGGCTTGAACCTACTGATCTAAAACACCACTTTAAAAATCATGTCAAATCAATTTTTCAACCCATTTTAACCATTCTCATACTCCTAAATTACCCTAATATCATTTTAAACAACTTAAGTAACTCATAAAACACTTGAATGATCATCCAAAATTTTACCCACTCAAAATTTCCAACATGCAATTCTCAAAAATCAATTATAACAACACTAACAACATACCCACTTAATAAAAATAGATCAAATCACCATGGATCATGTAAAAAAATAAAAGTTGGTGCATGTGTATAAAATTTATACCAAAAGATGCACAATTTAATTTCTAAATATGGTCTTTTGTTAGATTTCTTTGGTTCAAGTTCAAAATCAAAAATCAAAAATCAAAAAAAACTTTTTAACAAAATTTTGGCATGATCATCTCTTGATCATCACCAACAACACATGCATAATCATAAATTTGACCTACCAACTCTTGAAAAATCAACCTTCATGTATGTTGAAGATTTTTACACCAAAAGAATGCCCTTAAAAATCTAAGATGTGGTCTTGTGTTGTTTTGAATTAGATCAAAATAAAAATAGAAGAAATTTGATGGTAAAGGGGTGTTGGGGGTGACGGTAAAGAGAGGGAGGAGAGAGGGGTGGGTTTGACTTTGTTTTCACACATTTTGTGTGTGTTTTTCCTAGTGGAAAAACCTTTTATAATGGGGTGGAGGGTTAGATTTTGCCAATTTGTGATAGTTTTGGTCCAAAATATAATTAAATAGTTGTAAGGGTAGAAAATGTAAATTCTCAATTTTGAAAATATTTACGAGGCTCGGGTTTCGTAAAAATACTTTTCAAAAGTTAAACGCACTCAAAATATGATAATAATATGATCCCGGTTCGACTTAATACAAACTTAAAATAAAAACGTCAAAAATATAAACATCGGGACAACAAATAATAAAACATAAAATCTCGGGCATCCGTCGATATCGTGGTCATTAATAATCCTTGCTATTAGTATAAAGATATAAATAAGACCTCCAACGTCGTTTTTAAATAAAACCATCAATCGTCATATCATTCAACTCATCATAAATTTCAAAATCATTCGTAAAATAATATTATATAATATTAAATAAATGACCTCAGGTTTGGGTTGTCACGTCTGACCCTCCTAAAAGAGAGCGACGGGCGGCGCTCGACCCCTCTTATACACACATTCCATACCTCCAGAACAAAAGAGAACTCTTTTCCTTAAAAAAATCCTCATGCTTCCTTCACGAATTCAAATTCATTCCTAAAATTCTTGTATCTTCACAATATAATATCCTTGCTATGTTTTGACCTCATAAGAACGCTTCACAGTTCTTTCTATATAAAACAACTTATCTTCAAGTTAAATTATTTCCTTGTTCCCAAAACAAATTTCACCCTTCATAACGACACCTTATGCATAACCACTGTAACACCCCATTTTGATAATGAAATGTCACGCGTAATTATGGCGTGTCATCAAAGCATACAAGGATAAATGTATAAAACATTACATGACGATAAAAGGAAATACCGGAATCAAACATCGGTAGTTCAAAAGTAAAGCTCATCACACACAACCATAAGTACTGTAAATGAAAGGACTAAACAATGTCCATGGAAAGAGTATCAAAGTATAGATAATGCATAAAGTAAAGAAAGGCTAGAAAGCTTCCAGTCCATATGCACGTACGCTTAAAGTCTATGAGCGTCCCTGAGTACTTGCCGTTTTGGGAACATGAAAAGGAAAACGGCTGAGCAATACGCTCAGTGCACGGATGTACAATAAAGCATGAATAATATAAGCATATAAGCATATAACGGCGGAATAATCTAAGTCCCGAATAACCCGGTTAAGTCTTAGTAAAACTGGTTTTATAGTTTGAAAAGCCTTATGTTATCTTATAAAAACCGTTTAACATATTTTACCATTAGCCAATATAGGTCATGAAAATCCACCGTGCATGAATAATTGGAGGGGTGAGCTCATCAGGCAAATTAGAGGGGCTGCCTCTAATTTTAATATACTAGTTTTGGGTAGGAGGGATCAGCTCCTTGTGAAGGATGCAAGACACACACCACATTCACACTGAGTAATCTGCTGAAAAACATGTAACTAGGATGCACCCATACGCCCCACATGATAAATATAATAATATGAACAAAAGCTGAAGGGACGCCACGAGCAATCGCTCCGCTGTGGGGAATTCATAACACCAGTGCCTCTAGTGTTATGGTTATGGTACCTCCATGACTAGGTGAAACTGGTCATGCATGTATATGGCTATAGGTATTCTAAATTAAACATAAGCAATCAAACATATAAACTTATACTATGGGAAAACAGTTGGCTGCATACGGGGAAATCCTAATAAGGAAAGAATGTCCATACTGAAAGGACGGGAATCCGTACCTTATGTCCAGTGAACGAAGAAGACGAACGGAAGAGAGTCCTACTTCGGTATCACTAATGCTACATAAATACATACGTGTATAAGTATCTGATTACTAAATACGTAACTGATTTTATGTCATGTCTTAGCTTATTTTATACGTTCATGCCATGTTTTACTGTTTTAAGCTTTATACTGTATTTATCCTATATTCTGTCCATTCTGATTAAGTATTACTTGTATTTCATGTATTATTATACTTGTTGTGTAATAATAAGTAACTTTCTAAAAATAGCAGGTTTCCTAAAATAGAAAGTTTCCAAAAATAGAATGTTTCCAGAAATAAAAAGTTTCCAAAAATAGAAAGTTTCCAAAAATAGAAAGTTTCCAAAAATAGAAAGTTTCCATAACTAGATTAGCTGCCTTAATTAAATAAGTTTCTAAAAATAGAAAGTTTCCATAAATAGATTATAAGCTGGTTAAATAAGCTAATTATATAAGCTTAAGTGTTTTCTGATTATTATTCTAAGTCATGTTGTTATAAAGTATAGTTTATTAATTATTACATGTAAATTAAATAAACTATAGGTTAAAAGTATTTAATTAAATATATCATATTTTTTAATTAAATAAAGTTAAAATACTTAGGTTAAAACATGTATTATTAATTAGTAATAACATAACCTAAGTCATGTTAATTAATTAATTATAGTCATGGTTTTTAATAATTAATTAATTATAAAGTCTAATTAAAAATAAATACTTAGGTTAAAATTCATGATCTAATAATTAAATTTATAACCTAAGGCATGTTAATTAAATTAATTATGTCATATTTTATTAATTTAATTTTTAACATATAACTATTAAAATCATAAACCTTAACATAATCAATGAACCGGATCGTGACTAGAAACCATGAACCGGACCCGTAATCAACACCATACCCCGAACCAAGTCGGGGTTCCCCCTTGTTTGCTGCTGCCGTGGGACCCACACCACCATACCGAGACCATGAGGTCTCGGTGGTGGTTAATAAGCCAAGCCGAGAGCTCCCTTGGTCTCGGTTAGGCGTCGGCCAACATCAAAACACCCCTAAAAACCCTTGTTTGATTTACCCATGATCATTTACATGTTTTAACAATTGTTTTTAATTAGTTTTTAAAAACATCATGATTTTATGTGACTTATAAAATCAAAACATAAAAGAAAAGGATTAAAAAGGTTATACCAAATACGTGGATCGATCAAGGATGAATGCACACGAATGCTTGCACAATATTCAAGATCAAAAATCAACCGAACACCCCCTTTTTGTGTTGTATATCCGGCGGCCAAAGGAACAAAGGAGAAAAAGATTTAGGATTTTGTTATTTTTCCTGTTTGGTGAAAAATGACTAAGATTTCCTAATTCTTTGTTTTAGTAAAAAATTAAAATGGGTTGGCCCATTCCTTCTTGGTGTAGCCGCGGGTAAGGGGCCCCACTTGGGGTAACCCGTACCTTTTCCGAGTCTAAATATTTTAATGTGCGTTCGTGTTTTATCGTGTTCGTGTTTTATGTGTTCTAATTAATTATTGATCGTGACTTAATATATTTATTCGTGTTCGTAATAAATATATATACGTAATTAATATTAGCTCGTGATTAATTTACGTTCATGATTTCAAGATCGCATGTTCGGGATTATAATTATTATCTGAATAATTATCATGTGTTCATACGTAATAAATACTTATCATGTTCTAACACGTACGTAATACTTAAAATTCTTATACGTGAACGTAAACATACTATAAAAGGAAAGTTTTAATCTAGTACGTACGATCTTAAGGGTACTATTCATGGTAAAAGCATGCGGGTTTTACAACTCTTCCCCTCTAAAAAGAATAATTCGTCCCCGAATTATAGATAAAGTAAACTGGAAAAGAAGAACATACCCGAATTCAAAATATGAAATGAGGGTAAGAAGCCCGGATAGACTCCCACTGTTTCCCAAGTGGCTTCCCGCTTGGTATGATCCCTCCAAAGGATTTTGACGAATGGAATCGTCTTCCTTCTCATGACTCGTTCTTGTCTGTCAAGAATTCGTTCGGGTTCTTCTATGAAAGTGAGATCTTCACATATCTGTTCCAGTGGATACTGAACCATGTGAAGGGGGTGATACTGGTACCCTCTAAGTAAGGACACATGAAACACATTGTGTACATGCGAAAGCTGCGAAGGTAACGCTAACCGGTAAGATACTTAACCGACTCGTTCAATGATATCAAACGGTCCGATGAAACGAGGACTGAGCTTCCCTTTAATCCTGAAGCGTCTAACACCACGTGCCGGTGAAACCTTAAGAAAGACGTGATCTCCTACGTTAAAATGTATGTCCCTACGATGCTTATCAGCGTAACTCTTCTGACGTGATCGTGCTTCTTGAAGTTTCTGCTTAGCTACTGCGACCCTCTCATTAGTCATCTCTAAGATCTCTGGTCCTTCAAATTTTCGCTCGCCATCCTGATCCCAGCAGATTGGGGCGCGACACTTTCTGCCATACAACATCTCGAAAGGAGCACATTTGATACTTGCGTGCCAACTGTTGTTGTATGCAAACTCTACCAAACAGATATAATCGTCCCAATCACCCGTCCATTCCAACGCACATGACCTCAACATGTCCTCCAATGTCTGAATCGTTCGCTCCGACTGCCTGTCTGTTTGAGGATGAAAAGCCGTGCTAAGCTTAAGTTGTGTACCCCAAGCTTTCTGCAGACTCTTCCAAAATCGCGATGTGAATCGAGTATCTTTGTCTGAGACGATGCTGGATGGAGCACCGTGGAGTCTCATGATATCTCTTCTATACGTATCGGCGAGTTTACTTACCGAATCTTCCTTGCGGATCGGTAAGAAATGAGCTGATTTGGTAAGTCGATCTACGATCACCCAAATTGCATCGTGCTTCCTCTTGGTAGGCGGAAGACCGGTAACAAAATCCATGGTGATTTTGTCCCACTTCCACTCTGGAATATCTAATGGTTGAAGGAGACCGCCAGATCGTTGATGCTCGATCTTAACCTGCTGGCAGGTAAGACATTTGGAGACGTAAGTGGCCACATCCTGTTTCATACCACTCCACCAAAAGTACTGCTTGATGTCATGGTACATCTTAGTCGAACCAGGATGTATAGAGAATGAGGAGCTATGAGCTTCAGCTAACAAGGCTTCCCGGAGTTCTTGATCATCAGGAACACAAAGTCTCGTGCCCTGCCATACGATACCATCTGCAACTACTCTGAATTCCGTCTGTTTCTCCAAATTCTGAACTATCGCCCAGATTTCTCCATCATATTTCTGAGCTTCCTTGATCTTAGAGAGTAACTCGGGTTCTACTCTAAGATTAGCCCAGTAACCGTGTTGTCCACGTACCATGATCTCGATGTCTAGTTGCTCCAAGTCTCTTATGATTTCCTCCTCAATCTTAATGCCGTTGATCATTCCGGACTTCCTGCTAAGTGCATCTACTACTACATTCGCCTTCCCGGGATGATACTGCAGATTAATGTCATAATCCTTCAACAGCTCTAACCATCTCCTCTGCCTCATGTTCAATTCACGTTGAGTAAAGATATACTTCAAGCTCTTGTGGTCCGTGAAAATGTCACATGATTCTCCATATAAGTAGTGCCTCCATATCTTCAATGCAAACACGACTTCAGCAAGTTCCAAGTCAAGCGTGGGGTAATTCTCTTCATATGGCTTAAGCTGCCGTGAAGCGTACGCGATCACTTTCCCATGTTGCATGAGAAAACAACCAAGTCCCTTCCCCGATGCATCACTGTAGATTTGAAATCCACCCGTACCAGATGGGAGAGTAAGAATAGGTGCAGATACTAGCTTCTGCTTCAGGTCTTCAAAGCTCTTCTCTCGTTCTTCAGTCCAGACAAATTTCTCCCCTTTCCGCATCAGTTTGGTCAATGGTAGTGCTAAGCGGGAAAAGTTCTCCACGAACCTACGGTAATAGCCAGCTAAGCTTAAGAACTGCGGACTTCCGTCGCTGATGTTGGCCTCAGCCACTTAGTAATGGCCTCAACCGTTGCTGGATCCATAGTGATTCCTTCTGCTGATACAATGTGACCTAAGAATGCCACCTTGTCTAACCAGAACTCACATTTGGAGAATTTAGCATACAGCTGCTTCTGGCGAAGAATCTGTAGTACTGTACGAAGATGATCTTCGTGTTCCTCCTTGGACTTTGAGAAAATCAGGATGTCATCGATGAAGACAATGACGAACTTGTCCAAAAATTCATGGAAGATTCTGTTTATCAAATCCATGAACACTGCTGGAGCATTGGTCAGGCCGAATGGCATAACTATAAATTCGTAGTGGCCATAGCGGGTACGAAAAGCAGTCTTGGCGATGTCCTGCTCCTTAACCCGTAGCTGATGATAGCCTGACCTAAGATCAATCTTGGAGAAGTGTTTGGCCCCTTGGAGTTGGTCAAACAGATCATCTATACGCGGCAGTGGATACCTATCCATGATAGTAATCTTGTTGAGCTCGCGATAGTCTATGCAAAGACGCATACTGTCGTCCTTCTTCTTAACAAATAAGACCGGTGCGCCCCATGGAGATGCGCTCGGTCGAATAAAACCTTGTTCTAGAAGTTCTTGCAGTTGATCCTTCAGCTCCTTTAACTCTATGGCAGCCATGCGATAAGGAGCTTTGGAGACCGGTTCAGCTCCAGGGATGAGCTCGATATTAAATTCCACTTCTCGTTCAGGTGGTATGCCCGAAAGTTCTTCTGGAAATAAATCTTGGAATTCCGACACTATTGGCTGATCCTGAATTGATGGAGATTAATAAGTGTGAAAACACTTATCCTTTTCCACTTATTTCCAATAATAACAAGACCAAAACGTGTATTTTATGTCGTAAAAGTCAAAATTATGCGTGGTTTGTGTTTTTATTGTGTTTTAGGACCAAATAATGAAAAAGGAAGAAAACACGGGCTTTCACGGGCTTTTATCGAAGAAAACGAGAAAAGACGAAGTCAAAAGATCAAGAGTGCAAAAAGAACGGAAGTCCAAGGCATATTCTGAAGATTTATCGAAGAAAAAGTCTAAAGACGGAAGTTTAATGAAGTCGAAGAACTCAAGTCTAACTGAAGAAGAAAATTACAAGACAAGTTCAATATACATCGACAAATCCCGAGACGACGTCGAGAAAGACAAAGGATTTAAATTGAGTCGAGAAGAAATAAAGAAGAGGCAACACATGCACACCTTCCCATTTTTCCCTATAAATACCCTCCTAATACACATTAGGAGGGTGGGTTAGTTTTTAGTAGTTAGTTTCATTTTTTCATATTTCTTTCTAGTTTTAGAGAGAGAAAGTTCTCAACTTTCTCTCACTAAGTTTTTATCTTTTCCTTCTTTTAATCTTTCAAGATTAAACCTTTTATATTTGGATTTCATTAATCAAGTTCAAGTTAAGCTTTTTGTTCATTAATCTCTTTCTACCTTTCTTTATTTTAGTTAATTTTGGTGCGAAATATATTTGATCCGTGTTGATCTTGATGTTTTCGTGTCTAAAAGGTTAATCTTTTTATTCATACTTAAGCTTTCATACGATTAAGCTTTAAGATTCTTGTGCTTATTGGCTTATTCGCTTCTTTTAGCTTATTTACTTTTAAAGTTTTCTTAAAAGGTTTCTTCTTTTATGGTTTGATTTAAAAGATTGCTTATTTTAAGTTGGAAAAGTTCTTAATTTGTGCTTACTAGTTCGTCTTATCATTAATTCGATCAAGATTTGGTTTGAGCTTATTCCTAGTAGCTCAAAACTTAGCTTATTTTCGAGTAGATACCATCGGAAAGGATAAACCCCTTTCCGATTGAACATTCCGACGTCTACCCCCCTCATTCCGATCACTAGATCGGATTAGGGTTTTTGGCTTTCCGATTTGATCATCTGTATTCCGATCACCTAGATCGGATTAGCATTTCAATATTCCGATTGTGGGTGGTTTGAGGACTTTCCGATTAGCCTTGTTTTTAAGATATTCCGATTAGAGTTGTTTTCCAAATATTCCGATTGCACCAGTTTAATAGATTCCGATTTGAATTCCTTTATCATATTCCGACTGCATGACTGTTTGACATTCCGATTAGGCCTTATTCCGACAGTATATTTCGATTAGTGCTCTTTTCACACATTCCGATCACTCCCTTTTGGCACATTCCGATTGGATGAGTTTCATGTTTTTACAAAGTTTCCAAGTGTTAGATTTATTAATTGTTCAAGTATTTTTCTAATCTTGTCTTTAAGTTTTCAAGCATTTACTTTTAACTCGTTATTTTAGTTTAATCTTTAAAGCTTTTGTTTTACTCAACGACATTCACATTTGTTTGCTTTTAGTTTAAAATAGATAATCAACCAAACCATTTATCTTCCACCAAGAACAATTGAGTCACACTTTCTACCAATAGTCAATTCGAAAAGACATCGGAACAACGAACTTTGATACTTGGAAATCCCTGGTATTAAATGGCGCCGCTGCCGGCTCTTTTCGTTAAGATTAAAGGTTTTTAGTGAGAGACGCGTTGGATTTTGGGATCCGTTCATCTTTGAACGTTATTTTCCTTGCTTTAAAATTTTTAAAAATCCTAAAAAAATATAAAATTTTCAAAAATACAAAAAAATTAAAAAACATAAAAAACCAAAAATATTTCTTGCTTTGTTAGTTCTTTTGCAGGTGTATGCGCACTCGATCAACGTCTTATCAAGAGCCCGAGACTCTCGATAACTTAGAAATGGCCGGTGTTCACAACAACAATAATAATCCACCTCAAAACAACATGAATAATAACAACAATGAACCTCTACCGGACAATCGTCCAATGATCGAGCTTTTACAAGCACATGTAGACGGCAACCACGATGCTATTGTCATACCCGCGATTGGAGCCAACAACTTTGAGCTCAAATACGGCTTTATTCAGATGGTCTCTTCTCAACCATTCTTGGGACGTACCATTGATGATCCTCATGACCACATCAAAAGGTTCCTTCAACTCACGAATACGGTCAAATTCAATGGGGTTTTACAAGAGGTAATCCGCTTGCAACTTTTACCTTTCTCCTTAGAGGGACAAGCCCGACATTGGCTTGATAAGGAACCGCCACAAAGTATTCTTACGTGGACGGACTTAGAGACCAAATTCATAAACTACTTTTTCCCACCCTCTCGTACTACCGCTTTGCGGAATGAAATCATTACTTTTGAACAAAAGTACGATGAGAGTTTTAGTGAATCTTGGGACCGTTTTAAAGAACTTTTAAGAAAGTGCCCACAACATGGTTTTACCAAAGTGCACCAAATTAATACTTTTTATAATGGTTTAAGCATGAATGACCAAGATTCACTAAATAGTGCTTCGGGGGGTAATCTTTTGGTTAAGTCTTCTAATGCCGCTTGGGATATTATTGAGAACAAGTCTAGAGTGCAAACTAAGAGTGTTCGGACCAATGTGGCTAGTGCTAGCACTAATGAGAGCGACAAGAGACTTGATAAGCTTACTTCGCTTGTTGAATCACTTGCTCTCCAAGCCGCCAATAATACTAAAGCTATCACTGCCCAAGCCAATGCTATGACTCAATCATGTGATATATGCGGGGGATCTCACTCATACACCGATTGTCCTTCGACTCACGACAATCCGGAAAATGTGTATGCTGCCAACGGTACCTATGCTACAGGAAGCTATCAAGCACGTACTCAAGGTGACCGCAACTTGCTCAGCTATCGCTCAAACAACTTTCTTTCACCTCCCGGTTTTCCCCCACAAAACCCGAACAACCTCAATCGTAACAATCAAAACCAACCACGTACTCCAACTCCATATCAAAACCAAAGAAACCCATATCCACCTCAAAGAAACAACCAAGTTTACCAACAACCTGCTTATCAACCACCCGCCTACCATGCTCCCCCTCTCAACCAACCCACAGCCTTACACCAAGATGTTGAAACCTACATGAGGACTAACGATGTGATCGTGCAAAATCTTCAGCGGGAAATGGCCAACATGAAAGCAGATATGGTGAAGCAAGGGAATGATCTTCGAGCTGATATGCGAAACACTTTGGCAAGTCAAACAAATGACTTGAGGAACATGATGGCTAGTTTCTTCCCTAGTAATCAAGCCTCTGGATCGGGTTCTCTTCTGAGTAACACCGTTGCTAATCCAAGAGGGGAGATGAAAGCAATCACCACTCGCAGTGGAAAAGGTTTAAAGGAACCCGAGCTTCCTACACCTACACCGGTGATTGTGACAAAGGAAAACGAGTCTCCTTCTCCGAATCCTCCATCTTCTATTCCTCTAACTTCTACTTCTCCAATTACACCACCTTCTACTTCTACCCCTCCACCACCCAAGGATGTGAGTGCGAATTCTATCCCAAAGCCTTCATCTCAACCCAATATACCTTATTTTTCGAGGTTGAGGAAAGAGAAATTGAAGAACAAGGAAGATATTCAGGTTTCGAATTTTCTTAAAATGTTCAAACAACTGAATTTCAATATCTCCTTTGCTGAGGCTCTCGCTCACATGCCCAAATATGCTAAAATGTTTAAAGATCTTCTCAGTGATAAAGAGAAACTTCTCGATATTGCTCAGACCCAACTTAATGAGAATTGCTCCGCAGTGCTCTTAAGGAAATTGCCCACCAAACTTGGTGATCCGGGTCGTTTCTTGATTCCTTGCAACTTCCCGGGAGTAGAGAATTGCATGGCCCTAGCCGATCTAGGTGCTAGTATTAACTTAATGCCATTAAGTGTTTGGAAGCAATTATCTCTCCCCGAGCTAGTCCCCACACGAATGACTTTGGAATTAGCTAACCGTACGGTTGCTTATCCAGTGGGGATAGCCGTAGACGTCTTCGTTGGTGTCGACAAATTCACCTTCCCGGCGGATTTTGTTGTCGTTGACTACGAGATGGACCCCCATGTTCCATTAATCGTTGGACGTCCATTCTTGAGGATCGGTCGCAATCTCATCGATGTAGCCGCGGGCGAATTAATCATGAGAGTTGGTGACGATAAAATCGTCTTCAACATGGGTAAACTTTCTTAGCAGCCTTCGGAAAACGAGAGTGTTAATTTCATTGATGTTCTTGATGAGGCTTGTGAAGAACATTTCAAAGACGCTTGTAAAAATGGTTCTTCTTCTCTACCCATTGTTGAGACCGTTGCCTCAATTGCTCCGTCATTGACTCCTTTTGGAGAAAGTGACTTGGATGATTTTGAAGCTAGCTTGGGTCCTCTCGATCTTAAGTATGATGATTCTCCCACCGATTGGGATGAAGACATTTGTACCATTGAGAAACTTCTCAATGAGGACCATATTTCTCCACAGTCTCCCAAGGCTATCTCTACCGATGATCCGAAGTTGACTACGCCGTCCATCGAAAATCCTCCGGATTTAGAGCTTAAGGATCTTCCGTCTCATCTCGAGTACGTTTTCCTTGAAGACAACAAGAAGTTACCGGTCATCATCTATAAGGACCTGAAAGAAGAAGAAAAATCCCGACTTATCGCCGTGCTGAAGAATCACAGGAAAGCTATTGCATGGAAAATCTCCGATATTCGTGGAATTGATCCTCACTTTTGCACACATAAAATTCTCATGGAGGACGACTTTAAACCCACGATTCAAAGCCAAAGAAGGGTGAATCCTAAGATCCATGACGTAATCAAAAAAGAGGTTATCAAACTTCTTGATGCGGGAATGATCTATCCCATCTCGGATTCACCGTGGGTTAGTCCCGTCCATTGTGTGCCTAAGAAAGGCGGAATCACTGTTGTTCCCAATGAAAACAACGAGTTGATTCCTACTCGTATCATTACAGGGTGGAGAGTTTGTATAGACTATCGCAAACTTAATGATGCTACGAGAAAGTATCATTTTCCCCTTCCTTTCATGGACCAAATGCTTGAACGTCTAGCGGGTAATGACTATTACTGCTTCTTAGACGGTTTCTTTGGGTATTTTCAAATTCCCATCGATCCCAAAGACCAAGAGAAAACCACATTCACTTGTCCTTATGGAACATTTTCCAACAAAAGAATTCCTTTCGGCTTATGCAATGCTCCTGGGACTTTCCAAAGGTGTATGATGGCTATCTTCCATGACATGGTGGAAGAAACTATGGAAGTCTTCATGGATGATTTCTCAGTTTATGGTGATTCTTTCTCTGCTTGCCTTGCCAATTTAGAACGTATGCTTAAGCGGTGTGAAGACACTCGCCTTGTTCTAAATTGGGAAAAATGCCATTTCATGGTAAAAGAGGGAATCGTGCTAGGACACAAAATCTCCAAAGCCGGTCTTGAAGTGGACCGTGCTAAAGTCGATGTTATTGCAAAATTTCCTCCACCTTCAACCGTGAAGGGTGTGAGAAGTTTCCTCGGTCATGCGGGCTTCTATCGCCGATTCATTCAAGATTTTTCTAAAATCGCTCGCCCGATGACCCACCTCTTGGAAAAAGATACCCCTTTCATCTTTTCCAAAGAGTGTCTTGAATCCTTCAATCTTCTTAAGGATAAGCTAACTAAGGCACCGGTCTTGGTTACCCCTAATTGGGAGCTACCTTTTGAGTTGATGTGTGATGCTAGCGACTTTTATATTGGAGCGGTTTTGGGCCAAAGAGTGAACAAACACTTCCAACCAATCCATTATGCTAGCAAGACAATGACGGGGGCTCAATTGTATTATACCACTACCGAAAAAGAGCTTTTAGTTGTAGTGTATGCTTTTGAAAAATTCTGCCCCTATCTTATCCTTTCTACCACCATCGTGTATACCGATCATTCCGCGTTGAAGTACTTGATGACTAAGCAAGATTCTAAGCCAAGACTTCTTCGTTGGGTTTTGCTCCTTCAAGAATTCAACATTGAAATTCGTGACAAAAAGGGAGCTGAAAACCTAGCCGCGGATCATCTCAGTAGACTTGAGGATCCTTATCAAGGGGATCATCCGAACAAAGAGATCAATGACTCTTTTCCCTTGAGGCCTTAATGTCTATCAATCCAAATCTCGATGACACCCTGTGGTTTGCGGACATTGTAAACTACTTAGCGGGTGGGATTCTCAAGGAAGGGCTCACGTCCCAACAAAAGAAAAAGTTCTTTAAAGATATTGAACATTATTTCTGGGACGACCCTTACCTTTTCAAACAATGTGCGGATCTGATTATTCGTCGATGTGTTGATGGGCCGGCAGCGGTTCAAATCCTTGACGCTTGCCATAAAGGACCCACCGGTGGTCACTTTGGTCCCAACTACACCGCGAAGAAAGTATTCGACTCTGGATTCTATTGGCCCACCATTTATCGTGACGCTCACAAAATGGTTAAGCATTGTGATGCTTGACAACGCCAAGGCAAGATCACACATAAAGATGAGATGCCTCAAAATTTCATACAAGAATGTGAAATCTTTGATGTATGGGGCATCGACTTTATGGGGCCATTTCCATCATCCAAAGGGAACAAGTACATCCTCGTAGCCGTTGACTACGTTTCTAAATGGGTTGAAGCCAAGGCTCTCCCTACGAATGATGGAGGGTGGTTGTGAACTTTTTGAAGCAGCTCTTTGCTCGATTCGGCGTTCCTCGTGCTATTTTCAGTGACCACAGGACTCATTTTTGCAATGATCAATTTGCAAGAGTCATGGCTAAGTATGGTGTTAATCATCGTCTTTCCACCGCTTATCATCCTCAAACCAATGGTCAAGCCGATATTTCCAACCATGGACTGAAGAGAATTTTGGAGCGTACTGTGGGAGAGCATCGTGCCGCGTGGGCCGACAAGTTAGATGATGCTCTGTGGGCTTTCCGTACTGCTTATAAGACCCCGATTGGTTGTACACCTTATCGTCTTGTGTACGGGAAAGCATGCCACCTCCCCATCGAGCTGGAACATAAGGCATACTGGGCCTTGAAGTGGGCTAACTTCGACATCAACAAAGCCGGTGATCTTCGCAAGATTCAACTCAACGAGCTTAATGAACTGAGGAATGAAGCTTACGAGAACTCATGATCTACAAAGAGAAGACCAAGATCATCCATGACGCAAGAATTAAGAACCGAGAGTTCCACGTTGGTGATCAAGTCTTACTTTTTAACTCTCGGTTAAAGATCTTCTCGGGCAAGTTGAAGAGCCGTTGGTCTGGTCCATTCACCGTCGCCAAAGTCTTCCCATATGGGACCATTGAGCTTTCTCAGTCAAATGGGCCCAATTTCAAGGTGAATGGCCAGCGTTTAAAGCTGTACTTTGGTTAGGACATCTCTCATGAGATGATTCCATCCCTCACCACGTTTCTCATGAACTAATTTTGGGTCGAGTCAGGCTCGTGACTCGGTGAACAAAAACAAGCGCTTCTCGGGAGGCAACCCGTGATCTATCCTTTACTGCTTTCATAATAAGTGTAGGGGGAGCCCCGTATGTGTGTGTTGTCTTGTTTCTTATTCTCTACAAGGATTCAAGCTTCAAAGAGCACCTCGATGACTTTTGACGAACCGTGATCCCGTGTTCCCATCTTCCCGGTTCTATCCTAAACTGTCGTGATTCAATATTTCATATTTTATATGTTCTACATTGAAATCACTTTAGTTGTCCTTTCCTTAGCAAGATTTAAACAAAGTGCACAATGTCCTAAGTGTAGGAGAGTTTACTCCCACATGCTTAAACATTGAGGACAATGTTTATATCAAGTGTAGGGGGGACTTCTATCGAAGTAAGTGGTCTTTTCCATGAATTGCCCTCATTTTAACCGGAAAATTTGATTTTTCGACATTTTTCAAAATTTTTAATCTATTTTGGCCTAGTTGTATAGTTGTATTTTCCTTTGTTATGTTTATTTTCTTTTCATTGCTAGAATAAATTTTCAATAAAGTGGTTTTAAAATTTTTCAAAGTCGTGAATATTTTGACTCAACCCGAGTTTACTTATCTAAGTTTACTCTAGCTAGTATCCTTAACGTGTTTAAGTCAAGTTTTGCTAGGCTTATATATAGGGAACTTTAAAACGAGAAAGTCTTAACTCTCACGGGTTAAGAGCAAGAACTTTTCGCAAGTTCCTATAATTGATCCTAGAGAGTTGTTTATCAAGGGAACTTTAAAATGCGATTTCTAAACTTTAAAAAGTCTAAGAATTTGCAAGATCCTATAGATGACTCGAAAACCCAAAACTTTGATTTAATAGGCTAAGCATCCACGAGTCTCATTCCTTGAAATTTTAAACCGTGGAGGACGAGAGATGATAGAGTCAATTATAAGTTTGGTACTCTCCCATCGCTTGTTAATAAATTTATCTGCAATAAATAAGGTTGTACGATTTGAAAAGTTACTTAGCTTCTAGCCCAAGATCGTTTAAAAGTTGCTCGGTATTAATTAGAGTTCATAGCCAAGGCATAACTTATTGAAGCGGGATGCGAAGATTGGCGAGTCCGAAAAGGCCCTAACAAGGCATGGGGGCTACATTTTGTTGCTAAAGATCCAAAAGTGATGTGAAGAATCATTTATCGAAAATCAATATGAAGGATCGAGACACACGAAGAAAAGAAAAAACTCCCCAAAAGATCATGGAGAAGTCTATCCAAAAAGGCCCTAACAAGGTATGAGGATAAATAGATCCAAGTCCTAAAAGGAGGCGGATCGTTGTATATCAAAGTCCAAAATAAAGATTGGAGAAAAATGAAGAAGTCGTGGTCCAAATATGAAGAATCTCTCAAAACTTCAAGTGAAGAAATTCCTATTATGAAGAGAAGACCATAATTTCAAGAACGTCTCTCAAAGATTTGAAGTATGAAGTCGCTGCCAAATATCGATCCGAGAAAGGTCTCAAATCGTGAAGCGAGTTATGCCAAGATATGAACTTTATGAGGTCCCGGGAAGCAGTTTTAAAAGATTTTGTCCTTTAGCTAACTATTGATTAAATCGTTCACTTTATTTTCGGCCTAAATAACTTCCGAAATAAGTCAAAAATGCATCCTCGTGATCATTCAAGACAAAAATAAAATATAAGAGATACACCTAGGAATAAGGGAGTCTAAGTAAATAATTGGCCCACATGAATTCGTGTTAGTTTGCTAACTTATAATAACAATGATCTCGTTTTTAAGCTTGGTATGGGGAACGTGAAACTTGAGGATGAAAAACGTTCATGGCCGCCTAAAACCAATGTAAGTCTTTGATTTCTTTATTTGTTTTCTATCTTCTTATTTCCCTTGAATGTTTAGTATTTAATGAAGGCTAAGGTGGGTTATTTATGATGAAGAATGTAAACCGTGCTTTAAAATTAATGCATTGCATGAGGGCATTGCAATGGTCAAGTGTAGGGGATTTAATAAGTGTGAAAACACTTATCCTTTTGCCACTTATTTCCAATAATAACAAGACCAAAACGTGTATTTTATGTCGTAAAAGTCGGAATTATGCGTGGTTTGTGTTTTTCTTGTGTTTTAGGACCAAATGATGAAAAAGGAAGAAAACACGGGCTTTCACGGGCTTTTATCGGAGAAAACAAGAAAAGACGAAGTCAAAAGATCAAGAGTGCAAAAAGAACGGAAGTCCAAGGCCTATTCTGAAGATTTATCGAAGAAAAAGTCTAAAGACGGAAGTTTAATGAAGTCGAAGAACTCAAGTCTAATTGAAGAAGAAAATTACAAGACAAGTTCAATATACATCGACAAATCCCGAGACGACGTCGAGAAAGACAAAGGATTTAAATCGAGTCGAGAAGAAAGAAAGAAAGAAGAATCAACCCATGCACACCTTCCCATTTTTCCCTATAAATACCCTCCTAATACACATTAGGAGGGTGGGTTAGTTTTTAGTAGTTAGTTTCATTTTTTCATTTTTCTTTCTAGTTTTAGAGAGAGAAAGTTCTCAACTTTCTCTCACTAAGTTTTTATCTTTTCCTTCTTTTAATCTTTCAAGATTAAACCTTTTGTATTTGGATTTCATTAATCAAGTTCAAGTTAAGCTTTTTGTTCATTAATCTCTTTCTACCTTTCTTTATTTTAGTTAATTTTGGTGCGTAATATATTTTATCCGTGTTGATCTTGATGTTTTCGTGCCTAAAAGGTTAATCTTTTATTCATACTTAAGCTTTCATACGATTAAGCTTTAAGATTCTTGTGCTTATTGGCTTATTCGCTTGTTTTAGCTTATTTACTTTTAAAGTTTTCTTAAAAAGTTTCTTCTTTTATGGTTTGATTTAAAAGATTGCTTATTTTAAGTTGGAAAAGTTCTTAATTTGTGCTTACTAGTTCGTCTTATCATTTATTCGATCAAGATTTGGTTTGAGCTTATTCCTAGTAGCTCAAAACTTAGTTTATTTTTGATTAGATACCATCGGAAAGGGTAAACCCCTTTCCGATTGAACATTCCGACGTCTACCCCCCTCATTCCGATCACTAGATCGGATTAGGGTTTTTGGGTTTCCGATTTGATCATCTGTATTCCGATCACCTAGATCGGATTAGGGTTTCAATATTCCGATTGTGGGTGGTTTGAGGACTTTCCGATTAGCCTTGTTTTAAAGATATTCCGATTAGAGTTGTTTTCCAAATATTCCGATTGCACCAGTTTAATAGATTCCGATTTGAATTCCTTTATCATATTCCGACTGCATGACTGTTTGACATTCCGATTAGGCCTTATTCCGACAGTATATTCCGATTAGTGCTCTTTTCACACATTCCGATCACTCCCTTTTGGCACAATCCGATTGGATGAGTTTCATGTTTTTACAAAGTTTCCAAGTGTTTGATTTAATAATTGTTCAAGTATTTTTCTAATATTGTCTTTAAGTTTTCAAGCATTTACTTTTAACTCGTTATTTTAGTTTAATCTTTAAAGCTTTTGTTTTACTCAACGACATTCACATTTGTTTGCTTTTAGTTTAAAATAGATAATCAACCAAACCATTTATCTTCCACCAAGAACAATTGAGTCACACTTTCTACCAATAGTCAATTCGAAAAGACTCGGTTTAACGAACTTTCATACGAGCTTAAAAACCTGGTATTAGAGATTCAGCATCCATGTCGTGAACCGTAGCTAGATAACCCTCGCAGCCATGTGACAGTAGTGCACGTGCTTGCAGGGTAGATATGATTTGTACAGACCTTCCGGGTACGAACCCGTTGTGAATGTACTCTGGTACATTAACATCACCGAAGATGACTCGATATGAATGGAAGTCTATGGTAGCATGATGCTTGGATAGCCAATCCATGCCCAAAGTCATGTCAGTCATTCATGTCCAGCGGAAGTGCGTCAACAGGACGAACCTTATCGTCAAATTCTAGGGGAAGACTCTTGTATACATGGGTGATTAATACAGAGTCCCTCAAAGGAGTGGAAATAGTAAGTCTATTATCTAGTGGCATGGGAAGCATCCTAATGTCCTTAGCATAAGCAGTAGAAATGACCGAGTGAGTAGCACCCGTATCAAATAGAACACACGCAGCCTGACCATACATATACAAGATTCCAGTGATGGTACCTGTAGACTTGTTGGCCTGATCTCGAGATGTCGTGTAGACACGTCCAGTGGTAGGAGGCGGCTTGGTATCAGCATGTCTCGATGTGCCCTCCATCTCGCCCTTACGGCAGTCCTTCATGATATGGCCAGGAAGACAAAACTTGAAGCATGCGTCAGTGTTACGACGACATGGCCGTGGGTGCCTACGATGGCAAGTAGAGCAAAGAGGATGAGTATATCCTCCAGCAGGTGCTCTGGCTGGCTGAGGACCTGATAAAACATTTTACATAAGACATGATAATAGGGTACAAAGGACAATGCGAATAATCGTAAGATTGAATACCAATGATAGCTGGACGGCTAGGCTGTGAACCTCTCTGGTTCTGGTCCCTACCATTTCCATGGTTCCTGGTAGAAGATTTGCTAAAGTGTCAGAATTATGAGTTATAACATGTAATCATAAGAAAATGCATAAGTATTAGGACCTGCTGCCGTTGGAGTGTCCAGCGTTGTTACGGTAATTATCATAACCGCCACGCCTATCCGTAGCAGAACGGTCGTTAGTCTGACCGTTTCCCTTGGGCTGATGAGGCTGCTGCTGAGTAGCCGGCTGAGATCGGTCCCCCGTTTTCTACCTGGAAGATACAATTTAAAGAGATGAATAATTGACATATATAGAAGAATACGGATTGGTCACCGCTTGAATACGAATGTTTACCTCTTGTCGGGTTTCTCAGCTTCCCCGAACTCATCTCTCTCATGCAACATCTCCAGCTTACGTGCCGCATCGGCCACTTGTGCTACCGTGTTGAACGTAGCACACACCAGATTATTTGCGACCGATGTGCGAAGAGCCCACCTAAAGTGGTGTGCCTGCTCTTCAGGAGTACGTGCTGCTGCACCAAGGAAACCAGCTAAGCGAAGAAAGTGCTGCATAAACTCATTGCTATTCTCCCCAGCTCTCTGTCGGATCCCATGGTACTCCCTCTTAAGCTTGTCTTGCTCAGCATTGGGAAAGAACTGCTCCATCACCCTATCTCTGAACTAAGCCCATGTCAAACTAGCCACCCAATCGTCACCTCCCTCAGACTGCTTCAATTCTAACCACCAATTTAACACATCGCCTTCGAACCGGTAGCATGCCAACCTTGCCTTGAACACGGGGTCACAACCCATAGTATTGAAGATCTTCTCGATGTGAGCCAACCAGCTTTCAGCTTCACTGGGGCTATCTGTTTTCTCGAAAGCTCGAGGACGGAGCTTGTTGAATCTCTCCAGCCATATTGCCAATGTCACCTGAGGAGGGGAGGAGGTGCTTGGTTTTGCTGCTGATTGTTGGCAGCCTGAACCTCAGCCCTGATGTCATTCCTCAGTTGAGGAAGCAAAGCTTGCATTGCAGTTTGGATTACTGCATTGAGTTGTTCCTGCTCGCGTGCGAGAACCATCTGACAGTATAACATAAAACATATGATTAAACAGATCAAAACATAAAATATATATACAAGAAAAAAAATTTATACCAATAAATCAAGAGAAAAATTTTATGCAAGAAAATTTGTATATGAATGCATGATGCAGTTTTATGAAAACTTTTGTATGCTAGAGAGTGAACGCCTATGGTCAGTTCACCCAAAATAAAAGACACGGCGAGGGGACGCCTATAGGTCGGTCCCAAATTGAAAAGTTTCGATAAAACACATGCGACTAAATTGGGCCAGTCCTGTACCAACCATTACTTAGTCATAAACCTGCGACAATGACATATATATGTATGCATAAAAATGATGAATGCATGAAAAACGACTGTCAGTTCTAGGAAGACCATAGTGACTACCCACTAATCACAGGTCATATTTTGAGAGCCTACAGGTCGAAGCCTTGGCTCTGATACCATAATTATAACACCCCATTTTGATAATGGAATGTCATGCGTAATTATGGCGTGTCATCAAAGCATACAAGGATAAATGTCTAAAACATTACATGACCATAAAAGGAAATACCGGAATCAAACATCGGTAGTCCAAAAGTAAAGCTCATCACACACAAACATAAGTAGTGTAAATGAAAGGACTAAACAATGTCCATGGAAGAGTACCAAAGTATAGATAATGCATAAAGTAAAGAAAGGCTAGAAAGCTTCCAGTCCATATGCACGTACGCTTAAAGTCTACGAGCGTCCTTGAGTACCTGCCGTTTTGGGAACATGAAAAGGAAAACGGCTGAGCAATACGCTCAGTGCACGGATGTACAATAAAGCATGAATAATATAAGCATATAAGCATATAACAACGAAAGAAACTAAGTCCCGAATAACCCGGTTAAGTCTTAGTAAAACTAATTTTATAGTTTGAAAAGCCTTATGTTTATCTTGTAAAATCTGTTTAACATATTTTACCATTAGCCAATATAGGTCATGAAAATCCACCGTGCATGAATAATTGGAGGGGTGACCTCATCATGCAAATTAGAGGGGCTGCCTCTAATTTTAATATACTGGTTTTGGGTAGGAGGGATCAGCTCCTTGTGAAGGATGCAAGGCACACACCACATTCACACTGAGTAATCTGCTAAAAAACATTTAACTAGGATGCACCCATACGCCCCACATGATAAATATAATAATATGGCCAAAAGCTGAAGGGACGCCACGAGCAATCACTCTGCCGTGGGGAAGTCATAACACCAGTGCCTCTAGTGTTATGGTTATGGTACCTCCATAACTAGGTGAAACTAGTCATGCATGTATATGGATATAGGTATTCTAAATTAAACATAAGCAATCAAACATATAAACGTATACTATGGGAAAATAGTTGGCTGCATACGGGGAAATCCTAATAAGGAAAGAATGTCCATACTGAAAGGACGGGAATCCATACCTTATGTCCAGTGAACGAAGAAGACGAACGGAAGATAGTCCTACTTCGGTATCACTAATGCTACATAAATACATACGTGTATAAGTATCTGATTACTAAATACGTAACTGATTTTATGTCATGTCTTACCTTATTTTATACGTTCATGCCATGTTTTACTGTTTTAAGCTTTATACTGTATTTATCCAATATTCTGTCCATTCTGATTAAGTATTACTTGTATTTCATGTATTATTATACTTGTTGTGTAATAATAAGTAACTTTCTAAAAATTGCAGGTTTCCTAAAATAGAAAGTTTCCAAAAATAGAAAGTTACCAAAAATAGAAAGTTTCCAAAAATAGAAAGTTTCCAAAAATAGAAAGTTTCCAAAAATAGAATTACTGCATAAAATAGAGTTTCTAAAAATAGCAAGTTTCCATAAATAGATTAGCTGCCTTAATTAAATAAGTTTCTAAAAATAAAAAGTTTCCATAAATAGATTATAAGCTGGTGAAATAAGCTAATTATATAAACTTAAGTGTTTTCTGATTATTATTCTAAGTCATGTTGTTATAAAGTATAGTTTATTAATTATTACATGTAAATTAAATAAACTATAGGTTAAAAGTATTTAATTAAATATATCATGTTTTTAATTAAATAAAGTTAAAATACTTAGGTTAAAACATGTATTATTAATTACTAATAATATAACCTAAGTCATGTTAATTATTTAATTCTAGTCATGGTTTTTAATAATTAATTTTAATTATAAAGTCTAATTAAAAATAAATAATTAGGTTAAAATTCATGATCTAATAATTAAATTTATAACCTAAGTCATGTTAATTAAATTAATTATGTCATGTTTTATTAATTTAATTTTTAACATATAACTATTAAAATCATAAACCTTAACATAATCAATGAATCGGATCGTGACTAGAAACCATGAACCGGACCCGTTATCAACACCATACCCCGAACCAAGTCGGGGTTCCCCCTTGTTTGCTGCTGTCATGGGACCCACACCACCATACCGAGACCATGAGGTCTCGGTGGTGGTTAATAAGCCAAGCCGAGACCTCCCTTGGTCTCGGTTACGCGTCGGCCAATATCGAAACACCCCTAAAAACCCTTGTTTTATTTACCCATGATCATTTACATGTTTTAACAGTTGTTTTTAATTAATTTTTAAAAACATCACGATTTTATGTGACTTTTTAAATCAAAACATAAAAGAAAAGGATTAAAAAGGTTATACCGAATACGTGGATCGATCAAGGATGAATGCACACGAATGCTTGCACAATATTCAAGATCAAAAATCAACCGAACACCCCCTTTTTGTGTTGTTATCCGGCGGCCAAAGGAACAAAGGAGAAAAAGATTTAGGGTTTTGTTATTTTTCCTGTTTGGTGAAAAATGACTAAGATTTCCTAATTCTTTGTTTTAGTAAAAAATTAAAATGGGCTTGTCCCATTCCTTCTTGGTGTAGCCGCGGGTAGGGGGCCCTACTTGGGGTAACCCGTACCTTTTTCGAGTCTAAATATTTTAATGTGCGTTCGTGTTTTATCGTGTTCATGTTTTGTGTGTTCTAATTAATTATTGATCGTGACTTAATATATTTATTCTTATTCGTAATAAATATATATACGTAATTAATATTAGCTCGTGATTAATTTACGTTCATGATTTCATGATCGCATGTTCCGGATTATAATTATTATTTGAATAATTATCGTGTGTTCATACGTAATAAATACTTATCGTGTTCTAACACGTACGTAATACTTAAAATTCTTATACGTGAACGTAAACATACTATAAAAGGAAAGTTTTAATCTAGTACGTACGATCTTAAGGGTACTATTCATGGTAAAAGCATGCGGGTTTTACAACCACGTTTCCCAATTTCAAACTCCATTGATTTCTTCGAATACCAACATAACTCTTCTGATGATTCCTTGTTACTAATGGATAATCCTTAATCCATACAATCTTATGAATATTGCCAATATTATTTCTAGTTCAACCATTCAATTCCACCTACATTTCTACAATACATCGAAAGCCTAACTTTACGTCCATAACTCACGATCTTTACCCTTCACACATTGACGTTCTTTTTGTACCATCAAACAATACAGCCTCATTACTACCATGACAATCATCGTCTATAAGAATTCCAATAAGGCCTAAGTCAATCACACACGCACAAGTATAACGTTTGATGTTCGAATCGTTCTTTCACTCTGTCCATCATTCTCTGTATAACACACAGTACTCAACTCAACTTTCACCTTTACCCAAACCAGAATGTATCAATTACTTGACTTGTGAGATTCCTTCATCACTAAGTCTCGCTCTCTCAACTCAGGTATGTTAGGAGTGCTCAAAATACCACGTCTAACTTGACTTTACAACAAAATCCTTTCCATAAGTTTTACAAAATGTTGAAATCACTTACCTTGGCATCCTTCTCAAATCAGACTAATAACTTAAAATTTCAATATCCTTTCTATCAAGTCCACACTTTTTGTCATTACCAAAACTCAATCCTTAGAAGATTTTTCCTTTTTCTTCCTGGTAAGTGCATCTGCTACCACATTCGCCTATCCCGGATGGTAGTGAATCTAGTAGTCATAATCACTCACAGTCATAACCACCAACATACTCAAATACCCGAATATACAACTGATAATCCTCTACTCATCTCCTTTATCTTCCCAAGAAGTTAATTATGAAGCACTCTGGTGATCCTTAATTAGTACATACTTGATTCCATACAAGTAATATTCTTACAATCTCAAAACAAACACCACAACTACATAACCCTTATGAGACGTATCACAGAAAACTATAAACTATAAATACTTCAGATCCTTTCAACAATGACAACATCAGTGCAGAACACAAACTACCCTTTAGTGCTCAGAATATAGCTTCCCCATCTGATAAGGATAAGATCTCGAAACTTACAATTTAGATGTATAAGTGGGACTCACACATCTAATTCTTCTTAGTCAGCTTAATCAATGGTTCAACAATCAGTGAAAACCTTTCGATAAACCTCTGATTATTCCCAGCTTAAACCAAGGAATTAACAGATTTCCGTCAGCGTCGTTGGTACCGACCAATCCTTAATCGTTTCAATCTTGACAAGATCTTCATGAATACCTTTGTTGTCAAACAACTTCCTTAGAAAACGCAAATATTTCAACTAACATTCACACATAGGAAACTTTACATACAGTTTCTCTTTTTCCAACCATCCCAAAATTTATCCTCGTATGTTACTTATGTTCCTCCTTTCCTCTTGGAATAATATAGAATATTGTCAATAGATACAATGACTAACTCATCCTAGCATATTTTACACACAAGATTCACCCAGTCCATGAATATGGCAGACACGTTCGTCAATTCCAAAAACATCACTTGCTACTTAAGCACCCATATCAAGTACGAAAAACAACTATAGGAACATCTTCCTTCCTAACTCTCAATTTATGATAACCAAAACTCAAAGCGATCTTTGAGTACACACTGGATCCAGACAAGTTGCAAGGATCACACGAATCATCAATCCTCGGTAATGGATACCGATTCTTGGCTGTCAATTTGTTTAGATCACGATAATCAATACACATCCAAAACAATACATCCTTCTTGACAAACAACACAAGTGATCGCCATTATAACGAAACTTAATCTAATACATCCCTTATCCATCACTCCTCACAGTTGACCGAATAACTTATTCCACTCTGACGGTGCCAAATGATAAGGCATATACATACTACTCAACGAAACGCAGAAGCACTACACCTATCGCTTACAACACTTAATAGACACGAACTCCACTTCACAAGACGGCAGCAACTCTGTGAAACTTCAGGAAAACCTCAGAATACTCTCGAGTCATTAACAGATCTCCAAACTTCCCCTTAACTACCCTATCACTAATTACCTGAGCTAGGAATACATCATATCCCTCTTCTGCATACTTCCTTGTTTCCAAACAAGATACTTTTTCAAACGGAAAGTTCACTCATCATCTCTCACAATACACACTCAACTTCTCAAGAAAATCTAAACCAGCAGCAATCAATTTGTGGTGAAGACTAATCCAATCTCAAGCATCAGCACTTCGCACCACTAACCAATTCATACCAATAATCCACATCCAAAGATCCCAACATTATGAGCATCAAGTCGATACTAAACACCTACTTTCCTAATTTCAAGGAATACACTCTTAGTATAGAACTAATACTAATAACCTTTCCATCGGTTAACTCCACAACATAGTTAACTGTCATTCTTACTAATTCTCCATTGATAAAACAACTAATTCTTTACATTTCTACAGTTTCTACCCGATCTAACATCAAACAACATACTGACGTAAAGAATCTCAAGTAAGAATATACCATTTACAACGTTCAGACCTTAAGGTTTGTCAGCATCACTCAAACGTAAACTGGAGCGGAAGCATTCCTATCTTGTTAATTTCCTTTCCTTGGACAATTCCCTTGCTTGTGTCCTTTCTCGCCACGGCTAAAAACATATCACAATTCCAGGGTACAAATTCCAGTAACTAATCCTCTTATCCTACACTTCGCAGCTTTATGACTAGGTTGTCCTAACTCTAGTCGTAATTGTGGAAAATCACCTACATAGTATAGAGTACAGCAAACACACTCGAGATTTATCTTGTCACTTCTAGACACAGTGGCAACACGAATCCCATCATTCCTTCCATGGCTTAAATATTAATTTCGGTTTTGTCTTTGGTTATTGTTATTACTGTAATCCTTACAATTCTGACCTTGATTCGGGTTGGACTGAGCAGATTCCCACTTCCTCTTATTGTTTTCAACAATACTATCTTTCCTATTTTTCACTTTCACGTCCATTAAATCATGCGCCATCTAAATAGCTTCATCAAAAGATTCAGGTTTTGAAGAAATAATCTCACTCTTGATATCACTAGACAATCCTCTAATGTACTGCTTCCTTGCCTTACAATCATTCACAAAAGTATCAGGACATAGCAAATATAGCTTAGAAAATTTCCCATTAAGCAGTAATAACATCGTCCCTTAGCACTAATTGTCTAAATTTAGATTCCAACTGTCCTAGTTCCTATTCAAGACAAAACCTAGCAGTCAATAGTCCTTTCATCACGGTCCATGTCTTACCATTCGCGACAACCAATCCTAAAGTAGTCACTTGGTTATTCCACCATCTTAGTGCACCATTCTGAAATGTAGCAGCAACACTATCATCTGGATCAGCAGCATCATCATTATTTTCAGCAGCATCATCATTATTTTTGGCACAACTAAGTCTAACATCTTGATTCGTTGCAGCACGATCAACTTCAAGTGCTCTAGCAATAACTTGTTCGATCATAGTGTTCATAGTAGCAGTCGTTAGTTTTGGCGACATATTTCAAGAAACTTAGTCACGTAGCGATCTACTAATGACAGAAATATGCTTCCCTTACTCCTTCTTCCATCATCACAGAAGAAATAAACACGATAAGTATACATATCAAGATAAAAGAAGGAATTCTTATCAGGATGTCTCATGGATACTACATGTACGAACAACACAAACTACAATGGTTCATCAACCAAAACTCAAAAGAGTTAATAAAGATACATCATAGATCATGAGGGTGATTCAGATTGCGTTGAGGAATCAACAGGACAGTGGCAGTGTCTGTCACTACAATCATCTACCAAACAAACTTAAAAGATAATAAGTTCCATCACAATGCTACGACACGAGGTTTAAATAAGTCCGATCACAAAAAGAAAATAAGATACAAAGAAATCCTTTACGCGATTAGTTCCTTAGACACCGGCTCCTCATTCTCCTTAACATTGTTGTCAGCTTCATCACACTCGTCTATTTCTCCCTTTTTGCACTTCAAAGTCAAATCCATAACATGATGGCAGCTCACTCTCAAAATTCAAATACTCACTCATACACGGCAGATTAATCACCAGACAAATCTCAGTACAACTTTCAACATTCCTAAGCTTCCAAGCTTGACTCAAAATCAATCTCACATAAGACTCCCACTCACTCATCCTTTCAAAACTTACCTACTTCTATTTGAACCTTTCAATTCAAACACACAAATTCATCACAATCGACCCAAGACTAGCAATCTCATCCATCTTCCAAGTCCTAACAAACTCAATTCTCCACATACCAAATTCAACCTTTTAAAACAACCTTTCTTTCACATCAACCTTCTAATCACACCAGTTTCAACCACATATCTATCATACATCAACTAATCAAACTTCCTCATACCCGATATAAGTCGCAAGCTATCATTTGTAAAATCGTTCAACATCTGGTCTACTGTCCCAGACCCTCAGCCGTATATAAGGTCATTATTTAAAATTATATGCATATGCATTACATAAAGAAAATTACGATAACAAGTACTCAACGTACTTTCAACAACATCAATACATTATCAATACATCATCATTGTATTTACTTAATAACTACTTTAAAATCATTTCAATTTTAAGGGATACATCTAATTATAAAACAATAAAAAACAAATAATCTTACCGGAGCCTTGCGGAGAAGTTGCGTTGCTTTTGTAAAATATTTTCGACACCAAAGTTATAGTTTAGGACATTTTTCAAAATCGACCTAATTCGCTATAACTAAAAAGCTCTGATTACCAATCTTTAACACCCCCAAATTACATTGCGCAGCGGAAATACACATTTGGGTGCTAAACACAAACATCGTTACACAAGACACTTTGAAAAATCTCAGAATGATACATTTGAAATATAAAAGGATATAATTTAACCATTGTCTAAAACTTTCGATCCCAAGTAAAACAATTTTTGAAATATCAGAGTCACATTTAGGTCCCCCCAAAGACTTTATCAAATCCACAAACGATTTACCAAAGTACTTGACCGTACTTTTTTTTTTAATTTTTTTTTTTTGACAAAAGGGAAAGAAATCTGTTTTAGACAAATCACCACAAAAGCAATCCGCAATCCTTCTCTAGCAAGCTCCGCAATTCATCATCTTCAATTACCTGAAATACATGCTTAAAATCATCAACACAACGGTTGAGCGAATCTATAGGTTTTCCAAATAATCATTTGAACACAAGAGAAAAAATCAATCATAATCATTTAATAGAATTGTCGTCACAATCTATTTATCAGGCATTCTGATATATAGCAATAGCTATTGAATTGTATTAAGCTCATGACACCGACCCCTTAACTTAGTCACCCACGCCTAAAGCCGGCATGACTAGATGAATTCCAGTGCCCCTACTAGGGTATCAGTTGCAAGTATACCACATTCTCATTCTCGTAAAATTATCCTTCCCAGCGGGTTACTCAGCGTAAAGCCCTGGTCTCGGATAGGGCCGTCAGCCCAATAGTACTATTATTAGAATAAGCGGCTATTCCTAACTCACAACATCAAGTCATAAGATAGTTAACGGCTCATGAATTTAGGGACTTTTGCAACATAGGTACTTATACAATTCAAATCAACAAAGGCAACAAAGGCAACATTCGGGTCCAACAATTACTCATGACTTGTGTTCATTTTACTTTCAAAGAGCATGTATCCCCCTCGCGGGTTAAAATCATTTACAACATAATAAAATGCGAGGCTCTAGACTCACCTGGAGTGATAGCAGTAGTAAGACGATCTTCGACGATAGTTGATGCCCGATAAACACAAAAACCGCAACCTATCAAATAAGGCGCGTTCATCAATAATAAACTCGAATAAAATCCATAATTACTAACACCAAACTCAAAATGATAAAATCACAACCAACCCAAAATGAAAACAATACAAGTGGCCCATTACTTCATTCTATATGTTTACTTTAGTAGTCAATCCTTTCAATAAAAATCTGCCGGTACACACCAAATGTACGAGCTCGTTTACCCCACTTAAACACATCAAATATTTATGATACTAATCAGAAAACTCACTTACTATATATAGAAAGACCTGTTAAAAATCCATCAAAAGATTTTACTTTTAAAGTTCCCTGCCCGACACATCTTTGAACTACAAAAACCGGACTGTTTTACGTCAACAACTCATATAGTCTTTTTAACTTATTTATTTTACTCCGTTTACAAAACCGACACTCGAATTTGAAAATAGACTCACAACCCTTAGTTTAGAACCAAACATCAGAACTTGACTATTTTTACAACTCATTTTATAGTCCCCGAGATTCGATCCAAATATCGACAACAACTTCGGATTGTGTCGATACTCATCTCCCGATACACGAATAATCAAAACATCATAACTTCGCGCTCGTTTGGAGCTAGAAGCTCTACCTTATATCAAATCGAAGATAAAAGAATTCTCTACAACCCTATGCTATTAGTTAAACCATTTTCAAACTGTAAGGTACCCAAAATTGGGCTTGAACCTACTGATCTAAAACACCACTTTAAAAATCATGTCAAATCAATTTTTCAACCCATTTTAACCATTCTCATACTCCTAATATTACCCTAATATCATTTTAAACAACTTATGAAACTTATAACACACTTGAATGATCATCCAAAGTTTTATCCACTCAAAATTTCCAACATGCAATTCTCAAAAATCAATTATAACAACACTAACAACATACCCACTTAATAAAAATAGATAAAATCACCATGGATCATATAAAAAGTAAAAGTTGGTGCATGTGTATAAATTTATACCAAAAGATGCACAATTTAATTTCCAAATATGGTCTTTTGTTAGATTTCTTTGATTCAAGTTCAAAATAAAAAATCAAAAATCAGAAACAACTTTTTAACAAAATTTTGGCATGATCATCTCTTGATCATCACCAACAACACATGCATAATCATAAATTTGACCTACCAACTCTTGAAAAATCAACCTTCATGCATGTTGAAGATTTTTACACCAAAAGAAAGCCCTTGAAAATCTAAGATGTGGTCTTGTGTTGTTTTGGATTAGATCAAAATAAAAATAGAAGAAATTTGATGGTAAAGGGGTGTTGGGGGTGACGGTAAAGAGAGGGAGGAGAGAGGGGTGGGTTTGATTTTGTTTTCACACATTTTGTGTGTGTTTTTCCTAGTGGAAAAACCTTTTATAATGGGGTGGAGGGTTAGATTTTGCCAATTTGTGATAGTTTTGGTCCAAAATGCAATTAAATAGTTGTAAGGGTAGAAAATGTAAATTGTCAATTTTGAAAATATTTACGAGGCTCGGGTTTCGTAAAAATACTTTTCAAAAGTTAAAACGCACTGAAAATATGATAATGATATGATCCCGGTTCGACTTAATACGAACTTAAAATAAAAACGTCAAAAATATAAACATCGGGACAACAAATAATAAAACATAAAATCTCGGGCATCCGTCGATATCGTGGTCACTAATAATCCTCGCTATTAGTATAAAGATAAAAATAAGACCTCCAACGTCATTTTTAAATAAAACCATCAATCGTCATATCATTCAACTCATCAAAAAATTTAAAATCATTCGTAAAATAATATTGTATAATATTAAATAAATGACCTTTGGTTTGGGTTGTCACAGGTGTAATCTGGTATGGGGATAGATTGTGTGTTCTAGAAGATCATACTCTCCATGAGACCTTATTGACTGAAGCACATAGTTCTCCTTTCTCCATTCTTCCTAGTTCTACTAAGATGTATGGTGACCTAAAACAACATTTTTGTTAGAATGGCTTGAACCAGTATGTAGCTACTATTATGTCTTGGTGTATGATTTGTCAGTAGGTGAAAATCAAACATCAGCGTGCTAGTGGTCTTCTTCAACCCTAGGATATTCTCGTTTGGAAATGAAATGAGATTTCTATGGATTTTGTGACAGGACTCCCTAGTATACGGATGAAGACTGATGCTATTTGGGTTGTGGTGGATCGGTTGACCAAGTCGGCTCACTTCCTTCCCATCCGCAAGGACTTTTCGGTTAGTAAGTTGGCGGAGATTTTTCAGCAGGAGATTGTTCGACTACATGGTACTCTTGAAACGATTGTGTTCGATAGAGATCCGCGTTTTACTTCTCGGTTTTGGAAAGTTTGTAGAAAGCTTGGGGTACGAGGCTTAAGTTTAGTACGACGTTTCATCCGCAGACTGATGGTCAGACTGAGCGGACTATTCAGACTTTGGAGGATATGTTGCGATCTTGTGCTTTGGAGTGGATGGGAAATTGGAATGAGTATTTGTGCCTTGTGGAGTTTGCCTACAACAATAGTTGGCATGCTAGCATTAAGGCAGCACCGTTTGAGCTTTTGTATGGACGTAAATGTCAGGCACCCATTTGTTGGAATGAGGTGGGAGAGCGTATTATTGAGGGTCCGGAATTGGTCGAGGTGACTAATGAAAAGGTCTCCATTGCTAAAGAAAAGCTTAAGGAAGCTAGATCACGGCAAAAGTGTTATGTTGACCACCATAGGAGAGAGTTATCCTTTAATCCCGATGATCGTGTTTTTATGAAAGTTTCTCCATGTCGCGGTGTTCGTCATTTTGGTATTAAGAGGAAACTTAGTCCACGTTTTATTAGCCCTTTTGAGATTCTCGATCGTATTGGGGAGGTTTCGTATCGTTTGGATCTGCCTCCGCAATTATCTCATGTGCATAATGTGTTCCATGTTTCGCTTCTGAGGGGATACGAGTACGACCCACTACATGTCGTTTCTAAGAGGACTTATCTTTGGCTGAGGAACCTGAGGCCATCTTAGACTGTTGGAAACGAGTTATGAGGAATAAGACTATCCCTTTCGTTAAGATCCTTTGGAAGAACCATCCTGAGCGCAAGGCTACTTGGGAGACCGAGGAATCTATGCGTTCTAGTTATCCACACTTCTTTTCATGATTCGATACGTTTCGTTCATTATGTTCTCTTTCAATTTTGTGGCCGAAATTTTTCTTTTTAGAGGGAGGAATTATAATACCCGTAACACTACTTTAATTTCGAGGACGGAATATTTTTTTTACTAGGCAAGAGTTGTAAAACCCCCATTTTTTAAAATGCGACTTTTAGGTCATTTATGTCATTTTTAAAATTTGAGGTCATTTTGAAAATTCATTTCATTTCTGGAATTTTATTTCGTTTCTAATTATTTAAAAATATGCATTTAATTATTTAGATAATTTTGAAATAAATAAACCTTAGGTTATAAAACCTTTTGGAAATATTAAAGATATAATCTATAGTTTATTTTAAAAAATATATATTTTCTTAAATAAGGGCATGTTGGCCGGTTTTTTAAATAAATATTTATTTTATTTGTTACTTAATATATTAAAGGTTTTAATTTAAGTAATAATGCAAAGGCTTTCAAGATATGTATTAAGAAAATGTATATTTGGAAAAATCAATTTTGTAGTCATCTAAAAAACTTTTGTGCCGTGTGTTTAGGTGTAGAAAAGGGAAATAATATTTGTTTTAATACTAAATATCTTATATGAAGAAAGTTAATAAAAAATTGAAAACATGTCTCTCTAATTAATCATAGTTGCAAAAAAATATGAAAATTTCTCCCGCTTTACACCTCTTTGGTTGTCCCATTTCACACACACACATACATCCTCCATTGTTGATTTTGGTTAAGGTTTTCTCTATATCTCCATTGTAGAAACCTTGCTGATTTGGGTGCTTTTTGGTGATTTTTGCTCCTTGTTCTTTCATTCCTTGGTGTTTTCCTTCCTCCAGTGATCTCTATATCATTATATTCAGATCATGTAAGCCTTTTAATCCTTGTGTCACCTTCTTTGATTTTGATTTGTGTTTATTTTTATTTGTATATGATTTTTAGGGTTTAAAAACCCTAAAAACATGCTATGGTGATTGATTTGCCTTAAAAACATTTTCTCATGTTAGATCTTGGTTAGATCATCCCTAATATGTTTCACATAAGTTTTCATATGATTATTAACATGATCTAAACTTTGTAATATGATCTGGACTTTAAAAACGCTTTAAGCAAATTAAGACCCAAGGATGTAAAATAAGTTTCGTGATAGGTTTTGATGTGTTTCAAAATCCTATGATATAGTACTTTGTATTGGGATATGCGATCGTTTAGACATCGGAAATACGTGAGGCTATCGGGGGCACACACTCAATACGGAGAGCACCCTTTTATTATACGTTTTATTATTTATAATTAAACGTTTAATAAAAACTTTACGTTTTATTTAATTAACGGTAGTTAAATTAATTAACGCGATTTAATTAATTTATCGTGAGTGCGTTATTTAAATTTGGGAACAAAATCGATTCTAGAATATATCTAGCCTTAATCGGCCGAATATATCCCCTAGGGGTTCTAGAAGTTTTTTGTTACTTGTTTGGAAACTAAATATCTTTAGTTATTTGATTAGGAATATAATTGCCTAATTAAGATTCCTTGGAGTAGGGACCAAGTAATTTGAGGAGGCAGAAAAAGTATAAATACAATCCCACACCCCCTCACAAAATTCGTCCTACCCCTCCCCTTGGTGTCTTCCGATCAAAACAAGCAAACCAAACAAACCAAACAACCCTAAAATCACCTAAAGTGTAAACCTTTGCAAGATCGACTACCTTTTGGTTCTCCCTTGTGAAGTTTCTAAACCTTATACTAAACCTTTGATCCTCGTGTCAAGGTTTTAGTCCCTTTTGTTTTTCCCCTTGTGGTTCGTCAACTACATAAACCCTAATTAGGGTTTATGTGATTTTTGGGTAATCAATCTTGTAACATCTATAAACCGATCCTTACGTAATCCCTAATTAGGGTTTTGGATCTAGGGTTTCTAGTTACAAGATAAATACACTAGTTGTTCAAGAAGTGAAGTTACCACTAGAATCGTGGTGTGTTCGTTTGACGTGTCGTGTAAGCAAACGATGGAGACTGTAATTTAATTGTTAAAGTTCAAGATCAAGATAAAGACGTATTAATTGATTTATTCAATTAATTAAAGGTTGGCTTTAAATTGTTTTTCTTATGTTCTTAATCATGTATGTTATACTAGATCCATTCCGCTGCGTACTCGTAGTTAATGGTTTAACTAGTATTCAAAATCCCAACAGTGGCATCACGAGTCAAATCGTATGGCATTCACGTGTTACACATAAAATGAACACGCTAGATACGCATGAAAACTCTCCTTATTTATTTTCTATGGCAATAACATGCATTCTTGCCATAAAGTTTTAATCTTGTTTAATGTTCGTTTGCAAGTCTTAAATATATATTACAAGGTTTAGACAAAACAAGGGACAAGAAGACAAACACGGGCAAGTATACCCTTTCGTTCGTAATATAGCTTTGTAGTGGTAAGCCAGGATCGTTCGCTGAGACTTAGTTTCGTTTTGGTAATCAAGATAACAACTAAAGAAATAAATGGTGGAAGTAATATCAATAATAAAAAATATGACTAATATGGGATATTCGTATAAATTCGTGACGATGATAATAATGATCGAGATATGTTTATGTAGGTAAAGTGTGATAATCCTTTTTCGTCAAAATGGTGTTTACACAATTTACTTGGGTTGATTCAATACTTATGTTTATTTAAGCAATTAAGCTCAAAACAAGTTGCCAACGGGTTCAATATTTTATCATGTTTCTAAGCGGATTTCTCCAACCAAAGATTCATGACCATAGACAAGTTCTAGAAAACTTATTATAACAATTTGCGTTTCTCAACGCCAAACTATCGTAACAAATCAACTTAGATAAAATATGGTTTGTAGAACTAGGAGGTAAAATGGTTCTACAACATTAGCTTGAAATCATTTATAAGGGATCATATTATAGCATCATCACTAATCATAGTCACATACCCATATAGTCAAAAATAGCTTAGTCTAACATAGTAATCAAAGTAACAATTGGAAAAGAGTAAGAGAACATCATACTTAGATTCTATTGAATAAACGAGTACACAAGTGTCACGATTGTATCGTTCCTCCAAGAATCGAAGAGTGGAATACTCTCGCTACAAGTATCTCCCAAAAGTGGATAATACTGAAAATTTACTAGAAGGACTAAAATACTCGAGCTATGAAGTATTGACAGAGAGAGGTGTGTGTAAAATGGATGGAAATGACCTCTATTTATAGTGCTGTCTGGGGTCAAATGTGCGCCGCACTTCTCCTCAAGTGCGCCGCACTTTAGAAATGCGAATGTGCGTCGCACTTACAACTTTGTGCGCCGCACTTCTGGGCGATTCAAAATCTTCTTTTAATAACTTTGACTTTATTGCATATTGAGGCCCCTTCTTTGTATATCTTCACTTTGCTCCTTCATAGTTTACATCTGCATATAAAACATAACATATTAAATATCGGAAGCTCTTATTTATACTACAAATGTCATTATAATTATAGGTTGAATATGTATAATTAGGTCGTTATCAAATTCCTCCACACTTAGCTATTGCTTGCCCTCAAGAAATCAAAGCGAGAAAAAAATTTCAATTTAAAAATGCTTTTAAGTTTTGTGAAGTATGATAGGAAAATGATTTAATTTTTATGAATAGCAAAAGCAAATGACAAAATAACTTTAGCACCTCACATGGATAGTGTTTGGATTTTAAGTTCACACAAGTGTCACTCACAAAAGGTTAAATGTAAGGTAACACTCATTTAGCTCGGTCATAAAATAGGTAGCTACCATAGGTTTGTACAAGACACATAAACATAACAGTTGCGGCGTGAGCACCAGATAAATTTTCAAAGAAGCAAAGCGTTATAAATGATGTGGGTATAGGATCAAAAAGTATATGCCTATGTCAAAGTTATAGAACAAACTATACTAGAATATTTGACTATATTTTTTCTTTCTTTTTCAGACATTTTTTTTAAGAGAGTACATCATAAACTTTATAACTTGACAAGTGGTTAGGCATAACATATAACGATATTGGCACAATGGATAATGTAACATATGCGTATGAGTGCCACATATTTTAGTAAGCCATTGTAGCTTAACTAAAATGATATAAGGGTGATTTTATTTTGCTTCCTTTCGAAAATATCTATAAATAAACCTCACTGCGGATTTAATAAATGATGATCAAGCACAAATTCTGAAGCATACTAGATTATCAACTTTCACACAAAATAGAGAAATATAAGGCCAAGTTTTTCTCATGTATTTGGGAAATGGATTTTGTGCTAAATTATAATGTCAATCAATGAGATTTTTGCTTTGCTAAAAACTTATTTATTTACAAAACATATATATATTTATTGTTTTTCAAAAAGATTTTCATGTGGAGAATTTTTATTATATATTTTATTATTTCATATTTTTCTGTTTGTCACCTCCTCCACACTTAAGTTGAACATCGTCCTCGAGGTAATAACTGATAAAAATATTAAAAATAGGAAAAATGCAAAGGGAAACGAGAACTTCCCGGGGCTTAGTAGAAAATTGTGGGGCTTCGAGAGATGAATCCAGCTTAGAGCTCTAATTTGCTATTTTCCTGTATGCTATAAAACAAAACAAAACACATGCAATATATACAAGGACAGTTTTATTTATTTACAGGTCCTCCTCCACACTTAAATTGAAAGATGGGGATAAAATACGGATTGCCTTCCGAATAGCGCTAAGTTTAGAGTCTTCAGCCAGACTCGGCTACTCGGATCTATTTTAAGAAGAAAGGAATTTCTTCTCCTTCGATTTCATTACAGTGTTCTTCTTCATGATAGAGCTTAAGTCTATGCCCATTGACTATAAAGGTGGTATTGTTTAGACCATGTAATTCAACATATCCGGATGGATATTGGTGTTTTACTAGATAAGGTCCAGTCCATCTCAAAGTAAGCTTAGGTTGCTTGAATTTATATTTCGAGATAAAGAGAAGTACTTTGTCTCCTTTTTTGAATTCTTTTCTTTGTCGTACATTACGATCATGCCAAACTTTGGTTCGTTCTTTATAAAATCGTGAACTTTCATAAGCGTGATGTCGAAATTCATCTAACTCGTGAAGTTAAAAGTTACGTTTTTCACCGGCTGCAATAAGATCTGGGTTGCAGTTTTTAAGTGCCCAATATGCACGATGTTAAATTTCTATAGCCAGATGGCATGTCTTTCCATACAACAGTTTGTACGGCGTGGTTCCAGTTGGTGTTTTGAATGCGGTACGAAAAGCCCATAGAGCATCTTCTAATTTTTTAGACCAACAAGCAGGGTTGTTCTGAACGGTCTTTTCAAGTATACGTTTGAGAGATCTATTAGTGTTTTCAACTTGGCCACTCGTTTGTGTGACAACCCAAAATCGAGGTCATTACTTAATCTTATTTTACGATTATTTTTGAAATTTTTGGATGAGTTTGAACGATATTTATTTTTAGAGGTTTAAGTTTAAACCGATGTTGGAAGGTCTATATATAATATTTATTAAGTATAAGGAGTATTAGCAAGCGTGATGTCGATGGATGCCAAATATTTTACGTTTTATTGTCGGTTGTTCGATTTTTGTCATTTTCGAGGTTTTATTTTAAAAGACGTGTTAAGTCGAGTCGAAAGTCGGTATTATTATTTTTGAGGTACGTTTTTAATTTTTAAAAGTATCTTTATGAAACTTGAGCCCCGTAAATATTTTGAAAATTGACTAATAGTTATTTCCCACTTTTTAGCTAACTATTTATATTCTAGCCACAACTTTCACTAAATTTCAACTTGGTCCCTATCCCACTATATATAAACTTAATCAACACACACACATCACATTTTCCATTTCAAAAATTTCACTTCCACTCTCTCTCTCTCTAGCTTTACCGAAACACCACCACCACCACCAAAAGATAATCAAACTTCAATTTTTCTTGGGTTTTAGGTTGAATCAAGCTAAACTAACACTAGACCCAACCTTATTTTTGATCAAGGATCACATTAGTGTAAGAATTTCTTACATGCAAGAAACTTTTTTTTCTTGATGTTGGTAGGTAGGAGATATGATCATGCATGGCATTATCATGATGATCTATGGTGGTTTGTGTTAAAAATCTTGTTATAAACTTCATTTTGATCTTATGATTTTTATTTTGATTATGATTTTGATGTTATGGTTAATGTATGATGATACTAGGGCATAGTAATGATCATTTCCATGGTTGGTTTTTTTCAAAAAGTTGATTTTGTACAAGTTTTTAGTAGTCATTTTATAACAGTAAGTAAAAGGTAAAATCCGAATTTTTATGTTTTGAAAATGGCTTAACTTATAGCCTAGGGGTGTAGATAATTTTCTTAGCTTTGATTTGATATAAGGTAGAGCTTCTAGCTCAAAACGAGCGCGAAGTTATGATGTTTTGAATGATCGTGTACCGGGAGACGAGTATCGGCACTACAAATAGTTGTTGTCAATATTTGGATCGAATCTCGGGGACTCTAAATGGATGTTTTAAAAAATGTAACCTACTTATAATGAGGTGTTTACTTATTAGGTTGAGTTTACTTTAAAACCCCCGAGTGTCGGTTTTGTAAACAGAGTCGTTTAAATAAGTTAAAACGGTTGTATGAATAATTAACGTAAATCTGTCCGGATTTTGTAGTTTGAAAATGAGTCGGGTAAAGTACTTTAAAAGTAATTTCATTTGATAAACTTGTAAGAGGACTTTCTAGATATAGTAAGTTAGTTTATCGAGTCGTTTCATAAATGGTTGACGAGTTTAAAAGGGGTAAATGAGCTAGTACATGTAGTATGTACCGGCGGACTTTGTAAAAAGTGTAAAATGGTAAAGTAAAAGTGTAGTAAAGTATAATGAAGTTATTTATATCGTTTTCACTTGAGTTTATCGTGACTTTATGAGTTTGAATTTGATGTTGTTATGTATGATTTATTTCTCGAGTCATTATTTAACGAACGCGCCTTATTTGATAGGTAGCGGTTCTCGTGTTTGAAAGGCATCCATTATCCTCGACGATCATCTCGCTAGATCTCTTATACTAAGGTGAGTCTATAGCCTCGCTTTCTACTCTTTTTAATGATTTTAATACCCGCGAGGGGGATACATGCCATTTGAAAATAAATGAACACAAGTCATGAGTAATTGTTAGACCCGAATGTTGCCTAAAGTTGATTTCATTGTATTGAGTAACTTGTTGCTAAAGACCATAAATTCATGAGCCGTTAAATATCTTCTGACTTGATGTTGTGAGTCGGGAATAGCCGCTTATTCTAATGGTAGTACTATTGGGTTGAACATCCTATCCGAGACCAGGGCATTACGTTGAGTAACCCGTTGGGAAGGATAATTTTACGTGAATAAGATCGTGATATTCTAGCAACTGATACCCTAGAGGGGCAATGGTTTTATTCTAGTCATGCCGACATTTGGCGTGGGTGACTATTTGGTTAAGGGGTCGGTGTCATGAGCTTAAATACAATGTTTGTTTAATATCATTATTATTACTGCCTTGAATATAGATTGTGTGCATGACAATTCTATAAATGATTATGATTGATTTTCTTCTTGTGTTCAAATGTTATTTGATAAACCTATAGTCTCGCTCAACATTATTGTTGACTCGTTTTATGCATGTATTTCAGGTAATAGGAAGTGATGGAGCATGGAGCTTTGCTGTGGAGGTTGTGGCTTGGCTTTTAGAAGAATGTTGGTCTAAACTGTTTCTACCTTTTTAATGTTGAACAATTTACTTTATGTTAATGTACTAAACTTGTTGGTTGTTGGTCGAGATCCATGGGGACAAAACGCTTTACTCTGGTATCGTGTCAGTACAATTTGGGTTGAAATCTATGTTTTAGACCATTTATAATAATCATGTTTATATTTTGTGTAAACGTCTCTATTTTGAGTCGTTCAATATACCTTGTGTGATGGTGCTTGTGTCTAGCACCCAATTGTGTATTTCCGCTGCGCAATGTAAGTTGGGGGTGTTAGAAATTGGTAATCAGAGCTTCAAGTTATACAGAACTGGGTCGATTTTAAAATTGTCCTAAACTATAACTTTGGTGTCGAAAGTATTTATTCTTCAAAAGCACACAACTCCTCTGCAACGCTCCGGTAAGATCACTTTTAGTTTTGTTTTGCATTGTAGATGTATCCCTCATAATTGAAATGATTTCCCAAGTATTTATTAAGTAAATACTATGATATTGTATTGGAATTATTGAAAGTACGCTGAGTGCTTGTCAGTATCAGATTTATTTATTTTTGCGATCATTGCATAAACATCATTTGCATTGTGTTGCATAGCATGGATAATGTATGACATTTGCATGAGCATTGCATGCTAATTATTATTTTATTAACGATGACCTTAAGTATCCTTAACCCTTATAATTGTAGAAAATGGCTGGTTTACCTCGTGAGGATGGATGGATTGATTTGACTAATATAGTGGATGGTGAGGAAGTAGATAACTTTGGTGCTAGTGACGATGAGGAGCCTTTTGAGTTTTTAGATGATGGGATTCCACTTACTGTAGTTGGTCAGACAGAGCCTGAGTTGATACAAGGTAGTTATGTTCCAAGGGTTAATGTTGTGCCACAGACTGTTCCAGATTGTCAGCGACCGGTTGTTCGTTCTTTGACTCCTACTTGTGATGCTTATATTAGTAGTTTGCCTAGGATTGCATTTTCTAGGGGTGATGATCTTGTTGAGTCGAGTAGGGCTGCTAGTGCTCGATCTATTCATGATGGTATTCCTAAGGTTTATTGTCCAGGTCCTAGGTCTTATGATGATATTTTCTGGTTTCTTAAGAAGTTTGATCGATCTTTGTTTGAAAGGTATTTGGTTGAGACTCGTGTGATTAGGAGGTTTGAGCAGAATGAGAAAAAGTTTGACAGGTTTGTTGGTAGTGTAAGGAGATCAGAGTTTGTTAGGGCGAGGGAAATGGATGAGGTTGTTAGATTGAGACCTATGGTGTTGAATTTGAGTGGGCAAGTCGAAAGGTTGCGTAGGGAGCAGGAAAGGAATGCTAGGTTGAGTGCATGGGGTTTGCCGGTGAGATCCTTTCCTAGTCATGGTGTTGTGGTTCGTGATGTGCCGAATCAGGTTGAAGCTCAAGTGTCGGTGAAGCCGAGTGAAGGAGGTAGTCGTAAAGGGAAGGAAAAAGTGGAGGAAGAATCTAAGGATGATGATAGCAGCAGTGATGACGAGCCGATGTACAAGAAGATGTGGGGATCTGATGTTTAGTTCTTTTCTGTTGTTTTTATTTGGATTTGTTGTAATAGAACTTATGTAGACTCGTACTCTAATTTGTGATGAAACTTAATGACCTTTAAGTTGTTGTGATGAAGGATTGTAGTGACATTACTTGTCACAATTTTGTGGAGATTTTCCAAAGCAATCCAGAATTACCTTCATGACTTATGATTTGTCTTATTAGTTCTTTTGTGTGATTGGTTAATGATTCATTGTGAATTATGTTGTTGATGCATGTAGTATCCATGTTACATCTTGATAGAGAAATCCTTCTCCTTATCATGATATGAATACTTACTTGTTCTTTTTCTGTTATGGTTCTACAGGAAGGAGTTGGGAGGCATTTTTCTGACTTTACTAAATTATTGTTTGGTTAGTTTTCCTGTAAACATGCCACCCAAATTGACGACTGCTACTGTTAATACCATGATTGAGCAAGCTATTGCTAGAGCTTGGAAGCTGAACGTGCTGCGAGGAACCAAGAGGCTGAGAATAGGAATGCTGCTGGTCAAGTTGGAGGGAATGCTGGAAATCAGGCTGGAGGTAATGCTGATGAACAAGCAGAAAGAAATGCTGCGAGACAAGTTGGAGGTAATGCTGCTGTTCAGCATGTTCAAAAGGAATGTTCTTATGCTAGTTTCATGAAATGTGGACCTACCCAATTTCGTGGTACTGGTGGTGCATTGGAATTAAGGAGGTGGATTGAAAAGAATGAAAGTACTTTTGAAATCAGTGCATGTTCAGAAGCCAGTAAGGTAAAATTTACTGCAACTACTTCTCAGGATGATGCGTTGAGTTGGTGGAATAGTAAAGTAGCTACTGTAGGGTTGGTTGAAGCTAATGCTAGAACATGGACTGTGACTAAGGGACTGTTGACTGCTAGGTTTTGTCTTGAGGAAGAGTTAGGTCAGTTGGAAGATGAATTGAGATATTTGGTGTTGAGGAATAATGATATTGTAGCTTATACAAGGATGTTTTCTGATTTGTGTTTGTTGTGTCCTGATGCGTTTGCTGATGACCGAAAGAAGATGAAGCAGTATATTCGGGGTTTATCTAGTGATATCAAGGGAGAAACTACTTCGTCGAAACCCAAGTTATTTGATGAAGCTGTTCAAATGGCTCATGCTTTAATGGATGTAAAGCTGCATGATCGAAAGGATAGTATTGCTGAAGGGAATAAGAGAAAGTGGGAAGCTGCACACTCAAGTCAAGGGCAGAATCGAGGTGGTTATCGTAATAACAATAACCAAGGACCTAATAGGAATCAGCAATACAATTTGAGAAGGAATGATGGTGTTCGTGCTGCTACAGGAAATCAAGGTAACAAGGTGAATCCGAAGTGTGGTCGGTGTAATCTGTATCATGTTTGAAATTGTCCACCTGCTTGCAACAAGTGTGGGAAGGCCGGACATAAGATGGCAGATTGTAGAAACAAGGGTGTAGCCACTGGGGCTAATGTTGTCAAGGTAGTTTACTGTTCTGGATGTGGAGGCCGTGGACATAAGCAGGGGAACTGTCCGAGGGTTGGCATACGACAGGGAGGCAATGTTGCTGTTGTTGCTGCTGGGATTGCTGCTCCAGCCTATGTCGTGGGAGATGCTGACAAACCTCAAGGGCCGAACGTGGTGACTGGTACGTTCTTACTCGATGATTTAGTGCCGGGTGCTGCTCTGCTCGTGCACCGTATCGTTTAGCTCCATCTGAGATGAAAGAATTATCTGATCAATTGAAGGAATTGATGGATAAGGGATTTATTAGACCAAGTTCGTCGCCGTGGGGTGCGCCTGTTTTGTTTGTTAGGAAGAAAGATGGTTCTTTTAGAATGTGTATTGATTATAGAGAGCTTAACAAATTGACTGTCAATAATCGGTATCCACTGCCGAGGATTGATGATTTGTTGAACCCTTGCAACTGGTCTGGGTCATGTGTATACTCGAAGATCGATTTGAGATCTGGGTATCATCAACTGAGAGTTAGGGAAGAAGATATTCCTATAACAGCTTTCCGTACTCGATATGGACATTTCGAATTTCAAGTGATTCCTTTTGGATTAACAAATGCGCCTGCTGTATTTATGGATTTGATGAATCGTGTATGTAAGCCGTATTTGGATGAGTTTGTTATCGTATTCATGATGATATTCTCGTTTACTCCAAGAGTGAAGAGGAACATGAGAAGCATTTGAGAACAATTTTGGAATTGTTGAAGAAGGAGAAGTTGTATGCGAAATTCTCTAAGTGTGAATTTTGGTTGAAATCAGTGCAATTTTTGGGGCACGTGATTGATAGTGAAGGTGTTCGTGTGGATCCTGCTATGATTGAGGCAATTAAGGATTGGTCAGTGCCGAAGACGCCGACTGAAGTTCGCCAATTTCTTGGTTTGGCTGGGTATTATAGAAGGTTTATTGAGAAGTTTTCGTTGATTGCTAAGCCGTTGACTAAGCTTATGGAAAAGAATGAGTGTTTGAATGGGGATTGGAAGAGGAATCTGCATTTAGTATGTTGAAGGATAAGTTGTGTTTTGCGCCGATATTGTCTTTGCCAGAAGGATCTGAGGATTTTGTAGTGTACTGTGACGCGTCTCATAAAGGATTTGGAGCTGTATTGATGCAAAGGGAGAAAGTAATAGCGTATGCGTCGAGACAACTAAGGAAGCATGAAGAGAATTACACTACGCATGATTTAGAACTTGGGGCTGTTATTTTTGCTTTGAAGTTGTGGAGACACTACTTGTATGGAACCAAGTGTGTGGTTTTCACTGATCATAAGAGTTTGCAGTATATTTTGGATCAAAAGGAATTGAATATGAGGCAAAGGAGATGGGTTGAGTTGCTGAGTGATTATGACTGCGAGATTCGTTACCATCCTGGTAAAGCGAATGTGGTAGCTGATGCACTTAGTAGAAAGGAAAGAGATAGGTCTATAAGAGTTAGAGCTTTGACGATGTTGGAAAGTGTTGATTTGATAGAGAGATATTGAAAGCCCAAACTAATGGTTTGAAGAAATAGAACGTTGAGGCAGAAAAATTGGGTAGAATGTTGAAACCATTGTTTGAAGTGAGGTCGAATGGATTGAGATATTTTAAGAATAGCATTTGGTCACCGTTGTGTCCGTCTATGGAAGATTCGTTAGGGGTGCGAGATTTGGTGATGAATGAATCTCATAAGTCGAAGTATTCTATACATCCTGGATCGGACAAGATGTATCAAGATCTTAAGAAAGTTTATTGGTGGCCGAATATGAAGGCATATATAGCACAGTATGTTAATAAATGTTAACTTGTGCGAAGGTGAAGGCGGAACATAAGAAACCGTCTGGATTATTAGTGCAACCTGAGATTCCTGAGTGGCAATGGGAGAAGATTACAATGGATTGTGTGACAGGTTTACCAAGGACTGCAAATGGTAGTGATATGATATGGGTGATTGTAGATAGATTGACTAAGTCTGCTCACTTTTTGCCAATAAAGAATACAAATAGTATGGAGAGGTTAACAACAGTGTATGTGAAGGAAATTGTTTGTCGACATGGTGTGCCTTTGTCGATAATTTCTGATCGTGATAGTAGGTTTACTTCAGAATTTTGGAAGTCTTTGCAGAAAGCGATGGGAACGGAGTTATGTTTGAGTACAGCATATCATCCGGAAACTGATGGAAAAAGTGAGAGAACGATTCAAACGTTAGAGGATATGCTTCGTGCATGTGTGATTGATTTTGGAAATGGTTGGGATAAGCATTTGCCATTGGTTGAATTTTCGTACAATAATAGTTATTATTCAAGTATTAAAGCCGCTCCATTTGAAGCTTTGTATGGACGTAAGTGTAGATCTCTAGTGTGTTGGAGTGAGGTAGGAGAAAGTCAATTGACTGGGCCTGAAATGATATTTGAGACGACTGAAAATATTGTGTAAATCAAGAAGCGTTTGTTATCTGCCAGAAGTAGACAAAAGAGTTATGGTTATAACAGAAGGAAACCGTTGGAATTTGAAGTAGGAGACATGGTTATGTTGAATGTATCTCCATGGAAAGGAGTAATACGTTTTGGAAAGAGAGGAAAGTTGAGCCCGAGATATATTGGACCATTTAAGATTATCCAAAGGATTGGATTGGTGGCTTATAAGTTAGAATTACCTGATGAGCTTAAGGCTATTCATAATACTTTTCATGTGTCTAATTTGAAGAAGTGTTTAGCTGAAAGGGATGTGGTGATTCCATTGGAGGAAATTCAACTTGATGATAAGTTTATTTTATAGAGGAACCTGTAAAGATAATGGATAGGGAAGTTAAGCAGTTGAAGCATAGTAGAATTCCGATTGTGAAAGTGAGATGGAACTCTAGACGTGGGCCAGAGTTTACGTGGGAACGTGAGGATTTCTTTTAGGACAAGTATCCTCATTTGTTTAAGAAGGATTAAGCGCCGCGGACGTCGCTTCTTTTAAGAAGGGGGGGATGTGACAACCCAAAATCGAGGTCATTACTTAATCTTATTTTACGATTATTTTTGAAATTTTTTGATGAGTTTAAACGATATTTATTTTTGGAGGTTTAAGTTTAAACCGATGTTGGAAGGTCTATATTTAATATTTATTAAGTATAAGGAGTATTAGCAAGCGTGATGTCGATGGATGCCAAATATTTTACGTTTTATTGTCGGTTGTTCGATTTTTGTCATTTTCGAGGTTTTATTTTAAAAGACGTGTTAAGTCGAGTCGAGAGTCGATATTATTATTTTTTAGGTACGTTTCAAATTTTTAAAAGTATCTTCATGAAACCCGAGCCCCGTAAATATTTTGAAAATTGACTAATAGTTATTCCCGCTTTTTAGCTAACTATTTACATTTCTAGCCACAACTTTCACTAAATTGCAACTTGGTCCCTACCCCACTATATATAAACTTAAATCAACACACACACATCACATTTTCCATTTCAAAAATTTCACTTCCACTCTCTCTCTCTCTAGCTTTGTCGAAACACCAACACCACCACCAAAACACAATCAAACTTCAATTTTTCTTGAGTTTTAGGTTGAATCAAGCTAAACTAAGACTAGACCCAACCTTATTTTTGATCAAGGATCACCTTGGTGTAAGAATTTCTTACATTCAAGCAACTTTTTTTTTCTTGATGTTGGTAGGTAGGAGATATGATCATGCATGGCATTATCATGATGATCCATGGTGGTTTCTGCTAAAAATCTTGTTAGAAACTTCATTTTGATCTTATGATTTTTATTTTGATTATGATTTTGATGTTATAGTTAATTTATGATGATATTAGGGCATAGTAATGATCATTTCCATGGTTGGTTTTTATCAAAAAGTTGATTTTGTACAAGTTTTTAGTAGTCATTTTATAACAGTAAGTAAAGGTAAAATTCGAATTTTTATGTTTTTAAAATGGCTTAACTTATAGCCTAGGGTTGTAGATAATTTTCTTAGCTTCGATTTGATATAAGGTAGAGCTTCTAGCTCAAAACGAGCGCGAAGTTATGATGTTTTGAATGATCGTGTACCGGGAGACGAGTATCGACACTACAAATAGTTGTTGTCGATATTTGGATCGAATCTCGGGGACTCTAAATGGATGTTTTGAAAAATGTAACCTACTAATAATGAGGTTTTTACTTATTAGGTTGAGTTAACTTTAAAACCCGAGTGTTGGTTTTGTAAACGGAGTCGTTTAAATAAGTTAAAACGGTTGTATGAAAAATTAACGTAAATCTGTCCGGATTTTGTAGTTTGAAAATGAGTCGGGTAAAGTACTTTAAAAGTAATTTCATTTGATAAACTTGTAAGAGGAATTTCTATATATAGTAAGTTAGTTTAACGAGTCATTTCATAAACGGTTGACGAGTTTAAAAGGGGTAAATGAGCTAGTACATGTAGTATGTACCGGCGGACTTTGTAAAAATTGTAAAATGGTATAGTAAAAGTGTAGTAAAGTATAATGAAGTTATTTATATCGTTTTCTCTCGAGTTTATCGTGACTTTATGAGTTTGAGTTTGATGTTGTTATGTATGATTTATTTCTCGAGTCATTATTTAACGAACGCGCCTTATTTGATAGGTAGCGGTTCTCGTGTTTGAAAGGCATCCATTATCATCGACGATCATCTCGCTACATCTCTTATACTAAGGTGAGTCTATAGCCTCGCTTTCTACTCTTTTTAATGATTTTAATACCCGCGAGGGCGATACATGCCATTTGAAAATAAATGAACACAATTCATGAGTAATTGTTGGACCCGAATGTTGCCTAAAGTTGATTTCATTGTATTGAGTAACTTGTTGCTAAAGACCCTAAATTCATGAGCCGTTAACTATCTTCTGACTTGATGTTGTGAGTCGGGAATAGCCGCTTATTCTAATGGTAGTACTATTGGGTTGACCACCCTATCCGAGACCAGGGCATTACGTTGAGTAACCCGCTGGGAAGGATAATTTTACATGAATAAGATTGTGGTATTCTAGCACCTGATACCCTAGAGGGGCAATGGTTTTATTCTAGTCATGACGGCATTTGGCGTGGGTGACTATTTGGTTAAGGGGTCGATGTCATGAGCTTAAATACAATGTTTGTTTAATATCATTATTATTACTGCCTTGAATATAGATTGTGTGTACGACAATTCTATAAATGATTATGATTGATTTTCTTCTTGTGTTCAAATGTGATTTGATAAACCTATAGTCTCGCTCAACATTATTGTTGACTCGTTTTATGCATGTATTTCAGGTAATAGGAAGTGATGGAGCATGGAGCTTTGCTGTGGAGGTTGTGGCTTGGCTTTCGGAAGAATGTTGGTCTAAACTGTTTCTACCTTTTTAATGTTGAACAATTTACTTTATGTTAATGTACTAAACTTGTTGGTTGTTGGTCGAGATCCATGGGGACAAAACGCTTTACTCTGGTATCGTGTCAGTACAATTTGGGTTGAAATCTATGTTTCAGACCATTTATAATAATCATGTTTATATTTTGTATAAACGTTTCTATTTTGAGTCGTTCAATATACCTTGTGTGATGATGCTTGTGTCTAGCACCCAATTGTGTATTTCCGCTGCGCAATGCAAGTTGGGGTGTTAGAGTTTGAGGGTGGTAAGATTTGGAAAATCGGTGGTTCACTCCATATATTTTCATAACTTTTTCCATGAGTTTGTTACAGAAATGAGTTCCTCTATCGCTTATTAGTGCTTTTGGCATTCCAAAATGACAGAATAATTTCTTTAAGAATGTGATAACAACTCTGGCATCGTTTGTTTGTAAATCTTGAGCTTCGGCCCATTTCGATACATTTGTAAGATTTAGGAAATGGTCCCATGAAGTCGATACCCTACACGTCAAAGATTTCACAGACTTGGATGTTATTTAGAGGCATTTCAACTATTTTAGAAATATTTCCAGTCCTTTGACATGCTTCGCATAGTCGTACTAAGGTATGAGCTTCACGCATAATAGTTGGCCAATAAAAGCCAGCGTCGAACACTTTTTTAGAGGTGGTGTTCGCGGCGTAATGTCCTCCGGTCGGTCCGTAGTGACATTCATCGAGAATTTTTCTAGATTCAAATCCGGAAATACAACGTCAGATTATTCCATCAGGACAGATTCTGAATAAGTAAGGATCGTCCCAAAAGTATTTTTTTAGTTCAGAGAAAAATATTTTCTTTTGTTGGTGCGTCATTTCCTTTCGTAAAATACCTACAGCCAAATTGTTTGCAAAGTCTGCGAACCATGGTGTTTTGTTACTACTTACTTGCATTATATGCTCATCAGGAAAATCGTCGATTTCATCATTGCTTGAATCATCATTCACTATGCGAGATAAATGATCGGAAACAACATTTTCAGCTCCTTTTTATCTTTAATTTCCAAATCAAATTCTTGTAAAAGCAATATCCATCGTATTCGACGAGGTTTGGCGTCTTACTTTTTCAACAAGTATTTCAAAGCTGAATGATCGGTGTAAACTATCGTTTTTGAAAACACGAGGTAGGAACGAAATTTGTCAAACGCGTAAACTACAGCCATGAGTTCTTTTTCCGTAATTGTATAATTTTGTTGGGCTGCGTTAAGAGTTCTACTTGCAAAATAGATGGGATGAAATGTTTTACCATCTTTTTGTCCAAGGACGGCTCCAAGGGCATGTTCACTAGCATCGCACATAAGCACAAATGGAAGGTTCCAATTGGGACTTGTAATAATTGGTGTGCATGTAAGTTTTTCGTTAAGTATTTTGAATGCTGAATAACATTCGTCGGTAAAATCAAACGTTCTTTCTTTTTCTAGAATTTGAGTTAAAGGTCTTGCGATTTTCGCAAAGTCTTTGATAAATCGTCGGTAAAAACCGGCATGACCTAAGGAACTTCTAATGCCTCTAACATTAGTAGGTGGTGGGAGTTTTACGATCACGTCTATTTTTTCTTTGTCAACTTTAAGGCCTGCTCCGGACACTTTGTGTCCAAGCACAATTCCTTCTTTAACCATAAAGTGACATTTTTCCCAGTTTAGCACAAGATTTTCTTCTTCGCATCGTGCTAACATTTTATCGAGATTGTTTAGACATGTGCGAAAGAATTTCCAAAGACGGAGAAATCGTCCATGAAGACTTCGACTGATTCTTCAATCATATCGTGAAAGATTGCAATCATACACCTCTGAAAAGTAGCAGGTGCATTGCATAGGCCAAAAGGCATGCGCCTATAAGCGTAAGTTCCAAATGGACAAGTAAACGTAGTTTTCTCTTGATCCATAGGGTCGATTGGGATTTGAAATTATCAAGAAAAACCATGGAGGAAACAAAAATATTCATTTCCTGCAAGTTTTTGTAACATTTGATCCATAAAGGGTAAAGAGAAATGATCTTTCGCGGTTGCATCTTTAGTTTTCGATAATCAATACAAACTCGCCATCCGGTGATGGTTCGTGTTGGTACTAGTTTTTTGTTTTCGTTAGTTACTACAGTGATACCTCCCTTTTTAGGTACACAATGAATAGGACTAACCTGTGGGTGATACCTCCCTTTTTAGGTACACAATGGATAGGACTAACCTATGGGCTATCGGCGATTGGGTAGATTATTCCAGAGTCTAAGAGTTTATGGATTTCTTTTTTAAAAACATCCTTCATGTTAGGATTTAATCTTCGTTGCTTTTCAACAATTGGTTTCTTGTTATCCAGAAGTTGGATTTTATGTTTACAGAACGATGGACATATGCCAGGAGTGTCTGAAGTTTTCCAGGCAAAGGCTTGTTTATGCTTCTTGATAATGTCAATTAGATCGTGTTTGTGTTCTTCCGAAAGTTGGGATGAGATAATTACAGGGAGTATTTCTTTGTGAAAAAACGCAAATTCTAGATGTTCAGGAAGAGGTTTAAGTTTTAAATTTGTAGGAGGTTCTTCAACAGATTTCTTAACTTTGAAATCAGTTTCGAAAGTTATGGTTTCAAATGGGGTTTCGATTTCTTCTTCGATTTTTATGATTGGTTCATCATCGGTATGGTCGGCTATGAAGGCATCAAATTCAGCAAAAAGATCTTCTTCGATAATAGTTCCTTCGAGACAATGCAAAATTTCGCATCCTTCGTCAAGAAGATCGTCAAAATCGGCTTCAATGATTTCTTCAACGACATCGATATTAAAACAAGTATCATCATTATAGTACGAGTGTTTCATAGCTTCGTCGATAGAGAAAGAAATTCTATCTTCTCCAACTCCAAGGTTGAGTTGTTTTTGCTTTACTTTAATTATATCATCAGTTGTGTGTAGAAAAGGTCTACCAAAGATAAGGGATACCTTGCTATCTTCTTCCATTTCTAGGATTACAAAGTCAACAGGAAAAACAAATTTTCTGACTTCTATGAGCATGTTCTCAGCTATCCCCATTGGGTATTAGAAAGAACGGTCCGCGAGTCAAACACTCATTTTTGTGGGTTTTAAAATGTTATTAGAGAGTTTAGCATACAAAGAGTATGGAATGAGGTTGATACTTGCGCCAAGATCGGCCAAGGCGTTGCAAGAGTATGAGTGAGGAAAAGTTCATGGGATTAGGAAACTTCCAGGATCTCCCAGTTTTGGTGGTATTGTTTTAAATAAATGCCGAACATTCATCGTTTAGAAAAGTTGAAGAGACCTCTTCAAACTTATGCTTGCTCTTGATAAGTTCTTTGATAAATTTGCCATAATTTTCCAGCCAGAACATCGACTAAAGGCATGTTAATTCTAACTTCTTGTATTATGTCGAGGAATTTACCATAATTAGCTTGCATCTTTTGCTTGCGTAAGCGTTGTGGATATGGTACTTTTGGTTTATATGGTTTGGGTGTTGGTTTGGTATGGGTTGGTTGGGCTTCATTCTTATTATCAGTATCGAATGGAATTTCTATTGGTGTATCTTGAGTAGGTTTGGTCGGTTATTCGTAAGATAAACCGCTCCGCATAAATACAGCATTCACTTGCTCGTTACGAGCTTGTGGGGGTTGATATTTGTTGTTGTTCTTGGGATTTGGATTGGTATTTCTTGGTAAGGAACCAGAAGCGCGATTCGATTGTTTATCGGCCAAACGATCAAATTTAGCTTCAAGGTTTTGAATGGAAGCTTGGTGGTTTTTATTTGTGGTTTCAAACTTGGTTTTGAAGTCAGTAAATGTTTCTCGAACAAAAATGTTGGTTTTTCTTTGAGATTCTATAAAGTTTTCGATTTTTCTTTCGAGGTTGTTTTTGTCTTCGGTTTGAGTGGGTTTCTTGTCGTCTCGATCATAACTTGGTTTATCATTTGATCTCCAATTATCACGGTCGCGATTACGATAATCGTTATAAAATCGAGTTCGACAAAAGGTATTCATAAAGTTAGATTCTTCTTCCTTCGTCATGGGTGTGTCATCGTAATCACATTCACTAGAAGGATGGTTTCCTCCATAGTGTTTGCAGGTTTTGTGTTTAATCTCTTCAATCTTAAGAGACATGGCATCCATTCGAGCCATAATTTTCTCAATGTCGGTTGGGTTGTTGCTTCCTTCCGCAAAAGCTACGATTTTTCGCGAGCTTTTGTTTTTGTGGTTTTTGGACCAATCAAGCTTAAGTAGGACTTTGTCATCCAATAATTAATAAGCGTGGTTAGGGGTTTTGTAAAGGAAAATTACGCCCGCTGCGGCGTTCAATGCATCTTGGGTAACATCGTCAAGACCATGATAGAAAATTTTGATTATTCCTTCTTTCTTAAGTCCATGACCATGGAAATTTCTGAGTAGTTCTTTCATTCTTAACCATGCGTCAGTGAGAGTTTCTCGTTCTTGTTGAGAAAAGCTTCAGATTTCTCCTAGGAGTTTTTCAAATAGGGCAGGAGGAAAGAATCGGCTAATGAAAGCAGTTCTAAGATCTTCCCATGTTCGAATGGTTCCTTCGTTAAGTTCATCGAGCCATGACCTGGCTTCTCCAGTCAGGGATGATGGAAACATCATGAGTTGGACGGCTTTGGCTTGTCCTTCTCCATAGTTGAACATTTTACAAATTCCGCTAAATTCGTGGATGTGTTTGTGAGGATCAGTTTTGATTCGTCCATCAAATTGGTTATTTTTGACAAGGGTTAAGTGGTTCCCTTTGATTGCAAAATCGTTTCCGATTTTAGGTAAAACGATTGCAGAGCCAGGAGTTGGTGCGAGAACTCTATCGGCTGACCACATAGGTTCATCATCAGTGTCCGACATTAGATCGTAACGGTTGATGAGTTTGGTGAGAAATAGGATTTGTGAAAGATTGTCAAAAGGTTGGTTAAATATGCGAGGTTGAGTTTGTTCGTGTCTCCGAGATAAAGGTACACGGCGATGGAGTCTACGTAGCCTTCGGTTAAGGGTACGTTCAGGTTCAGGTAACGGTGATGTTGGTGGTGTTCCGGATGAACGGGTGTGCATCCAATAAGGTTTTTGGTGTTTTCAGTAGAAATGTGCGGCGCACTTTTGGTTTTGTGCGCCGCACTTGGGTTCGCTACAGGAAGTGCGGCGCACTTTTTGGTTTGTGCGGCGCACTTTCTGTACTGCAAAAATTATTTTTGGTTTAAATGAGTAGCAATGGTTCAACTTCTTCAAGGATTATACTAATTTGGTTACAAAACAGGATTATAAGTCCCTGACAGCGGCGCCAAAATCTTGATGTTCGTTTGCAAGTCTTAAATTTATATTACAAGGTTTAGACAAAACAAGGGACTAGAAGACAAACACGGGCAAGTATACCCTTTCGTTCGTAATATAGCTTTGTAGTGGTAAGCCAGGATCGTTTGTTGAGACTTAGTTTCGTTTTGGTAATCAAGATAACAATTGAAGAAATAAATGGTTGAAGTAATATCAATAATAACAAATATGACTAATATGGGATAGTTCGTATAAATTCGTGATGATGATAATAATGATCGAGATATGTTTATTTAGGTAAAGTGTGATAATCCTTTTTCGTCAAAATGGCGTTTACACAATTTACTTGGGTTGATTAAAGACTTATGTTTATTTAAGCGATTAAGCTCAAAACATGTTGCCAACGGGTTCAATATTTTATCAAGTTTCTAAGCGGATTTCTCCAACCAAGGATTCATGACCATAGACAAGTTCTAGAAAACTTATTATAACAATTTGCGTTTCTCAACGCCAAACTATCGTAACAAATCAACTTAGATAAAATATGGTTTGTAGAACTAGGAGGTATAATGGTTCTACAACATTAGCTTGAAATAATTTATAAGGGATCATATCATAGCATCATCACTAATTATAGTCACATACCTATATAGTCATAAATAGCTTAGCCTAACATAGTAATCAAAGTAACAATTGGAAAAGAGTAAGAGAACATCATACTTAGATTGGATTGAATAAACGAGTACACAAGTGTCATGATTGTATCGTTCCTTCAAGAATCGAAGAGTGGAATACTCTTGTTACAAGTATCTCCCAAAAATGGATAATACTGAAAATTTACTAGAAGGACTAAAATAATCGAGCTATGGAGCATTGAGAGAGAGGTGTGTGTAAAACAGATGTAAATGGCCTCTATTTATAGTGTTGTTTGGGGTCAAATGTGCGTCGCACTTCTCCTCAAGTGCGCCCCACTTTGGAAATGTGAATGTGCGCCGCACTTACAACTTTGTGCGCCGCACTTCGGGGCGATTCAGAATCTTCTTTTAATAACTTTGACTTTATTGCATATTGAGGACCCTTCTTTGTATATCTTCACTTTGCTCCTTCATACTTTAAATATGTATATAAAACACAACATATTAAGTATCGGAAGCTCTTACTTATACTACAAAGTGGCATTATAATGATAGGTTGAATATGTATAATTAGGTCTTTATCATTGTTCTACAAAATGGTTAAAATTGGGTAGGTTAAATTGAACCGGTTAATAATTGCGATTGTTTTTATTATCCATCAAAGACCTTTGAATCTCACTTTTGTGATACTTTTCACGTCATCAAGTACCTTGCTCGAAAACTGGATGAGGGTCTTTGATCCTAAATTTGGGGAAGACTCATTCAAGACTTGGATCTTATATGATTTATCGCTTTCATCTAGAGTCTGTCTTCTGCTTCTATCCCCTTCTAGTCTATTTTTATGTGCTTATTTTTTTTCCATTATGAATTGGAAAACGTAATAATTCAAGATTCTAGGAATCGTAAAAACAGATCTCTACTTATATCGAAACTAGCTTTAAAAGTATGTCATATTAATACACTTTTTCCTTGCGAATCGGCTATGTGCTATTTGTTAAAAGTTGTTTTATGAACAAAGATTAATATGGACATAAGATCTATGAAACTTGTTTTCATTATAATCTAAATTGTTTTGCCAAATCATATTGTCACTCGAGTTGGGCTTACATACCGTAATGATGGCTTATAAACTATCTTCTCAACGACGTGATTTGCAAAATTAATTGGTTTATAATACTTAAAAACAACTTGTTTTACGCTTTACTAATGATGGACTTGCTATTGCACTACGTGCTCTAGTCAAGCTATCTAGGGTTTGAACGATCTTTAATGTTTTCCCGTGTCATGTACATGTTTCGGCATCTATATGATAATTATCCCAAGCACTTGCGCCCTCGGGCGCATGAAGAGTAGGATATAGGGTTTTGTTAATGCAATAATGCCTAAAAACGTTACTTGCATTTTTCGGTCTCGCTTAGTTTTGATTACGACAATATGTAAAAACAAGCATTTACAAAAAACGAATTCTTGAGTTCAAGTATTTTTCATTTTACCCATTTTCACTTAAGGTATGAATAAACAAGTACTAACCTTAATCAAGTGATCAAGTGATTTAATCTTTTCTTAAAACTCACCTTTTATTAAGTGTGACAAGTTTTTAATTAAACTTTCCTTTTAAGAAAATGTTTTATTAAATTAAATATTTGAAAATTTGAAAATGGCATATTATTTTTTGATTTGGAATATTCTTTCAGGATATTTTATAATCAGATAAGACCTCCACCACTAAAGGACAAAAAAGGAGTGGAGTCTACTCCTGCGGTTCCCTAGCGCCTAGGTTGTTCCTTATCGATAAGGTACCGCCAACTGAGATAAGGAACCGCGGGCAGATATAGCCGTTGGCCCTTTGTCCTATAATTAGTGGACCTTTCTCAGATTTTCAATTCACCTCTTTTGCACACAAATTTCCAGATTCAAACATACTTCTTAAATCACTCAAATCCTTGATCATTTGATTGAGTACTACTTGTTTAGAAGTGAATCTATCTCATCCATCCCTTCCTCTTCAAGTGCAAAGAGAAGAACACTGTCATTGTGAAGTGTTGAATCCACCACCAAAGATCCTTTGAAGATCAAATCTTATACATTTGTTATTATGTAATAGTTGTGAAGATCCAAGTAGTTGTGTCTATTTAGAAGTTGTGTATGTATTAACTATAGTTGTGTAGATTGGTCCTAGCTACGATTAGGGCTTGACTTTTAGTTTAGAGTCGGAAATTGGTTATGCGACGTGTACGGGTTTCTCCACCATAAGGAGCTTGTTGTGTAGTGAACTCTCGAGTAAGGAGTACTCGAGGAGTGGAGTAGGAACGAGGAGTGAGCTTCGTTGCCGAACCACTATAAATCCTTGGTGTTTGGTTTGATCTTTCTTTACCCTTAACTCTTTACATTCTTTATTATTTGTGCATATACATTAGTTAGTATTAGTTTTCTTACACTATCATTGTTTATATTGTGCATAAGAAGATTTCACATATTTCCTTAAGTCTAAGTTTTTGAAAAAGGTTTTGAAAACCATCATTTAACAAGTAAATATAAGAAACTATTCAACCCCCCACCCCTTCTAGTTTCTACAATTGGTATCAGAGAGGGTTGCTCAAGTATTTTTAAAGTATATTGTATTTTAAATTTGAATCGATCTATGGATTCCAACAAGTACCTAGAAGGGCAATCTATGCAAAGACCGCCACTTTTTGAAACCGATAGTTTTATTTATTGGAAAAATAGATTTGAGACTTAAGTGAAATCAAAAGATTTAGATCTTTGACATGTTATTACCAATGGTGATTTTTTACCTTATCAATTTAATGAAGTTTCTAAAACAAAGGAATTGGTCACTTTTGACAAAGCTAATGACGATACTAAAAAGAAACTTTCGAAAAATAATGAGGCTAAAATGGTGATTTATAATGCCTTACCTAAGAAAGAGTATGAAAGGATTTTTATGTGTGAAACCGCTAAAGATATTTGGAACACTCTTTTAGTAACCCACCAAGGTAATAGCCAAGTCAAAGAAAGCAAGATCGATCTTCTTGTCCAACAATATGAACAATTTGTCATCTTAGAAGATGAAGCTATTGATAGTGCTTTTGCTAACACTATTATTACTAGTCTAAAAGCACTTGATGAAGGTTTTTCTAGTAAGAACAATGTTAGGAAGTTTCTAAGGGCCTTACATCCGAAGTGGAGAGCAAAAGTCACGTCGATCGAAGAATCGAAAGATCTCTCAACTTTATCACTTGATGAACTCATAGGCAACTTGAAGGTTCATGAGATGATAATTTTGAAGGACTCGGAATTGGTGAAAACCAAGAGTGAAAGGAAGTCTCTCGCACTCAAAGCCAAGAAGGCACAAAGCGATCATGATAGTTCCTTGGATAGCGATGACGAGGAGTATGCATTGGCGGTGAGAGATTTCAAGTGGTTCTTCAAAAGACGAGGTCAACACGTGAGGCAACCCAACAATGACAAGAAACCATTCTCAAAGAATTGGTTTGCCAAGAACAAAAAAGGTGATAGGAATTGCTTTAGATGTGGTGATCCAAATCATTTCATTAGTGAGTGTCCAAAGCCCTCACGCGATAAGAATCACACGGCATTCTTTAGTGGTTCTTGGAGCGATACGGTGAAGATGTTGATGACAAACCCAAAGAGGAGAAATGTCTTATGGATCACACTTCTAAAGGGGTACTTTCCGAAACCGAATATTATAGCAATGATAGCTCCACCTTAGATGACATTGAAAATGAGATTAATTGTTGGAAATACGTTTTACGTATTTATGAAGGATCGGTCGCTCCAACGATAATTATGTAATGGGCTCGTGATCTATTTACTTTATGTATGGTCCATATAGCCCACATGTAGGGTGGGCTATATATAACCCCTCCTAGCATGTTAGGAGGGGGTTGTTGATTCCATTTTCACTTTAATCATTTTATTCATCTTACTTTCTCTCTCTACAATTCTCTCCCTTCTCTCCTTTCTCTCTCTAATCCCTCATCTAATTCCTTCATTTCTTCATTAATTATCAATCAATCAACCACATAAATCCACCAATTCCATGATCTAGAATAGGCCATTAATCCCGTAGACCTTCAATTGGTATCAAGAGCCATGGTTAGTTTGGTTTATTCTTGTTTTATTTCTTTTTGATTTTGGTGGGTTTTGATTTAATCATGCTTAAATCATAAAAAGGTTGTGTTTTTTTTTTTTTTTTTTTTTTTTTTTTATAAAAAGTTTGTGTTTTTTGTGTTAAATCATATCAAATCTTCAAATTTATTTACTTTTTATAAAAAATTGGTGTTTTTTTATAAAAGTTTTTGTTTTTCTCTTTTTAATTTTGTGTTTTTATAAAAAGGTTGTATTTTTTTATTGTTTTTTATCACAAGTTTACTAATCAATTTATATAAAAAGTTGGTATGTTTTCTAAATTTTATCAATTTATATAAATTTTTTATCAATTTTTATTTTTTTTATTTTATTTTTTTATTTTTTATTTTATTTTTTATCAGTTTTCATCAGTTATCAGTTATAATTTTTTCCATTATTAGTTTTCTTTAAGTTTTTTATAATCAGTTTTTTTATTATTTTTATATAATCAAGTTAAATTTTTTTTTTATATATACCAGTTTGTTCTGTCCAGTTGTCCAGGTGTTTTTATTTTTTATTTGAGTTGTCCTATACCAGTCATTCAGTCAGTCACGCAGTCCTTTTTGTCCTGTTCCGTTTCAAATTCACAAGTTCCGTATCAAATTCAAAAGTTCCGAATCAAATACAAGAGTTCCGAATGAACAAAAAATGTTCCGAGTGAACAAAACTTCCGAGTGAACAAAAAAAAAAAACTTCCGAATCAAACACTTCCGAATGAACAAAAAAACTTCCGAATCAAACACTTCCGAATGAACAAAAAACTTCCGAATCAAATACTTCCGAATGAACAAAAAACTTCCGAATCAAACTCTTCCGAATGAAGCTCTTTCAAAAATAACGGACAAATTTGGGCAAATCATCGTCTTTTAATAAGACTCATTCCCTCGACGCAGACAAAACATCTCAAACTCAAATCAAACAAAAAGACTCAACACCCTCCACTCGACTAAAAATTACTGACCCTCACACTCTCGGACCCTCACACCCTCTCGTTACGACTCTCCCACACCCCACAAACCCACACACTCACACTCTCACAACCTCGAAGACCCACCCAACCTCGCTTCAAATTTCTCGACTCAACAGAACCCATCCTATTTGAACATCACCCTCAAAATCCAATCCTCTCTCGACTCAATCTCAATCTCTCACACTCAATCTCTCGACTGTTACAAAACAATCAAGATCAAACTCAATCTCACACCCTTCTACATCCTCGACTCCCTACAAACCTTCCCTCGTCACAAGACCCTCACTCGTCCCGACTCCAAAAACCATCACCCCGACACCCTCACAAAGCCTCACCATCTCTCGACTACAACAAAACTTCTCAAACACCCTCGTTCAAAAACTCACACCACAAAAACAAAGACACTTGACAAGAAAGACACGACAGTAGATAGAAGAGAGACTCAAACAGAAAACTTTAAAAAGATCACACCTACCCGAGACCAACTTTTAATTGATCTTGAAGCCGTTTTTTTCTTCATCTTGTTGTTTTTGTGATTGATATCATCGGAGGCGGAGGTTACAAGAGTTGTGAGAGATTTGATATTTGTGAGAGAGATTGACTGAGCGTGTGAGTTTAGGAGAGAGAGAGAACTGGTTACGTTAGGTTTTTGTGATAGATTTGAGGAGAGAGAGAGACATATTCGGTTTATATATTTTATCTAAACGAGGAGATACGCTTATTTAAGTTGGGACGGAGTTTACAAGACATTTTTTATATCTGCCACGTTTTGTTAGTGGGCCACGTGTTTTGTGATACTTATTTAATTTTGGGAAGTTATTTAATGGGCGGAGGAAACTAGGGATACACGGATACATTTTTAGCCACATATTGGGTTTCTACAGCCACGTGTTACTATTTTCAATATATATTAGATGTTTTTTTTTTTTTTTGAATATTAGTTAGGTAAAATTTTCTTTAAGTAAAGTTTAGTGTTTTAATATATCCGTTTTTTTAGTAAACATCTCATATCACACTTTACTTTCTTTTCTTTCAACGTTTTTTCTATTTTTTTCTTTAAATAGATAAATCATATTTTTCTATTTTTTAGTTTAAATTTCAAATTTTTCTAATTTGTTTAGTTTAAATAGATAATCACAATTTTCTTTTTTTAAAATAAGTTAATTTTTTATATTAATTTTTTTGACAAAATCGTATTGAGGCGGGTATTTTAATAGAATTAACGTCGAAAAATATTTGACGGGTTCAAATTTTTCTGGCCGGATTTGAAGTCAAATTTACGAGTGAAAGTGACGGGATATATTTTTAGCAATTACGGATTTTTGATCGGGTTTTCTTCATAATCTTTTGAGCCGATAACACTTTTTGAGCCGAGTCGTATTGTTCAAACCCGACAACAACAATAGCCACATCATTTTTCCTCGATTACCAATGGAATCGTTAAAATCGACACTTAAAGAGGGAGAATCGCATCAAGTGCAAGCCAACGCTAGGGAAAGTGGTATAACTTCATTTCGAATGCTTCAGTATCATCTAGTTAATCTTTCACGGATTCAAGGAGGGAGCGAATTTGTGACAATCTTTGGACAAGATCGTCATATATTCATCGACTCAATTTTCACCACTTTGACCCAACTCGCCGAGGAACTTAACAATAAAAGCTTTAATCACTCTGCATCGGCACTTACTTATAAGGCTCTTGTGACACAACTCACGCCTTTCCTCCAGTTCAATATCATCAAGTCTGAAAGTTCAATGATTTGCCAATCATTTCTTCGAGATACACATACTGAACTTCGAGTCTTCCGTGATACGATTTTAAAACTCATGACATCGGTCTCGTCTTCGATTTATGAAAGATCTCGACTTCAGCAAGGGTATGATAATGGAGTGCAAGACTCTTCGATGCAAGAGGAAACTGGTCATACGGTTGAAAACTTGGAGCCTATCGATGCTAAGAGCACGGAATCAGGAGGACAACATGATGCCAGTGGCACGTCAGGGAATGTTCACGAGATTTCTCTTGATGACACCTTACCCATTTATGACGAAGAGCCTGCAAACATGGTACAATGTGATGTTAATTATGATGTATATGCTGATGACTTACCGCATATTGAGCATTCGAAACCTAATTATGACAAACATGGGATGGAAAAGAGTGATAGAAATACCACTTCTGATTCATCCGATGTGAGTCATAATGGGGGAGAAAGTATTCAAAATGCTAAACATCATGATAATTGTCCCATAACTGCTTCATTGATTGCTTCTGATTCCAAGATTAGAGAGCTCGAAATGATTGTAGCTCAACAATTAAAAGATCTTGAGGATGCCAAACTTGAATTTTCTAAGAAAACGGTCAAATTTGAAACATACTTTGAAAAACTTGAAAAATCAAACGTTGTTCTTGAAAGAAAATTGGATCAAACTGTTTTAGATTCTAAAGCTGAAAAGGATAATCTTTTGAAACAAATTCAACTGCTTGAATCTAAGTTGGCATCCCAAGATAACGTGCTCAAAGAAAATGAAACATTAAAGGCTCAAGTACAGGAAAAGGTTTTTGCTATAGCTGCGTTGAAAAACGAGTTAAGGAAAAGTAAAGGACCTGGTGTGGACACTAAGCTTGAAAACCATCAATCTTGGGGAAACCGCCTACAAATCAGTTCGTCAGACAACCGACTGTCAGACAACCTACTGCATTTGGATCCGAGCGATCACAATCCTCGAGACCGCGGTTTGCCTCCCAAGTTGATTTGAGTCATATTTCTAGAACTGTCACTCCAGCAACTAGGCCCAATGTGATCACTCCAGCTTTAGCAAGACCAAATCATATGATTGCCTCTAGTTTCCCTAAAAATACCAAGACCACGTCTAGAACTAGTTCAAATGACGTTTGCCATGAATCTGATCTTAGGGAAGCTAAGCAAAAGACACATGTAAGAGATAGGAATTTCAAACCTAGTCAGATGCCTTCTAGTTTACCCAACACTGCTAACCGTAGCATGTCCAATCCTAGGAGCATCAATCAATCATCTAGGGATTCTAGATCTTACTCGGACATTAAATATGCTACTTGTAAAACATGTAGAAAATGTGTCTTTACGGCAAATCATGATGCTTGTATCAAAAAATTGCTTAATGAGGTGAACTCCCGTGCTAGACTTAAATCCCAGTGGGTTGCTAAAATCAAACCCGTTGGTAAAATGTGGCGCCCCACTGGTAGATCTTTCACTATTGTAGGAAACGAGTGCCCTTTAACTAGGATAGTCTCCGATTCTACAAAGACTACTAGGGAGGAAATTGCAAAGGATGATACATCACTTAAGCCTGAACTTAAGATTTTCTATAAAAGGAAACGTTTGCCATCTAAGACAAGTGATTCATCCCCTCAGGCCACCTCTGATACAAGTAAAGCCAACTGTGAACCCCCACGTGCTTCACAAATAGATATCTCTAACCCATGCAAAAGTATACAAACTCCTAATGAGAATGCAGGTACCAAAGTTGATGTTCCAAAAGAACGAAGCGGTCCAATCGTTGTGTACCGTTCAACTAAGGACACTCTTAGAGTTTGGTTGCTGAAGAAGCAGTTATCAGAGAAACAAATGTCTCAGGGGATTCATGGTTAAGCTTGTGTATAGGACTTATAGTCACATCACAGACTATAACTCGATCTCCAAAGAAAGGAAAGTTCATCCCGATGATGACTTATCCTAAAAACGAGAAATTCATTTTTCTCGGGCATGAGCTTATATCAAAAACATTCCAAGTTTTTAAGCTCATGCATTAATGGCTCATCGTTAAATGTCAGACGATGACCCGTGCTTCAAATAAAGGAAAGTTTATCGCCGATGATAAACTTATCCTTACAACGAGAAATTAAAATTTCTCGGACACGAGCTTACATTTAAACCATTCAAAGGTTTTAAACTCGTGTACATGACTTACAGTTAAATGTCAGACTGTAACTCGAAATTAAAATAAAGGAAAGTTTATCATTAATGATAAACTTATCCTCATAACGAGAAATTCAATTTTCTCGGTCATGAGCTTGTCTTAAAACATTCGAAGTTTTAAGCTCAGAAAGGAAAGTGTATCTTTTAAATAAGAGAACTTTTCCTCATAACGAGAAATTAACCTTTCTCGGTCATGAGCTTTCCGTTAAAACAGTCAAAGTTTTCAAGCTCATGAAAACGACTTCTAAGTAAATGTCAGCTTAGGACTCGTTCTTCAGATAAAAGGAAAGTTTATCGCCGATGATAAACTTATCCTTAACAACGAGAAGTTTACAACTTCTCGGACTTGAGCTCGTTCCTAAGATATTCCAAATCTTCAGCTCAAGTAATTGGTTTTCAAAACTTTGAACACAATTTTTCGGGAATTTCTCAAAAGGTTTTTCTAAATCTTTCAAAATTGTGTGTTCAAAAATGTTTTGATAAAAAGAGCATGTCTTCTGGAATCGATAATATTTACGAACCTAGAAATGTCATTCAATAATGACACGGGGTTGTAAATAAAGTTCGAGCAGAAGTTCAAACTTTTAAAACATGCTCAAAATGGTTTGCTATTATTTCAGATAGTAACCCGCTTTTCATAATCAAGTCAAGCATTTCACCGGAAAGCTTTGACTCTACAACGAGAATTAATTTTCTCGGGGACGTGACGAGGTGACCAACATTCGTGAACAAGAACCATGTGCTTCTTCCATATGCTGTTCTCCATCATTCAGGTCCAACCTCGTACATTGCTAATCTTGTGAATTCATTATTATATATGATCTTTGCACGTAATAAATACCTTACACTTGTGTTTAAAAGGTATTTAATTTACGTTTCAGCACACCCTCATTAATTTGAGGGGGAGCTTGTGTAATTCATGAAGATAATTGGACTTGCATTTTTCTTCCCAAATTTTCTTAAAATGTTATTAAATCAATTGATATTAAAAACATCGATTGGGTTAATATTTTTAATATGGGGGAGAAAATGTGATTTAATATGGGATATGATCAATCATAAATGGTTTGACTTAACGTGATAGCTCATCCCGACATGTGCAAAATGTTTTCGGATATCGTAGCATATGTTAAGGGGGAGCAAAATGGATTTGCACTTCAAAGTGGATTTCATGGTGACATACACTTACCAAAAAAAAAAAACATCTCTATTCACGACGGTGACGATTGTGGTGACATAAGGATGGTAGGATAGGTTAAAGTCCAATGATTTCTCTAGAACCGGAGGAATCTTCCCAAGGACATTCCTAGATAGAATTAGAAGTCCTAGGAAAGATGGAGAAAGATTGTGATCGTAGCTGAATGCCGACCAAGTACTTAAGTTAGCACTGGAACAATCACAACAAGGTGCTAGTGATGACGTATTGGTAAGCATTGAAGGGGTTGAAGAATGAAAAAGAAATGTAAAGATAAAGGGTGTAAAGAAAGAAGCCCTCCTTACAACTTTAGGCAGAAACCGGGTCAATACATATGCTATTGAGATCATTTTTGTTAATGATTCTCGATATTGAAGAAAGACATCATGGACCCAGTGATGCAATGCACAACCCTTCCCAGCTAACTCAAATATCTCTCAAAAGGTATTTGTTTTAATCACACGGAGATCAACACGTTATCTATTGGTTTATTCACTCCGAATAGACTGGTATTGAAAAGGTGGCACTCCTCTCCAGCCTCCGATCACTAAAATCCAAAATGTACGATCGAGTCTAGAGCCATTTGAGATCATCAAATATCTCATTAGGACACACTTTCATATTTCCTTGCTTCTTCACACACTGTGAAAAGTAAGAAAGATCTTAAGAGTCCTACGCAAAATCTTCATGATCTTGCCTGAACATCCGAGTAATACGAAAGTATTTACAATGAAGATGGAAATCCTTCTTGAGCGAATATCAAAAAGCTCATGGTAGGTGACTTGTGCGATTCTTTATGAATCAAACTTGTGATAACTGGAAAGCAACAGTGGTTTAATTCTTAAATGAATTTAAACTCGTTCCAGGCCTCTACGCATTATCATATGATCTTGCCAGAACACTCAGAGTGACTCTTTATTGATCACAGTGACGAGTGGAAATCCTTCTAGTGTTAACATCAAACAGCACTTGGTAGGTAACTTGCAAGATTCTATATGAATCAAGCTAGTGACAACTGGAAAGCAACGATGGTGCGGTTCTTAATTGAACTTCACTTGTTCCAGGAACATGAATTGACGGCTTCAAATCATGCGGATAATATTATCCAAATGATTCACTCTTTACGTTCGCAGTCTGCTTTGGACGGTCGAGTAAAGAGAACGGGTTTACCCGCGAAATCTTGTCAAGGAGGTTCTTTATTGAAACTACCTGCCACAAGTACGATATTTAATATCGTCCAACGGTCTTCACCGACCGGAGGTAAATTGCTACCGAATTAGAATGAAATGTTCAAGGCCATTTCATCCGTGTATATTGTTTGTTGCTAACTGTCTTATGCAGCGTAACAAGAAGGTGGCATTGCGGTGTACAATCCAGAAGAAGTCGTCACCACATGCTTATACTACATACAATTAGTACTTCAACAAATTCAAGAAAGCCTGAAGGTCAAGTCTTCCGCTGTATCAAACTCTGAAGCTTTCAAGAATTTAAAAGTATAAGTATGTGGAACATGAAGTCACAAAGAGGCAAATATCACAAGTGAAGAATGCACAAGGTCAAGGCAAGGAAACATGCTCAAGTCTAAAAGTCAAAGATCACATCAAGCATATTCACAAGAACAAGATCGAAGACTCAAGCATAGATGCTAGGTTTAAGATTTTGTAAAAAGATGTGACCTCCCTTAGGGGGAGATTGTTGGAAATACGTTTTCCCTATAAAGTCTCGGTCACATCTTAGTTAGCATAGATCACGAGTTATAGACTATTTAGAACTTTGTTTCTTGGAGCGACCTCCCTTAGGGGGAGATTGTTAGAAATACGTTTTACGTATTTATGAAGGATCGGTCGCTCCAACGATAATTATGTAATGGGCTCGTGATCTATTTACTTTATGTATGGTCCATATAGCCCACATGTAGGGTGGGCTATATATAACCCCTCCTAGCATGTTAGGAGGGGGTTGTTGATTCCATTTTCACTTTAATCATTTTATTCATCTTACTTTCTCTCTCTACAATTCTCTCCCTTCTCTCCTTTCTCTCTCTAATCCCTCATCTAATTCCTTCATTTCTTCATTAATTATCAATCAATCAACCACATAAATCCACCAATTCCATGATCTAGAATAGGCCATTAATCCCGTAGACCTTCATTAATGAACTTAGGGAAAAATTAGCCAAGCTTGAGAAAAATAAAGAAGTTGATGTAGGTTGCGTAAGTTGTGAGAAACTTAGATTAGAGAATGAAGATCTCAAGAGCACCTCCATTAAACTGGAAAATTTCATGAAAGGTACTAGAGCTCTTGATGATATGTTAAACAAACAAATTCATTCTAAGGAAAGACTTGGTGTAGGTTTTAACTCAAATGAAGCATCAACCAGTGAACCTAAACAAGTCAGATTTTCAGAAAAACTGTCTGATGTACGCGGTCCCAGATTGTATGGGGCGGTTCCTTATCACTATGGAACCGCCGCCATAGATAAGGAACCGCGGCCAGAAATTATTTTGGTGAAAATCTTGAACTTTCTGAAAAATCAAATTTAGGTGAACATCCTAAGCATCTTATTGTTAACAAAGTCAAATTACCCATACTTGACGACAATGCCGTTGATAAGTTCTATAAGCCTTTGAGTAAACCTCTAATGGGAAATAGAAGTTTATCAAGACCATCTTCTACTCCACCAAGAGTACGGAATGAGTCTAGGCCTAGAAGTAGAACGACAACACCTAGAAGAGATAGTCAAAACAATTCACGACCTAGAAGTAAAACTCCAACAACTAGAAGGAATGACCACAACTCTAAACCAAGATCAAATACACCTAGGAGAAATAATGTACAATAAAATGGTTATATGAATTATTATCCTCCTCCCTTTTGTTCCCCATGGGGAAACCCTCCTCCATTCATGCATCCCAACCAAATGCAAGGGATGTTTGGAACTAACAATTTTGGACCCATGAGATATTGGGGACCAAATGTTTGATCGTGTGTGTTGTTACCTAGATATGCTTGGGAATTGATTTGGAGCCCGACAAGTGGATTAAGGATATTGGTTGTTCTAAACACATGACGGGTAATCGAAGTTTGTTCTCGCGCTACAAAGCATATGATGGAGGTAACGTCACATTCGCTAGTAGTCTACGTGGTAATATCATTGGCAAAGGTACGGTTTCTCTTGACTCCATGACCATTGAAAATGTTGAGCACGTAGATAATTTAGGGTTTAACCTTTTAAGCATAGGTCAAATTTGTGACAATAAGTGTAAGGTCATCTTTTCGGAAAATGATAGTGAAATCATAAAAGATGGAAAGGTCATTGGAAAAAGGTGTTAGAAAGCATGGGCTTTATGTCATGAAGGTCAATAAGAAGTCAAAAGACAACATATGTCTTGCGACTATAGATGATAGTTCTACACTTTGGCATAGGAGATTAGGTCACGCTAATATGCGTCTAATTCAATCTTTAGTCTGTAAGGAGTTGGTAAGACACCTCACCAAGATGAAGTTTGATAGTCACTTTTGTGATGCTTGCAAAGTTGGAAAGCAAGTTCACTCAAGTCACAAAGCCAAGAATTTGGTTTCAACCTCTTGGTGCTTAGAACTCCTACATATGGATCTCTTTGGACCTTCCGCCATACAGAGTTATGGAGGTAACCTTTATACCCTAGTTATAGTTGACGACTACTCTAGATTCACTTGGACTAGATCTTTGGCATCTAAGAATGAAGCTTTCCATCATTTTTTCAAAATCTTTAGTCGAAGAATTCAAAATCAACTAGGATGTCCAATTGTCTCTATAGGGACGGATCATGGTAGGGAATTTGATAATGAAGTGCAATTTTGTGCCTTTTATGAAGCTCATGGTATTACCCATAACTTCTCGGCTCCTCGCACTCCACAATCAAATGGGGTAGTTGAAAGGAAGAATAGGACCATCCAAGAGATGAGTAGGACGATGTTAAATGAGCAATCTTTGCCTCAAAAGTTTTGGTGCAATGTCGTGGACACATCGACTTATATTCTCAACTGAATTCTTATTCGACCTTTCCTAGGAAACACCCCCTATGAGATTCTTAAAGGTAAGAAACCCTCATTGGAATACTTTAGGGTGTTTGGAAGCAAGTGTTTTATCCTCAACACCAAAGACTACCTTACCAAGTTCGACCCAAAGTCTTACGACGGTATCTTTTTAGGTTATTCTCAAACTAGCAAAGCCTACATAGTCCTTAATAGAACCTCGGGCGTAATTGAAGAATCACTGATGGTTGTAAATTCACACTCGTTTAGGAAAACGAGGTAAAAGCGGTAAGTATTAAGTGTTCGTTTAGGAAAACGAAAGCACTTATGACCCTTTGTGTGGGATCGTTCTCAAGGAGGCTTGGTGTGTTGTGTTAAGAGATGATAAATGATTTGTGATTATATTTGTGAGAAATGGGAAGAAGAAGACGAATTATGCTAAAAATAACCCTAAGACGTAAAAAACGCAAAAACGTAAAATTCGACAAAACAAAAAAGTGTACCAAAAATTACCAAAATTTTATCCTAAACAAAGAAAAATACAAGAATCACTATTTTGAAAACCAAAATTTCTAAAAACTATTTAATAATTTAATATTGATTTTTAAAATAAAAGAAAAACCTAAAATTAAATAATATCAAAAATTAACTAAAATGAAAAGTTTAATAGATGTAAACCTCAAAATACTAAATTAAATCCTAAAAATATTTTTTGTAAAATTTTAAAACTATTTTTTCTATTTTAAATCACTAAAAACTATTTTTAAACTAAAAGAATCATAAAAAAATGATAAAATAATGCCAAAAATAATTTGACAATTTTAAAAATCCTAAATTTTACTAAAGAACAGTAGAAAATTGAAAAAGTTTGAAAAATGTAAAATTTTTCACTAAAAGACAAAATTGATATTAATAAAACCTTAATTAAACTAAATTTAATTCTAAAAATTCATTAAAAAGGTGAACAGTAAAAACTTTTTAAACTAAAAATCTTAAACTATTTTTCTAAATGTAAGAAAAAATTTAAAACTGAAAAATATAAGATTTTACCACTAAAAGACAAAATCAGTTAATTAAAAAGTAATTAAAATAGCTATTTAATCTAAAAAATATTAAATGAACATTGAAATAAAAAAATTAATTAAACTGAAAAATCAAAAATTAAATAAGAAAAATATTGAAACTGATTTCAGGTCCTAAAACCTATTTTTGTCCACTAAAGACATAAAAAACTAAGTTACTGACAATGACATGTGACTGTTTTTGTTTTTTAGCTTAGCAGTACCAACCAATTCACTAGCAGGGGGAAGTTAGTTCCCACTGTTAGTGCAAAAAAACAGGTCTGGTGGTATTTTGATCTTAGGAAAGCTCTTGTGTTGCTTTTCTTTGGACAATGGGGCACCTCCACAACCAGTTGGGTTGTGGGGAGTCTATAAATGCAATAAAAACAACAACCACTTCACACAAATTTCACACAAAATGGCCAAGTAGGTTACTGTTATAGTTTGTATGTTTTTGTGAACAGTGTACTGATGCAAAGTGCACACAAACGATTTTCAACAGCTCAAAACTCACTCAACAACACACCACTTACCCCTAAACTAACTGACAACCTAAGAGAATACCTAGACCTAGCAGATAACACAAAGTAATGATAGATTTATAGCTAAAACAAGGCAGATTTGACCCCTACTAATTTTCTACCATTTATATGATGAAAACTTGTTTTAAGCATGCCAAACTAAAACCAATGACCAAAATACAATGCTACTGATATATCAAGTGAGATTAGGCAGTTTTCAAGGCAAAAGCGTATCAACAATGCAGCTTAAACTCTTATCCCAAACACCCTTTTTAAATTCAGAAACTTGGATTTTCAAACAAAATGCTATAAAAACTTAACAAAGCTAATCCAAATCACTTTTAACATACATAACAACTAGAATAAACATGAAATAGCATCTAGTACAATCATGCAAGCAACTTCACACCAATATCCATTCAATTCACAGTTCTAAACTTAATAAGAGGGTTCAAGCCTAGGTTTATACCTTGTGGGACCCACATCTAGGCCCCACTATGGCTGCAATGCCATCTCCCATCAGCTTATAGCTGGGCTTATGGCTTATGGAACAAGGCTGCTAGTAGAGAGTTGCTAGTGGTGGTTTCAAGCAACACACGCACCCAATATGTCTTCAAAGTGAGTTGAGCTTTTGTGAACCTGCCAAGAAAGAAACCAAACAAAAAGGTGACCTGTTACAAAGACAAATAAGCTATAAAGCCAGCTTATTAATTAAGCTACTTATGGCTTATTTGTCATGAAAAACTGATTTTTTTTTTATTTTCTGAAATCTTTAACAATAACTAAATCAACAACCACTTTAAACTTCACTTGAGCTTGATATTCAACAAGAATATCAGGCTCATATGATCAATTTAAAAATTCTTGGACAATTAATTTAAGAACTTGAGTAACTTTAGTCTCCAAAATAAACAAGAACAAAATATGTAATCACAACTTCAAAATTAAAATATGCAATGGAAAAGTAAACTGGCTCTTTTGTTTCTCGTCAACAACTCAAAACCATTTCATTTCACTTAAACAACAATGGATTTACAAGGCAGTGACCAAGGAGAAGAAAAAAGAACAAAAAAGAACTGAAAATCCTATGCTCTTATATAGACGAGCTACAAAGGTTCTAGAACTGAAAAGAACCCCTAACCCTAATGGTATGAACTTCCACTTTTGCCCTTGAGATATTCGGATATCCTTATGAAGATTCTTGTTTTTGAATTGGTTCAAGAGGATACATGTGATGTTCCTTGGCTTGTTGTGGGTTGAAAGTGATGTAGAATTGATCTAAGGCGTCCCTTAAATCTTTGGGAACAGGAAATGCACCAGGTCCGTTGATTTGCTGTCACCACTTTGTTTTCTTGTGCAGGGGAGGGACAGGGGTGTCACATGGGTGAGTGTGAGGGTTTTCTGGGTTATGGGTTTTGATTTACATAAAGGGAATTAGTCATCTGGATTCAATTGTAACTTTTACCTTTGTTTTGTGGAAATGGTGATTAGGGTTTTTGTTTAGGGATTAAGGAGATTAGTGGGAGTGGTGATAAACAGTAGCTGTTTCCCTCCCCTTTTAATTATATTAAAGTCGTTTAAAAAACTGGTTTAATAAATTAAAAAAAGTGTTATGGTGGTGGGATCTGACGTGGAGGGTGTGGGCGATTTGATTGGTGGAATGGGTGCTGGGTGGTGACGTGTAGACATAGGAGTGGTGGTGGGGATTTTGTTTGTCTGGGAAACTTTAGTCCCTGGACTCCCAATGCTTCTTCACTTGGTAATAAATAGCCAATAACTCTTTTCCTTTGTTAACAAGTTTGGACAATTGGCAAATTCAGTCCTTTAAAGTTTAATATGGTAAGGGCTAAATTTGTAATCTTTGAGATCTTCAAGGACCATACTTGTATATTCTTGGTAATTTAGGGACCCCAATGTAATTTCTGAGTTTTACAAGGGTATAAATTGCCAAGTCTTCCAAAGTTGAGGGACCATTCTTGTAAATCTTCAATTCTTCAAGGGTAATTTTGGAAATTCCATATTAGGGCTTGGTTCAATGCACGGCTTCGTTTCCCGTGTTCGTTTTTGTATGATTCTTGTGATCTTTTGTCATTTTCTCAATATCCGTACCTAAAATACACAAGTAACAAACACAAGCATATATTTGACACTTTTTATGATATTTTAACCATTTTAAGACCGATTTGGACGATGAGACTATGTATAAAAGCAGTCTCATCACTCCCCCATACTAAACCATTGCCGTACCCTCACGCAATGCTAGAATAAAGTATCGTAGCACCTCCAAAATTCATTTTTATTCACTTAATTGAATGATAAACTAGCTATACTACTACTATTACTACTACTTGCATTTTAGACATAATGTATGATTTTCATCGCAAAATTGGACGTTTAGGTTCATAGAATAAGAACACGTGAATGCTTCGTTAGAAATAATTTCATCGTCCTCGATTTTCACCCCAATTCCATGCTAAGCGTGTAACGAGATCATTGTCATTATAAGTTATTAATGCTAACACTACTCATATGCCCTAATCACGTACTTATCCTCCCATTTTCCTAAGTTGTATCTCTTATATTTTATTTTGTCTTGAATGTTTCACGAGGATACATTTTTTTACTTATGCGATAATAGAGATTTAGGTCTAAAGATAGAGTCCTAACGGTGTAACCAGGACCATCAAATCAATAACCCCTCCCAATAGACAACGATGTCAAAAACTTAAGTCAACAAGAAGAATCGATAAACACGGTTTTATAACGGTTTTGAACATGAGACTTATTACCAAGACTTCTATACGCCCCCTAACGGAAGGGCCTTATTATCATTGGTTTACCTCCATCTTTTATTCAACTTCGCCATGAAGCTTTTATTATGACTTCGGTCTTGCCTTGCCTTTTATTATCCACCTCATCGGTAGTTTTATTAGCCAAAGACGTATATCCTCACGCTAAGGCGAATTTTGGATCTTTAAAGCTTCGAAAATTAAGGCTTGATTCACTTTCAATTTTGCATCGATTTTTCGGCCTTGTGGGGCTTCAAATTGTTTGCTTGATTTAGGTGAGCACTTGAAATCTTATTATTGGGTGAAGCTTTTGATTATTTGGGTGTCAATACTTCAAAACCGTGACGCTGGCGATACCTTAATGTCTTCCCAATTTAATTACACGGAATCTACTAGAAAGACTAGAAACCCAACTGGTTGTTGGATAAAATACGACCTTTTAGGAAAAAGGCGTAAAAGCGGTAAGTATTGAACAAATGACTTTAGGAAAAATCAAGTGTTAATGACCCAATTAAGTTCGTTTCCCAAGGAGGTATATGTCTGTGACTAAGATGTACAAGATTTGAGATTAATATTTGGTTTAGAAGGGGATTAGAAGAGAAAATGACGAAGACGTAAAAATAAAAATTACCAAGAAAAATCACTATTAGAAAGTTAAGACGTAGAACCTAAAAAATCACCAAAATTAAAATAAATTCTAAAAATTACCAAAAATTTACCAAAAATCAAAAATAATAAACTAAGAGTTTACCAATGATCAAAACTTTTTCAAACCTTTTAAATAATTAAATATTCAATTTTTAAATGCTAATTAAAGCCCTAAAAATCAAATAAATTATTAAAAAGCCCAAATAACGATTTTTCAATTGATAAACCTCTAAAATGACCTAAAATGATTAAAAGCTATTTTTAGAAATTTTAAAACTAATAAAAACTATTTAAAATGATTTAAAAACTATTAAAATTTAAAATAATTATAAAAATTAATCTAAAAGTGATAAAATTATTCTAAAAGTTGCTAAATTCCTATTTAATGTATTAAATCTAAGAAAAATGTAAAAAGTTGGAAAAAGTGAAATTTTAAAAATAATATTAAAATAATAATAAAATAATATTAAAAATCAAAAATTCTAAAAAATTCTAAAAACTTGCAAACTAGTTTATTTTAACCTAAATAATCAGAAAATCAAAGTGAAATTACCAAAATACCCTTAATGGGCCCTCAAATGGGCCAAATCCAAAAACAGTCAACCTAAATGGGCTTTTGGGCCCAAAAAGTCAAACTTGGCCCAATTGACTTGGAAAAGCCCTATCTGACTTAAAATTCAATTCTAAGAACAAAACTCTAAAGGCCCAAAAGCTGAAAATGTGCTTATCACAGCTTATTGAACACAAAGCTTATTCTTATTGGGCTTTTCAGCCCATTAAGCCATAAGCTAATGCCATAAGCTCTAATTTGACACACAACCCTCTTTTTGGATGCTTAAGAGATCTGTCAAAAGAAATTTCCAATAAGCTAACTCAATAAGCCAGAAAATAGAAAAGCAAAAATTCACTAAACGACAAAATAGTCGTTTTTGAGAAATAATGCACCTCAGGACTTGATTCAACTTGCAAAAGCTTTCAAATGGACTCAATAAGCAATATCAATCAACAAAAATCCAATAAGCACAAGAAATAAGCCAGAATAAGCACAAATGAACTTATGTAAAAGTCAAAGGACTTGGTTTTCTAGTCAAACCTAAAAGTCAACCACCCAAATGCTCCAGTATGAACAAATGGGTCAAAATATGAGCACCTATTACAAAAACAAAGTTGTTGCTGGTTAAAATAAGCTATTATAGCTTATTGATAAGCTGACACCAAAATTGCACTAGCAGTGGTAACCAGCAGGGGAAAGGAGTTCCCACTGCTTTGACTATTTGACCAAGCTTTTATGAGAGTTCTGGTTTGATTCAATTGGAAACAAAGGCACCCTTGTGATCAGTGAACCACAAGGAGTCAATAGCAACAATAAAATCACAAAATGATCCACACAATAAGCCACAATAAGCCAAACAGTCCACAGATATGCTCCAGATATGCAAATAAGTAGTTAAGCACTTAATAAGCAAATTTAAGCAAAATAAGCCAACCAAACTTAACCAGATGCATACACAAGCTATGTAAACTAACAATAAACACAAAGCAACAAGAATCAAACACTAAATCAAACTAAATAGCAAGATCAAAGCACTAGAAGTTACTGATGAACAAAGAACAATATGCAGAAACAGTTTGCTAATATACTTGACACTTGATCCAATTTCAAGCCTCAAATCCCTCTACCCTGGTGTGATTAACTATGATTTAGCACTTGTTACCCTTAACCTATGCTTAGATCTAGGTGTCCTCAAAATCCTAGCCAATATTACCAAGTTATGAAGATTTTATAGCCAATCTATGAATCAATGTGTTCAAAGCCTCAAAACCTGCAAACAGATGAACATATGCTCCCAAATAACAGATACCAATACTTGCATACAACACACAAGCACTTAACAAACCTCAAATCCAACTTATGCAGTAATCCCAAACACCCTTTTAAAACTTATTTTCACAAATTTTCAAAGGCTTATGAAGATTCAACCCACAAATCAGATCAGTAACACCTCAATAACATCAAACAAAGCCAAATCAACAATAATCAACCACAATAACACAGAATCAAGCATAAATCCACAAAAATCACAAATATTCAGAAACTTAAAGAGAAAATGAAAAGGGAAGAAGGTGCAAACCTCCAAGACCTACATCCAGGCCCTGGATTGTTTGAGCTGAGGTACTAGCAAAACAAGTACCAGCTTCCAATGCTGCTAAGATGAACAAACAATAAGGTGAGATCAAATAACAAAGCACTTTCTGATTTTTGATGCACAAGCTTTATCACTTAAAACCTTGCCTCAAAAACCTTCAAACATATAAATGGAACTCAGATTTTAGCTTCTCAAACACCAAACTTTTATAAATAACAGATTAGAACTCAAAATTTTAAGAAATTCAAACTTTATTTCATAAAAAGGAATTACAAAGATTAAAAGCTAAAATCTGGAACAAAGGGACTCTCACATGTTGAGGTCTCCTTTAATAGGCAAATGCCTGGCTAAACACTATTCACAAACCCTAGAAGTGAAATTCCCTAAATGCCCTAAGTCTTCTAGACGTTTTCTTGGTGTGAGCTGTCCAAAATGCATCCAAACCGTTTATAATAGCTTTGTGATGAAGCAAATGATGTGGGCTGTTGATCTTGACACGTGGCATACCTTGGTGAGGAAGTTGTCACATGATGGTGAAACGGTTTTGGTGGTGGGGCCATTTGGTGAGTGGGAGTGAGTGTTTTAAGGTTGGGATGAGATTATAGGCGTGTGAATCAAGTGTGGGTAAGGGTAATTTCATTTTACCCTTTGTTTTAAGTGGAGTAAAACCTGGGTTCTTGACTGCTACAGTAATACCTTTTGATCCGTTTTTGTAGGATTGAGGAAGTGTTTGGCGCATTTTGTGTTCAAATGTTTCAAATGCACAAGTTTAGCCCTCCTCTTTCCTTTCTTTTGTCACTTGGAGATAAAAGTCTGTCAGCGCCCATTTATACTTGTACCAACTTTCACCACTTGGCAATTTTGGCAAATAACTTTTCAAAAGGGTTTTCAAGGGTTGTTTTTGCCATTTTGAGATATTTCAAGGACTGATTTTGAACATTCTTGATCTTCAAAGGTCTTCATTGTATCTTTGACTTCATGAGGGACCATTATTGGCAATTTTGATTTGTTGAGGGACTGATCTTGCCATTTCTTCAAAGTTGAGGGACCTTTTGTGTAATTTTGACAAACTTAAGGGACCAAACTTGTAATTATTAATATACAAGGGTTTTAAGTGTCATTTCTTCAATAGATGAGGATCAATCTTGTTTGTCTTCAAGTATTCAAGGGTATTTGTTGAAAATTCCATGATTAGGGCCCGGTTCTTTGTACGGCTTCGTTTCTCGTGTCCGTTTTTCCTTGTAACTTGTGATCTTTTGTCTTTTTCACGATATCCATACCTAAAATACACAAGTAAACAAACACAAGCATATATATGGTATTTGATGACATTTTTATGCATTTAAAGCCCGAAAAGAACGATGAGATCATGTATAAATGCCATCTCATCACTCCCCCATACTAAGCCATTGTCGTGCCCTCACGCAATGCTAGAATAAAGTATCTAAGCATCACCAAAGTTCAGTTTTATTAACCTTTATTTGAAGAGTAAAAGACTTGCAACATACTACGAAGATGTGTAAAGACATAATGTATGATTTTCATCACAAAAAGTGACTTTTAGGGTCAAAGAATAGAAACAAGTAAATGTCCCTTAGAGTAAACTTCGTCATCCTTGATTGTCATACATTCCATGCTAAGTGCAAAAACAAGATCATTGTTGGTACAAGTCACAATGCTAACACTACTCATACGTCCAAATTGTGTAATACTTTTTCTCCCCGCAATCCTAGTTATTATAAAAAGAAAAGGGTTACTAGCATTTTTTATCTATTTGTCATGGATCACAAGTGATTCATATTGACTTATTTGAGTAGTTATTAGTCCGAAAGCAAAGTAGCACGATTTGATCAATAGTTAGCCGAAGGACAAAATCTTTTAAAACGGCTTCTCGTGTATCTCCTTAAGTTCATATCTTGGCATAACTCGTTTCTTTGAGACCTTTCTCGGACCGATATTTGGCATGTACTTCATACTTCGAATCTTGGGAAGACGTTCTTGAAATTATTGTCTTCTCTTCATATATTTGGAATTTCTTCACTTGACGTTTTTGAGAGATTCTTCATATTGGACCACGACTTCATCATTTTTCTTCAATCTTTACTTTGGATTTTGATATACAACGATCCGCCTCCTTTTCGGACTTGGATATATTTATCCTCATACCTTGTTAGGGTCTTTTTGGATAGAATTTCTCCATGATCTTTAGGGGAGTAATTGCTTTTCGTCGTGTGTCTCGATCCTTCATATTGATTTAGGAATAATGATACTTCACATCATCTTTGGACCTTTAGCAAAAACAGAGCTCCTCATGCCTTGTTAGGGCCTTTTTGGATAATCGCCAATCTTCGCGTCCCGCTTCAATAAGTTATGCCTTGGCTATGAACTCTATTCAACCCCGAGCAACTTTGATCTTGCGCTAGAGGCTAAGTAACCTTTCAAATCGTACGACCTTACTTATTGCAATTATGATTTATTCCTAATGCATTGATCTTATGGGAAGAAAAAGCCACAATTAAAAACATATGAGTTTTTGAAAGAACACTTTCATGTTCTACGTTTAGCATGATCACTTGTCTAACTCTATCATTTCTCGTTCTTCACTATATAAAGACCTCTAATTAAAGAGACTCGTGAATACTTAGCCATGCAAGTCAAAATTAAGCCAAATTTGGATTAGCTTTCATTAAGACTATATCAAATCAAAGTTTTGGGTTTTCAAGCCACCTATAGGATCTTGCACTTTCTTGGACTTTTTCAAGTTTAGAGAATGCGTTTTAAAGTTCCCTTGATAAGTGACTTTCTAGAATCAATTATAGGAACTTGCGAAAAGTTCTTGTTCTTAACCCGAATGAATTAAGACTTTCGCGTTTTAAAGCTCCCTATATAAAAGTCTAGCAAAACTTGAATTGAGCGGGTTAAGGAATGTAAATGGCTCCAAATGCCCATCAAGTCAAAAATTAACTCTTATTCTACCCATCGGAAAATATGCATTCGTGTCTTAAAAACACTTATTAAAACTAAGAAAAATTTAAAAATTTGGCCATTTTTAGCCTTATTAGCAAAACAAAGCTTTGAAAATTGGAAAGCGTGAGGGCGTAGCAAAGCAAGTACCTATTCACCCCCCCATACTAAAAGTAAACATTGTCCTCAATGTTTCGAGTCTAAAGGTGGAGCACCCCCATACTAGAGACGAAGAGTCGAATGCTTGGGATCTAGCATGGAAAGGGTGATCAACAATATATCTAAAGCCGTTTATTAAGTATGCTAAAAGATAATTGTTAGAACAATAAAGGATATGTCATGGAATCGTGAAAAACTTCTTCAAACGAACGATGGAGGCTTACGTAGACGAACACGAGAGTCTTCAATCGTAGACGATGAACACAATCACAAACAACCACGAGACAACGAGTTGAAAGGGTACAAGTCCCCTTATTAGTGAATAGTGAGTATAAAAGATAAGCATGGGATCTCCCCCACGAGGCACCTCGTTTTTGATTACCGAGTCATGAGCTCGACTCGATCCCCTCAATGCTAATTATCATTGGGGAAGGTGTCTTGGTCGGGGGCAACCATTGAAGGAATTTCCCCACCAAAGTAGTGCTTAAGCCTATGTCCATTCACCTTGAAATTAGGACCATCATCTTGAGCTAGCTCAATGGTCCCATATGGAAACACTTGTGTAATGGTGAACGGACCCGACCAACGAGATTTCAATTTCCCGGAAAATATCTTAAGACGAGAGTTAAAAAGCAACACTTGATCACCAACGTTAAAAACCCGGTTTTTAATCTTTGAATCATGAAACCTTTTAGTCTTTTCTTTAAAAATTAATGAATTTTCATAAGCATTATCCCTTAATTCATCCAATTCATTCAATTGTATTTTCCGGTGATCTCCCGCGGTCTTCAAGTCAAAATTAGCATGCTTAAGGGCCCAATATGCCTTATGCTCCAACTCAATGGGCAAATGACAATTCTTCCCATAGACTAACTTATAAGGAGTGCAACCGATAGGTGTCTTATAAGCGGTCCTAAAGGCCCATAAAGCGTCATCGAGTTTGTCGGACCATGAAGCACGGTTTTCTCCAATTGACCTCTCTAAAATCCTCTTCAAAGCTTGGTTCGAAACCTCGACTTGCCCACTTGTTTGCGGGTGATAAGCCGTAGAAAGACGATGAGTAACTCCATATTTCTTTAGAACCTTTTCGAATTGGTCATTACAAAAATGGGTTCCACGATCGCTTATAATAGCACGAGGGGTTCCGAACCGAGAGAATAGTTGCTTCAAAAACTTCACTACCACACGAGCATCATTAGTAGGCAAAGCCTTAGCTTCCACCCACTTAGAAAGGTAGTCCACCGCGACGAGGATATATTTGTTGCCATGAGACGATGGGAACGGCCCCATAAAGTCTATTCCCCATATGTCGAAAATCTCACATACTTGAATTATGTTTTGTGGCATTTCATCACGTTGAGACGATTTTCCTTGACGTTGGCACGAATCACACGACTTCACAAGTGCGTGTGCATCACGATAGATAGAAGGCCAAAAGAAACCGGCATCGAACACTTTCTTAGCCGTGAGATTAGCACCGTGGTGACCACCCGTGGGTCCCTCGTGACAAGCTCTAAGGATATTAGAAGCTTCGGCACCAAACACACAATGTCGAATGAGTTGATCCGCACAAATCCGAAAGAGATAAGGGTCGTCCCAAAAATAGAACTTGACGTCACGAAAGAATTTTCGTTTTTGTTGTGTCGTCATACCCTTGATTATGAAATTGCCCGTATGGTAATTTGCAATGTCGGCAAACCATGGGGTGGTGTCTTTAGAATTCACTACACCGAGAGTCTCAAGAGGAAATGTTTCGGTAATTTCCTTGTTCTCGAAAACATCTTTGTGAGGATCTTCTAGACGAGAGAGATGATCGGCTGCTAGATTCTCGGCTCCTTTTTTGTCAAGCACGGTGACATCAAATTCTTGGAGGAGGAGCATCTAACGAAGCAATCTCGGCTTAGCATCTTGCTTAGCTAAGAGATACTTGATAGCCGAATGGTCGGTATACATGATGCTTTTAGTTAAGACGAGATAAGGTCAGAATTTCTCAAAAGCATAGACCACGGCAAGGAATTCCTTTTCCGTTGTGGTGTACTTTAATTGAGCCTCGGTCATCGTCTTACTAGCATAGTGGATAGGACGAAAATGCTTGTCATAACGTTGCCCTAAGACGGCCCCTATAGCATAATCACTTGCATCGCACATGATTTCAAAGGGTAATTCCCAATTAGGAGCAACAAGAATGGGAGCTTCGGTAAGTTTCTTTTTGAGAGTTTCGAAAGCCTTAACACAATCCTCATTGAAGTTAAAAGGAGCATCCTTCTCGAGAAGGTGTGTCATAGGACGAGAAATCTTCGAAAAGTCCTTGATGAAACGACGATAAAAGCCCGCGTGGCCTAGGAAACTCCTAACTCCCTTAACGGTTTTGGGATGAGGTAACTTGGCGATGACGTCTACCTTAGCTTTATCGACCTCAATCCCCGCCTTTGACACCTTATGTCCTAAGACGATTCCTTGTTTACACATGAAATGACATTTCTCCCAATTAAGCACAAGATTGGTTTCTTCACAATGTTTTAACATTTGTTCGAGATTAGGTAAACATGACGTGAACGAATTACCAAACACCGAGAAGTCATCCATAAACACTTCCATCGACTTCTCGATCATATCCTGAAAAATCGCCATCATACACCGTTGAAACGTACCGGGTGCATTACAAAGTCCGAAAGGCATCCTACGATAAGCGAACGTTCCATAAGGACACGTGAACGTAGTCTTCTCTTGATCACGAGGGTCGATAGGGATTTGAAAGTAACCGGAAAAACCATCTAAAAAGCAATAGAATTCATTTCCCGCAAGTCGCTCCAACATTTGATCCATGAAGGGCAAAGGAAAGTGGTCTTTACGAGTGGCGTCATTTAACTTTCGGTAGTCAATACACACCCTCCAACCGGTCACAACACGAGTGGGAATTAACTCCTTGTTTTCATTAGGCACAACGGTCATTCCTCCCTTTTTAGGGACACAATGGATTGGGCTCACCCATGGGCTATCGGATATAGGATAAATCATTCCCGCGTCAAGGAGTTTAAGGACCTCCTTTTTAATGACATCGTGAATTTTGGGATTCACCCTTCTTTGACTTTGAATTGCGGGTTTGTAGTCCTCCTCCATTAAAATCTTGTGAGTACAAAATTTTGGGTCAATACCCTTAATGTCAGATATTTTCCACGCAATTGCCCCTTTATGAGCCTTAAGAACTTTCAAGAGCTCGGTTTTTTCATCATTGGCAAGACCTTTTGCAATAATAACCGGCAACTTGTCATCACCTTCCAAGAATGCGTATTCAAGGTGAGAAGGAAGATCTTTCAATTCAAGGATAGGTGGTTCCTCGATTGAAGATTTTGGTTCAACACTCATAACTTCCATCGGCGAAAGAAATGGTGGAATATAAGTATCATCACTAATCAACACCTCATCTTCATTGTCGATTTCATTTGAAGTGAAATCGCCTCCTTGGAATGGAGTGAGATTTGGTGTGGAATTAGCAAGAATCGGATCCAAAATAGTGGGATTGCCACTTGACGAGCTATCAGAAAAACCTAACACTTCTTGTGAAAACTCATCGCAAACCACATCAACGATGTCAATGTGATTGATGGTAGCGATTGCATAAACATGAGAAGGTTTCGAGTTTTGAGTAGCGTTTATAACAAGTTCCTCTTCGTTGAATCTCAAAGTGATAGTTCTCGCATGAACATCGATAAGCGATCTCGAAGTATCTAAAAATGATCGACCTAAAATTAGAGGAACTTGAGGATCCGCGGGGATGTCAAATACTATAAAATCAACGGGATAGTAGAACTTCCCCACTTTCACGAAAACATCTTCGGCTACTCCACATGCCATAATCGTAGAATGGTCGGCCATCTCGATGGACATGTTCGAAGGAATGAGAGCCGGAAGCGAAAGCGATTTCCAAATGGAAAATGGCATCAAATTAATGCTTGCACCAAGATCGGCCAAGGCGAGGCATTCTTTCATATCTTGTATGTCACAAGGAATGAGAAACTTTCCGGGATCACCAACTTTTTCCGGTATGCGGTTAAGATAAACCGAAGAACAATTAGCAAGCTTTGAAAGCTTTTCCTTATCGCTCATCACACTTTTAAAAGTGGAAGCGAAACGAGGCATATATAACAACGCGTCGGCTAAACTCACATCAAAATGCACTTGTTGAAACATTTTTATAAAAAGCTCGATTTGTTGTTTGTTACGTTCTTGCATTTTCTCCTTGTTTCGTCTCGAAGGGTAGGGTAAAGGTGGTGTGGGTTGGTCATTAGGCAACGGCCTTGGAAACTCGGGTTCCACAATTGGTATTGGTTCAACCGTAGGTGTGGGATGAGCGGTACTTCGTGGGATTGTAATATGCTCCTTTTCGACCATCACCTCAGGTTCTTTCTCGATTTCCTTCTCCTTAGAAGTACTTGGACGAGAGATTGGTTCCTTGAAAGTTTTACCACTTCGTGTAGTAATAACCTTCATTTCTCCCTTCGGGTTTGCAATGGTATCACTAGGAAGACCACCCGAGGAAGAGGGTTTACACATGATTGCTTCAAACATCTTAGCCATTCGGTCCTCAAATTTTGATTGCCTAGCATCCGCTTTTAATAACTCTTGCTTAATCTCATGTTGTCCTAATTCCATCTTTTGTTGGTTTTGTTGAAGACGTTGGACATTTCCTTCCATTTTGTTTGCATGAGTTTTAAGTTCATTAGCAAGTTCATTTTAAGCTCGTTTTTCAACTCGGACCTTAAGCTAATCATCTCACGTTGCATGTTATCAAATTTAGCATCATTTGCTTTTGCATAATCCAAAAATTCTCCTTGCAAATTTTTAGTGTGAGCATTTTGAAAACCTTGTGTAGTGTTTTGAAAATCACGGTTTTGATTTTGATTAGAAATTTTTCCATTCCCACTTTGATAATTCCCCTTGTTGTAATTGCGTGTGTTGCCTTGGTAATTACCTTGGTTGTTGTTTCGATAATTGTTAACATTTTGGTTTGGTGGAGCTTGATTTGGACGGGAACCTTGACCGTTTTGGTTATAAGTTCCCGTTGCTACATAAGCACTCGAAGTGTTACCATCCGCGGTAATACACTCGGAAAGATCATGAGCTCCCCCACAAGATAAACAACTCTTAGCAACCGCTTTAACCGAAGCGGAATTGGAAGCTTCTTGAGCCTTCCAATGGGACATTAGATTAGCAAATCTATCAAAAAATCGATTTTCCTCATTAGCTTCATCATGTAAGGCATTAATGCTACGAGACGATTGTGACGAAGATGACGAACCCATATTGGCAACACTCGGAGTGTTACGAGGGTTATAAACCTTAGATCTATTTTCAATGATTTGTAAAGCCTCATTTGTCGTCTTGCACAAAAAATTACCACCCGCGGCGGCATTCAAATAATCTCGTTCATGATCATTAAGCCCATTATAAAAAGTATCCACTTGATGCAATTCCGTAAAATCATGGTGTGGACATTCATGTAACATCTCTTTAAATCGTTCCCATGCCATTGAAAAACTTTCATTATTTCTTTGCACAAATCGTGAAATCTCATTTTCAAGTGTGTTGTTTTAGATGGTGGAAAAAACTTGTTCACAAACTTAGAAACGAGATCGGACCATGTCAAAATCGAATTTGGCGGTTCTTTCTCGAGCCAAATTTTTGCGGGTCCATCCAACGAGTATGGAAACAACATCATCTTAATGGCGTCATGTGGAACATCCTTAAACTTGCTAGTGGCGGTGAGACGGTTAAAATTCCTAATGTGGTAATGCGGGTTGTCTTTCTCGTGACCTCTAAACTTATTTGCTTGCAACATCGACATTAAACCCGTCTTAATTTCGAAATTCTCCGCAAGAATGGCGAGAATCACAATAGCCTCTCCAAAACCCTCGGTGGGTGCTTGTAGCAACTCCATCATAGTACGATTAGCCATGACGACTTCTTGTTCTACAATAGGCTCAACAATTGGAGGTTCTTCAACAATCAACGTCTCTTGATTGGCTTGCTTTTGAAGTCGTTTACGAGCTCGTTTTGCTTGATTACGAGTGATCATAAACTTCACGAAGAATGGGAGGTGCGCAAAGAAGATTCTTTTTGGGCGTTTTGTGAATTTTCAATTTTTTTTGTGTTTTTGATGATATTTAATTTTTTTGGATTTTGGTGTATCTTCGTTGACAACAATCTACAAAATCTCTCCTCGAATCAAACTCTTGATTAAAGAAGCCTCAAAGGAATGAAAACGATCACGTGGAGTGAACGCCTTCGAATGACTTTAGAACTTTGGTGAAAACCAAATTGTTCAAGAGGGTTTAATCACAAAGAAACCAAGCAAATATAGTATACGTAATAATACTTTGGGCGGCAAAACCCTCGATTAGCCTTCAATCTCAAAATACTCACAAGCAAGCGGGGAAACGAGGCGGCGCGAAGCACTTAAGAGCCTTTTTCCTTAGGGTATATTTTATAATACCCGCCTTATACCCACCTTATAGTTTGTATTTTTCAAAATCGAGCTTCACGAAAGTATTTATCTATTTTTGCCTTTTTCTTTTTGTTTGAGATTCGAATACAATAATTAGGAGATCAAATCCCAATTAAGGTTGTGTTTTCACACTTTTGGAGATATTGTAAATTTATTGTGATACTTAATACAATATATTAATATTTATACAAGAAAAACCAAGAAAACCGATAATACGTATTAGTAGAGTTCTACTAATACAAATACTATTTGGTTAATATTAAAAAACAACAATGCAAATTAATCACGACACACCTCCCCGGCAGCGGCGCCAAAGTGGTTGTTGGATAAAATACGACCTTTTAGGAAAAAGGAGTAAAAGCGGTAAGTATTGAACAAATGACTTTAGGAAAAATCAAGTGTTAATGACCCAATTAAGTTCGTTTCCCAAGGAGGTATATGTGTGTGACTAAGATGTACAAGATTTGAGATTAATATTTGGTTTAGACGGGGATTAGAAGAGAAAATGACGAAGACGTAAAAATAAAAATTACCAAGAAAAATCACTATTAGAAAGTTAAGACGTAGAACCTAAAAAATCACCAAAATTAAAATAAATTCTAAAAATTACCAAAAATTTACCCAAAATCAAAAATAATAAACTAAGAGTTTACCAATGATCAAAACTTTTTCAAACGTTTTAAATAATTAAATATTCAATTTTTAAATGCTAATTAAAGCCCTAAAAATCAAATAAATTATTAAAAAGCCCAAATAAAGATTTTTCAATTGATAAACCTCTAAAATGACCTAAAATGATTAAAAGATATTTTTAGAAATTTTAAAACTAATAAAAACTATTTAAAATGATTTAAAAACTATTAAAACTTAAAATAATTAAAAAAATTAATCTAAAAGTGATAAAATTATTCTAAAAGTTGCTAAATTCCTATTTTAATGTATTAAATCTAAGAAAAATGTAAAAAGTTGGAAAAAGTGAAATTTTAAAAATAATATTAAAATAATAATAAAATAATATTAAAAATCAAAAATTATAAAAAATTCTAAAAACTTGCAAACTAGTTTATTTTAACCTAAATAATCAGAAAATCAAAGTGAAATTACCAAAATACCCCTAATGGGCCCTCAAATGGGCCAAATCCAAAAACAGTCAACCTAAATGGGCTTTTGGGCCCAAAAAGTCAAACTTGGCCCAATTGACTTGGAAAAGCCCTATCTGACTTAAAATTCAAATCTAAGAACAAAACTCTAAAGGCCCAAAAGCTGAAAATGTGCTTATCACAGCTTATTGAACACAAAGCTTATTCTTATTGGGCTTTTCAGCCCATTAAGCCATAAGCTAATGCCATAAGCTCTAATTTGACACACAACCCTCTTTTTGGATGCTTAAGAGATCTGTCAAAAGAAATTTCCAATAAGCTAACTCAATAAGCCAGAAAATAGAAAAGCAAAAATTCACTAAACGACAAAATAGTCGTTTTTGAGAAATAATGCACCTCAGGACTTGATTCAACTTGCAAAAGCTTTCAAATAGACTCAATAAGCAATATCAATCAACAAAAATCCAATAAGCACAAGAAATAAGCCAGAATAAGCACAAATGAACTTATGTAAAAGTCAAAGGACTTGGTTTTCTAGTCAAACCTAAAAGTCAACCACCCAAATGCTCCAGTATGAACAAATGGGTCAAAATATGAGCACCTATTACAAAAACAAAGTTGTTGCTGGTTAAAATAAGCTATTATAGCTTATTGATAAGCTGACACCAAAATTGCACTAGCAGTGGTAACCAGCAGGGGAAAGGAGTTCCCACTGCTTTGACTATTTGACCAAGCTTTTATGAGAGTTCTGGTTTGATTCAATTGGAAACAAAGGCACCCTTGTGATCAGTGAACCACAAGGAGTCAATAGAAACAATAAAATCACAAAATGATCCACACAATAAGCCACAATAAGCCAAACAGTCCACAGATATGCTCCAGATATGCAAATAAGAAGTTAAGCACTTAATAAGCAAATTTAAGCAAAATAAGCCAACCAAACTTAACCAGATGCATACACAAGCTATGTCAACTAACAATAAACACAAAGCAACAAGAATCAAACACTGAATCAAACTAAATAGCAAGATCAAAGCACTAGAAGTTACTGATGAACAAAGAACAATATGCAGAAACAGTTTGCTGATATACTTGACACTTGATCCAATTTCAAGCCTCAAATCCCTCTACCCTGGTGTGATTAACTATGATTTAGCACTTGTTACCCTTAACCTATGCTTAGATCTAGGTGTCCTCAAAATCCTAGCCAATATTACCAAGTTATGAAGATTTTATAGCCAATCTATGAATCAATGTGTTCAAAGCCTCAAAACCTGCAAACAGATGAACATATGCTCCCAAATAACAGATACCAATACTTGCATACAACACACAAGCACTTAACAAACCTCAAATCCAACTTATGCAGTAATCCCAAACACCCTTTTAAAACTTATTTTCACAAATTTTCAAAGGCTTATGAAGATTCAACCCACAAATCAGATCAGTAACACCTCAATAACATCAAACAAAGCCAAATCAACAATAATCAACCACAATAACACAGATTCAAGCATAAATCCACAAAAATCACAAATATTCAGAAACTTAAAGAGAAAATGAAAAGGGAAGAAGGTGCAAACCTCCAAGACCTACATCCAGGCCCTGGATTGTTTGAGCTGAGGTACTAGCAAAACAAGTACCAGCTTCCAATGCTGCTAAGATGAACAAACAATAAGGTGAGATCAAATAACAAAGCACTTTCTGATTTTTGATGCACAAGCTTTATCACTTAAAACCTTACCTCAAAAACCTTCAAACATATAAATGGAACTCAGATTTTAGCTTCTCAAACACCAAACTTTTATAAATAACAGATTAGAACTCAAAATTTTAAGAAATTCAAACTTTATTTCATAAAAAGGAGTTACAAAGATTAAAAGCTAAAATCTGGAACAAAGGGACTCTCACATGTTGAGGTCTCCTTTTATAGGCAAATTCCTGGCTAAACACTATTCACAAACCCTAGAAGTGAAATTCCCTAAATGCCCTAAGTCTTCTAGACGTTTTCTTGGTGTGAGCTGTCCAAAATGCATCCAAACCATTTATAATAGCTTTGTGATGAAGCAAATGATGTGGGCTGTTGATCTTGACACGTGGCATACCTTGGTGAGGAAGTTGTCACATGATGGTGAAACGGTTTTGGTGGTGGGGCCATTTGGTGAGTGGGAGTGAGTGTTTTAAGGTTCGGATGAGATTATAGGCGTGTGAATCAAGTGTGGGTAAGGGTAATTTCATTTTACCCTTTGTTTTAAGTGGAGTAAAATCTGGGTTCTTGACTGCTACAGTAATACCTTTTGATCCGTTTTTGTAGGATTGGGGAAGTGTTTGGCGCATTTTGTGTTTAAATGTTTCAAATGCACAAGTTTAGCCCTCCTCTTTCCTTTCTTTTGTCACTTGGAGATAAAAGTCTGTCAGCGCCCAATTATACTTGTAACAACTTTCACCACTTGGCAATTTTGGCACATAACTTTTCAAAAGGGTTTTCAAGGGTTATTTTTGCCATTTTGAGATATTTCAAGGACTGACTTTGAACATTCTTGATCTTTAAAGGTCTTCATTGTATCTTTGACTTCATGAGGGACCATTATTGGCAATTTTGATTTGTTGAGGGACTGATCTTGCTATTTCTTCAAAGTTGAGGGACCTTTTGTGTAATTTTGACAAACTTAAGGGACCAAACTTGTAATTATTAATATACAAGGGTTTTAAGTGTCATTTCTTCAATAGATGAGGATCAATCTTGTTTGTCTTCAAGTCTTCAAGGGTATTTGTTGAAAATTCCATGATTAGGGCCCGGTTCTTTGTACGGCTTCGTTTCTCGTTTCCGTTTTTCCTTGTAACTTGTGATCTTTTGTCTTTTTCACGATATCCATACCTAAAATACACAAGTAAACAAACACAAGCATATATATGGTATTTATGACATTTTTATGCATTTAAAGCCCGAAAAGAACGATGAGATCATGTATAAATGCCATCTCATCACTAACAATCCCAACTAAACCGCTTAGTCAATATTTATTAAGAAAAAAATATTTACATGCGAAGGGAGAATAAGCAAACAACGAGAACACATGAGTTTTTGAAAGAATACGAGTACTCTACGTTTAGCATAGTAACTTATAATTAACCCTATCATTTCTCGTCCTCATTTAAGAGACTTAGCCTAATGTGAAGTTAAGGAATCAAAGCTAAGTTCTCAACACGCACGGTCGAGTAAAAAATTACTCTTATTCTCGCCATCGGAAAACCTACATTCGTGTCTTCAAACACTTATAAAACATGAGAAAAAAATTTAAAATTTGGCCATTCTTAGCCTTATTTTGCAACAAAACGATTAACAAAAAGACAAACTTTGGAAAGCGTGAAGGTTTGGCAAGGCAAGTATCTATTCACCCCCCCATACTAAAGTTAAACATTGTCCTCAATGTTTCGAGTCTAGGGGTGCAAACACCCCCATACTAGAGACGTAGTCGAATGCCTAATCTAGCATGGAAAGGGTGTAACCGTTAAATTTAAAGCCGTTTATGAAGTGTGCTATAAACCTAAGGTTAGAACATCAAAAGGATATATCATGGATATTGAGAAAGTCTTCAAAGCAAACGATCGAGTTCTCCCATAAAACGAACACGAGAGGCTCCAATCGTGAAGATCATGATCGTCTAAAGTTCAAAATTCACAAACAACCACGGAACAAAGGTTGGAAGGGCACAAATCCCCTCACGTTAACTACATTAGAAAGGGATAATATATACATAGGATAAGCATGGGACTCCCCCACGAGGCACCTCGTTTTGGATTACCGAGTCATGAGCTCGACTCGATCCCCTCAATACTAATTATCATTAGGGAAAGTGACTTGGTCGAGGTAGTTCAAGGATGGAACTTCCCCGCCAAAGTAGTGCTTCAACCTATGTCCATTCACCTTGAAGTTAGGACCATCATATTGAGCTAGGTCGATGGTCCCATATGGAAATACTTGAGTCATGGTGAATGGACCGGACCAACGGGATTTCAACTTTCCAGAAAATATTTTCAAGCGAGAGTTAAAAAGCAAAACTTGATCCCCAATGTTAAAAACCCGGTTTTTAATTTTAGAATCATGCAACTTTTTAGTTTTTTCTTTATAAATCAATGAATTTTCATAGGCAGTGTCTCTCAATTCATCCAATTCATTTAATTGTATTTTCCGGTGTTTTCCCGTGGTCTCCATATCATCATTACAATGGTTTAGGGCCCAATAAGCCTTATGTTCTAATTCGATAGGCAAATGACAATTCTTCCCATACACAAGCTTATAGGGAGTGCACCTAATGGGCGTCTTATGAGCGGTCCTAAAGGCCCATAAAGCATCGTCCAACTTATCCGACCAAGATTGTCGGTTTTCCCCAACGGATCTCTCCAAGATCCTTTTCAACGCTCGGTTTGAAACCTCGACTTGCCCACTCGTTTGTGGGTGATAAGTCGTAGAAAGCCGATGTGTAACCCCATATTTCCTTAGGACCCTTTCGAATTGGTCATTACAAAAATGGGTTCCACGATCGCTTATGATCGCTTGAGGGGTTCCAAACCGAGAAAACAATTGCTTCAAAAACTTGACTACCACACGAGCATCATTGGTGGGCAAAGCCTTAGCTTCCACCCACTTAGATAGGTAGTCAACCGCGACGAGGATGTACTTATTACCACGAGATGATGGGAACGGCCCCATAAAGTCTATACCCCAAACGTCAAAGATCTCACACACTTGGATGATATTTTGTGGCATTTCATCTTTTTGTGAGGCTTTTCCTTGTCGTTGGCATGAGTCACACGACTTCACAAGATCTTGTGCATCTCGGTAAATAGTAGGCCAAAAGAAGCCGGAATTAAACACCTTCTTAGCCGTGAGATTAGCACCGTGGTGACCACCCGTGGGTCCCTCGTGACAAGCTCTAAGAATATTTGAAGCTTCGGTGCCAAATACACAACGTCGGATGATTTGATCCGCATAAGTTCAAAACAAGTAAGGGTCGTTCCAAAAATAGAACTTGACGTCACGAAAGAATTTTCGTTTTTCTTAAGTCGTCATACCCTTGATGATGAAGTTACCCGCATGGTAATTTGCGAAGTCCGCAAACCATGGGGTGGAAGAATCAAGCTTAGAATTCACTACACCAAGTGTCTCGAGCGGAAATGTTTCGGTGATTTCCTTGGGCTCGTAAACACTTTGGTGAGGATCTTCTAAACGAGAAAGATGATCGGCCGCTAGATTCTCGGCTCCTTTTTTGTCAACAATTTTGTGATCAAATTCTTGAAGGAGGAGAATCCAACGAAGTAATCTCGGCTTTGCATCTTGTTTAGCCATAAGATAGTTGATAGCCGAATGATCCGTATACACTATGCATTTCGTCAAGACGAGATAAGGTCGGAGTTTCTCAAATGCATACACCACGGCAAGGAACTCCTTCTCTGTTGTAGTGTATTTTAGTTGAGCCTCGGTCATCGTCTTGCTAGCATAGTGAATAGGCAAGAACTGCTTTTCATGACGTTGCCCCAATACGGCCCCAATAGCGTAATCACTAGCATCACACATGAGCTCAAAGGGGAGGTTCCAACTGGGAGCAACAAGAATGGGAGCTTCGGTAAGTTTCCTCTTAAGGATTTCAAAGGCTCGTACACAATCTTCGTCAAAGACAAAACGTGCCTCTTTTTCAAGAAGATGTGTAATGGGTCGAGAGATCTTTGAAAAATCCTTGATGAATCGACGATAAAAGCCCGCGTGGCCTAGGAAACTCCTAACTCCCTTAATGGTTTTGGGATGAGGTAATTTGGCGATGACATCTACCTTAGCTTGATCTACCTCAATCCCCGCTTTCAAGACCTTGTGCCCTAAGACGATTCCCTTCTTAACCATAAAATGACACTTTTCCCATTTGAGCACAAGGTTGGTTTCCTCACAACGTTTTAACATTCTCTCAAGATTCGACAAACACGAAGTGAACGAATTACCAAACACGGAAAAGTCATCCATGAAGACTTCCATCGTCTTCTCGATCATATCATGAAAAATAGCCATCATGCACCTTTGAAAGGTTCCCGGTGCATTGCAAAGTCCGAATGGCATTCTACGATAGGCAAACGTTCCATATGTACACGTAATCGTAGTTTTTTCTTGATCACGAGGATCGATGGGAATTTGGAAGTAACCGGAAAAACCATCTAAAAAGCAATAGAAATCGTTTCTCGCAAGACGCTCCAACATTTGGTCCATGAAGGGCAAGGGAAAATGGTCTTTTCGAGTGGCTTCATTCAACTTACGATACTCAATGCACACTCTCCATCCGGTCACGAGTCTAGTGGGAATTAACTCGTTGGCATCGTTTGGCACAACTGTCATTCCTCCCTTTTTAGGGACACAATGGATAGGACTCACCCAAGGGCTATCGGAAATAGGGTAAATCATTCCCGCGTCAAGGATTTTAAGGACTTCCTTTTTGATGACGTCGTGAATTTTGGGGTTCACCCTCCTTTGACATTGGATTGCGGGCTTGTAATCCTCCTCCATTAAGATTTTGTGGGTACAAAATTTGGGATCGATCCCCTTAATGTCGGATAACTTCCACGCAATTGCCCCTTTGTGATCCTTTAGAACATCGACAAGTGCGGTTTTTTCGTCATCCGAAAGTTCTTTCGCAATAATAACCGGCAACTTTTCGCCCTCCTCCAAATAGACATATTCGAGATGAGGAGGTAAATCTTTCAACTCGAGGATGGGTGGTTCCTCAAGTAAAGATTTGGGCTTGATACTCATAACCTCCTCGGGTGGAGGAAATGGGAAATCGTTAAGAAAATCCTTGATAATCGAGAAGTCCTCATCGTTGTCGATGTCTTCGTTACAAGTACGTGGAACATCGAATTCTTCCAACATAAAACCACCACCTTCAAATGGAGTGAAGGTTGGTGTCGAATTATCAAGGATTGGATCCAACATAGTGGGATTGCCACTATTTTCAACATCACCAAAACCTAGAACTTCTTGTGAAAATTCCTCGCAAACCACATCGATCATATCAACGAGGTTTATGGTAGCAACGGAATAAATATGAGAAAGTTGAGAATTTTGAGTTGCGTTTATAACAAGTTCCTCGTCGTTGAAACGTAAGGTGATCTTTCTAGCATGCACATCAATTAAAGCCATAGACGTATCTAAAAACGAACGACCTAAAATGAGAGGAACTTGAGGATCCGTGGGGATATCAACAAAGATAAAGTCTACGGGATAGTAGAACTTCCCCACTTTCACAAAAACGTCTTCCGCCAATCCACATGCGCGAATCGTGGAATGGTCGGCCAACTCGATAGACATTAGTGAAGGAGTAATATTAGGAAGATTGAGCGACTTGAAGATTGCAAGTGGCATCAAGTTAATGCTAGCACCAAGATCGGCCAAGGCGAAGCATTCCTCTATATCTTGGATTGCACAAGGGATCAAAAATTTACCGGGATCACTGACTTTTTGAGGTATGCGATTAAGATAAACGAACGAACAACTAGACAATTGGTGCAATTTCTCCTTGTTTTTCAACATACTCTTAAAGTTAGCGGCAAATCGAGGCATCATGACTAAAGCATCGGTGAAACTCACATTAAAGTGCAAATCACGAAACATTTTCATAAAAAGCTCAAATTGATAATTGTCGCGTTCTTGACGTTTCTCCTTCCTAAGTCTCGATAGATAGGGCAAAGGTGGTGTGGGTTGAGGCATAGGCATAGCCTTTGGAATCTCGGGTTCCAATGTTGGTAATGGGTCAACCGTAGGTGTGGCATGAACGGTACTTTGTGGGCTTGAGATATGCTCCTTTTCGACCACCACCTCGGGTTCTTCCTCAATTTCCTCCACCGTTGGAGTAATTGGTTGAGGAGTCGGTACCTTAAATGTCTTACCACTTCGTGTGGTAATCACTTTCATCTCTCCCTTCGGGTTTGATATGGTGTTACTAGGTAAACTACCCGAAGTAGAGGCTTTGTTCCCCATGACCGCTTCCAAAATAGCATTAAGCTTAACATCTTGACTAGCGGCTTTTTGGTCGATCCTTTGTTCAAGCCTAGCATGACTTTGCTCAATTTTATTGTTTTGACCTCTAATTGGATTAGCAAAATCATTTTTCAACTCATTTCTCATGTTAACATTTTCCTTAACAAAATTAGCTAACTCCTTTGTGTTTTTAGCCGTTTCCCTAGCTTGACTAGCCAATTGCTCTTGAATGTTTTCCAAAATCTTATCATTTGCCGTGGCGTAATTCAAAAAGTCAATTGGAAGCTCTTTAGTGTAAACATTTTGAAGACCTTGACTTGGGTTTTGAAAATTACGGTTTTGGTTTTGGTTTTGCGATTGGCTACTACTCCCTTGATTCCCATAGTTGTTATTACCCTTGTAATTGTTTCTTTGATTGTTTTGGTAACCAACTTGATTGTTTCGATAATTCTTAGCATTTTGATTTGGTGGAAAACCCGGTGGAGTCAATTGATTAGTGCGGGTAACTTGACCGTTTTGGTTATAAGTTCCCGCGGCCGCGTAGGCACTCGAAGTGTTACCACCGTTGGTAATGCACTCGGAGTAATCGTGAGCTCCACCACAAAACATACAAGAAACCTCAACCGCTTTAGCCGTAGCGGGAGTGGGTTGTTCACCAACTTTAAACTCAATTAACAATCCTTTAAGCTTATCAAAAATCTTGTTCTCCAAATTAGCCTCGATTTGTCAAGCATCAATGGTATGTGACAATGAAGGCGAAGGTGAAGACGAAGTCTTACGAACACTCGACGTGCTACGAGGACTATAAACCTTAGACCTATTCTCAATGATTAACAATGCTTCCTCGACCGTTTTACACAAAAAATTACCACCCGCGGCGGCATTAAGATAATCACGCTCATGATCGTTCAAGCCGTTGTAAAACGTGTCAATTTGATGCAAGTCGGAAAAACCATGATGAGGACATTCGTGCAACATTTCCTTAAACCTATTCCAAGCCGTCGAAAAACTCTCATTATACTCTTGTGAAAACTTTGAAATCTCGTTTTTCAAATGCGTAGTCTTAGAGGGCGGAAAAAATTGGTTCACGAATTTTGAAACGAGATCCTTCCACGTCAATATAGAATTGGGTGGCTCTTTCTCTAACCAAATTTTTGCGGGACCCGCTAAGTAATACGGAAAAAGCATCATCTTAATCGAGTCGTTAGAGACGTCCTTAAACTTGCAAGTGGCGGTAAGACGATTAAATTGGCGAATGTGGTTATGAGGGTTGTCCTTTTCGTCACCACGAAACTTGTTGTTTTGAATCATGGATAACAAACCCGTCTTAACCTCAAAATTCTCCGCAAGGATAGCGGGAATCACAATCGCTTCTCCATAACCCTCGGTGGGTCCTTGAAGCAACTCCATCATAGTACGATTAGCCATGGGTGCTTCTTGTTCTACGATGGGTTCGACAATGGGAGATTCTTCACTAGAAGATGTTTGGTTTCCTTCCTTTTGACGACGTTTACGTGCACGTCTTGCTTTGGAGAGAGTTTGCATAAACGTCACGTACAACGAGAGGGTGAGCAAAGAAGATTCTTTTTGGTGTTTTTACTTTTTCAATTTTTTTGTGGTTTTTGATTGTTTTTACTTTTTTTGGATTTTTGTGATTGTATTAAGTAGACCAAAATCTACAAATCTCCTCCTTAATCAAATCTCTTGATTAAAGAAGCCTCAAGGAATGAAAACGATCACGTGAAGTGAATGCCTTCGATGACTTTAGAACGTTGGTAGAACACCAAAACGTTCAAGAGGGTTTAATCAAATGAAACCAAGAAAATATATATGATACTTAATAATACTTTGGGCGGCAAAACCCTCGATTAGCTCTCAAAATCAAATACTCACAAGCAAGCGGGGAAACGAGGCGGCGCGAAGCACTTAAGAGCCTTTTTCCTTAGGATATATTTTATAATATCCGCCTTATACCCACCTTATAGTTTGTATTTTTCAAAATCGAGCTTCACGAAAGTATTTATCTATTTTTGCCTTTTTCTTTGGTTTGAGATTCGAATACAATGATTGGGTAATGACCTCCCAAGTCAAGGTTGTGATTTCTCACTTTTGGAGTACTTGTGAATTCATTGTTCTACGTATACAATATAGTAATAGTATTCACACAAAAAACAAAAAACCGATAATACGTATTAGTAGTGTGCTACTAATACAAATACTATTATGGCTATATATAAAAACAACAATTTCCAAATCAAAACACAACACGCCTCCCCGGCAGCCGCGCCAAAATGATGGTTGTAAATTCACACTCGTTTAGGAAAACGAGGTAAAAGCGGTAAGTATTAAGTGTTCGTTTAGGAAAACGAAAGCACCTATGACCCTTTGTGTGGGATCGTTCTCAAGGAGGCTTGGTGCGTTGTGTTAAGAGATGATAAATGATTTGTGATTATATTTGGGAGAAAATGGGAAGTAGAAGACGAATTATGCAAAAAATAACCCTAAAACGTAAAAAACGCAAAAACGTAAAATTCGACAAAACGAAAAGTGTACCAAAAATTACCAAAATTTATCCTAAACAAAGTAAAATACAAGAATCACTATTTTGAAAACCAAAATTTCTAAAAACTATTTAATAATTTAATATTGATTTTTTAAATAAAAGAAAAACCTAAAAATTAAATAAAATCAAAAATTAACTAAAATGAAAAGTTTAATAGATGTAAACCTCAAAATACTAAATTAAATCCTAAAAACATTTTTTGTAAAATTTTAAAACTATTTTTTCTATTTTAAATCACTAAAAACTATTTTTAAACTAAAATTATCATAAAAAAGGATAAAATAATGCCAAAAATAATTTGACAATTTTAAAAATCCTAAATTATACTAAAGAACAGTAGAAAATTGAAAAAGTTTGAATAATGTAAAATTTTTCACTAAAAGACAAAACTGATATTAATAAAACCTTAATTAAACTAAATTTAATTCTAAAAATTCATTAAAAAGGTGAACAGTAAAAACTTTTTAAACTAAAAATCTTAAACTATTTTTCTAAATGTAAGAAAAATTTTAAAACTGAAAAATATAAGATTTTACCACTAAAAGACAAAATCAGTTAATTAAAAAGTAATTAAAATAGCTATTTAATCTAAAAAATATTAAATGAACAGTGAAATAAAAAAATTAATTAAACTGAAAAATCAAAAATTAAATAAGAAAAATATTGAAACTGATTTCAGGTCCTAAAACCTATTTTTGTCCACTAAAGACAAAAAAACTAAGTTACTGACAATGACATGTGACTGTTTTTGTTTTTTAGCTTGGCAGTACCAACCAATTCACTAGCAGGGGGAAGTTAGTTCCCACTGTTAGTGCAAAAAAACAGGTCTGATGGTATTTTGAGCTTTGGAAAGCTCTTGTGTTGCTTTTCTTTGGACAATGGGGCACCCCCACAACCAGTTGGGTTGTGGGGAGTCTATAAATGCAATAAAAACAACAACCACTTCACACAAATTTCACACAAAATGGACAAGTAGGTGACTGTTATAGTTTGTATGTTTTTGTGAACAGTGTACTGATGCAAAGTGCACACAAACGATTTTCAATAGCTCAAAACTCACTCAACAACACACCACTTACCCCTAAACTAACTGAAAACCTAAGAGAATACCTAGACCTAGCAGATAACACAAAGTAATGATAGATTTATAGCTAAAACAAGGCAGATTTGACCCCTACTGATTTTCTACCATTTATATGATGAAAACTTTTTTTAAGCATGCCAAACTAAAACCAATGACCAAAGTACAATGCTACTGATATATCAAGTGAGATTAGGCAGTTCTCAAGGCAAAAGCTTATCAACAATGCAACTTAAACTCTTATCCCAAACACCCTTTTTAAATTCAGAAACTTGGATTTTCAAACAAAATGCTATAAAAACTTAACAAAGCTAATCCAAATCACTTTTAACATACATAACAACTGGAATAAACATGAAATAGCATCTAGTACAATCATGCAAGCAACTTCACACCAATATCCATTCAATTCACAGTTCTAAGCTTAATAAGAGGGTTCAAGCCTAGGTTTATACCTTGTGGGACCCACATCCGGGCCCCACTATGGCTGCAATGCCATCTCCCATTAGCTTATAGCTGGGCTTATGGCTTATGGAACAAGGCTGCTAGTAGAGAGTTGCTAGTGGTGGTTTCAAGCAACACACGCGCCCAATATGTCTTCAAAGTGAGTTGAGCTTTTGTGAACCTGCCAAGAAAGAAACCAAACAAAAAGGTGACATGTTACAAAGACAAATAAGCAATAAAGCCAGCTTATTAATTAAGCTACTTATGGCTTATTTGTCATGAAAAATTGATTTTTTTTATTTTCTAAAATCTTTAACAATAATTAAATCAACAACCACTTTAAACTTCACTTGAGCTTGATATTCAACAAGAATATCAGGCTCATATGATCAATTTAAAAATGCTTGGACAATTAATTTAAGAACTTGAGTAACTTTAGTCTCCAAAATAAACAAGAACAAAATATGTAATCACAACTTCAAAATTAAAATATGCAATGGAAAAGTAAACTGGCTCTTTTGTTTCTCGTCAACAACTCAAAACCATTTCATTTCACTTAAAAAACAATGGATTTACAAGGCAGTGACCAAGGAGAAGAAAAAAGAACAAAAAAAAATGAAAAACCTATGCTCTTATATAGACGAGCTACAAAGGTTCTAGAACTGAAAAGAACCCCTAACCCTAACGGTATGAACTTCCACTTTTGCCCTTGAGATATTCGGATATCCTTATGAAGATTCTTGTTTTTGAATTGGGTCAAGAGGATACATGTGATGTTCCTTGGCTTGTTGTGGGTTGAAAGTGATGTAGAACTGATCTAAGGCGTCCCTTAAATCTTTGGGAACACGAAACGAACCAGGTCCGTTGATTTGCTGTCACCACTTTGTTTTCTTGTGCAGGGGAGGGCCAGGGGTGTCACATGGGTGAGTGTGAGGGTTTTCTGGGTTATGGGTTTTGATTTACATAAAGGGAATTAGTCATCTGTATTCAATTGTAACTTTTCCCTTTGTTTTGTGGAAATGGTGATTAGGGTTTTTGTTTAGGGATTAAGGAGATTAGTGGGAGTGGTGATAAACAGTAGCTGTTTCCCTCCCCTTTTAATTATATTAAAGTCGTTTAAAAAACTGGTTTAATAAATTAAAAAAAGTGTTAGGGTGGTGGGATCTGACGTGGAGGGTGTGGGCGATTTGATTGGTGGAATGGGTGCTGGGTGGTGATGTGTAGACATAGGAGTGGTGGTGGGGATTTTGTTTGTCTGGGCAACTTTAGTCCCTGGACTCCCAATGCTTCTTCACTTGGTAATAAATAGCCAATAACTCTTTTCCTTTGTTAACAAGTTTGGACAATTGGCAAATTCAGTCCTTTTAAGTTTAATATGGTGAACATAAGGGCTAAATTTGTAATCTTTGAGATCTTCAAGGGCCATACTTGTATATTCTTGGTAATTTAGGGACCCTAATGTAATTTATGAGTTTTAAAAGGGTATAAATTGCCAAGTCTTCCAAAGTTGAGGGACCATTCTTGTCAATCTTCAATTCTTCGAGGGTAATTTTGGAAATTACATATTTGGGCTTGGTTCAATGCACGGCTTCGTTTCCCGTGTTCGTTTTTGTATGATTCTTGTGATCTTTTATCATTTTCTCAATATCCGTACCTAAAATACACAAGTAACAAACACAAGCATATATTTGACACTTTTTATGATATTTTAACCATTTTAAGCCCGATTTAGACGATGAGACTATGTATAAAAGCAGTCTCATCAATCACTTAACGTGACTTTTGATGAAACCCCTCCTTTAACCAAGACACCACCATTGGTTGATGATGACTTGGATGAAGTAGAAGTAGTTAAAGCCAAAGAGGTTAGAAAAATAGGAGTTGAAGACCTTAGTGTTGAAAAGGAAGTAAACATTAAGGAATCTAAGGATCATATTCTCAATAATATCATTGGTGACTTAAATCAAAGGACCCTAAGATCTCAAGTCCAAAACCAAAGCAACTTCTTTTGTTTCGTCTCCTTGATTAAACCAAAGAATGTTAAAGAAGCTTTGACGGATGAGAGTTGGGTCATTGTGATGCAAGAAGAATTGAATCAATTCGTTGCTAATGATGTTTGGGAACTTGTTCCTCCACCTAGAAGTTCTACCATTATAGGAACCAAATGGGTATATAGGAATAAGCTAGATGAGAATGGTGTTGTGTCTCGTACAAATCTAGACTTGTAGCTCAAGGCTATAATCAACAAGAAGGGATTGATTATGACGAGACATATGCACCGGTAGCAAGATTAGAATCCATTAGAATCCTTTTAGCCTACGCTTGTGCCTTAGATATTAAGCTTAAACAAATGGATGTAAAGAGTGTGTTTCTTAACGATTTGATCAATGAGGAGGTATATGTGGCTCAACCTCCCGGCTTCATTGATTTTGAGAAACGGAATCATGTTTACAAGCTTAAGAAAGGCACTTTATGGTCTTAAACAAGCACCCAAAGCTTGGTATGATAGACTTAAAGCATTTCTTGTTAAACATGAGTATACCTGGGGATGGTAGACAACACGCTCTTTACAAAGAAGAAAGGTTCTCACCTCATAATCGTGCAAATATATGTTGATGACATTATATTTGGCTCAACTTGTCAAGAATTATGTGATGACTTTGCCAAAATCATGCATGATGATTTTGAAATGAGTATGAAGGGAGAACTTAACTTCTTTTTAGGACTCCAAATTAAACAAATGGACGATGGTATTTTCTTTAGTCAATCTAAGTAAGCTAAAGAAATGCTAAAGAAATTTAGATTAGAAGAATCTAGACCAATGAAGACCCCAATGGCCTCGGATACTAAACTCACCGTAGATGATGATTGTGAGTCGGTAGACAACACCAAATATAGAGGTATGATTGATAGTTTGTTGTACCTAACGGCAAGTCGACCGGATATCATGTTTAGTGTTTGCCTTTGTGCTCGCTTCCAAGAGGCTCCCAAAACCTCTCACCTTGAAGCGGTTAAGCGTATCTTCTGATACATTAAGGGCACTATACATTTAGGATTATGGTATCCTAAAGGGACCGACGTAGAAACCATTGTCTACGCGGACTCGGATCATGCAGGAGACTATGTGGACCGGAAAAGCACTTGTGGTGTTTGTACCTTCATGGGCTTTTGTTTAACTTCTTTGTTCTCCAAGAAACAAACCGCTCTTGCGATATCCACCACGGAAGCCGAGTATGTGAGTTGATAGGTGTGTAAACACCCATCCTTTTTACCACTTAATTACAATAATAACCGAGCCAAAACGTGTATTTTATGTCTTTTATGTCGGAATTATGCGTGGTTTGTGTTTTTGTTGTGATTTAGGACGAAAAGGTGAAAAGTGGAGAAAACACGGGCATTCACGGGCTTTTATTGAAGAAAAAGATGAAAGACGAAGTCAAGAAGTCAAGAGTGCAAAAAGAACGGAAGTCCAAGACCAATTCTGAAGATTTATCGAAGAAAAAGTCAAAAGACGGAAGTTTACTTAAAGCCGAAGAACTCAAGTCTAATTTATTGAAGAATTAAAAGACGAGTTCAAAGAAATCCCGAGCCAAAAGTCATTAAAGTCCAAGATTAAAGAAGATAAAAGGCTTAAGGACTAATGGTGCAATTAAGAGAAAATGAAGGAGGGGAGGAAGCTTCCTAAGCACTCCTTAATCCTCCCCTATAAATAGTCATTAGGATTAATCTTTTCATTTTTGTTGGCTAGAGTGACACTAGTTCTTCCATCTTTATTTACTTGCACATTTACTTTATTGCACTTTAATTACCTTGTCTTGCACCTTATTTTCCAAGTAAGTTACTTTTATTTTTATTGCACATTTACTTTTCTTGTCTTAAATCTCTCATTCTACCTTTCTTTCTTTGCTTGATCTTTATGTTTATGTGTTTATTATCTTGCTTATTTGATTAAAGGTTATGTTTTTATGCTTTTGATTGTTTTGGATTATTGATTTTTATAGCTTATTTGTGTTTATCTTCAAGTTTCTTAAGTTTTTATAAAAGTTATTTTTATATTAAAGTTTGTTTTCGTTAAACTTTTTCTTTTCGTGTTTTCAAAAGTCTTTAAATTTCAGTTTATTAGCTTTTTCTTATACGTGTTTGCTTAGGATTTTAGGTGTGTGCTTATTTGAGTAATAGCTTATTTGTCTTGCTTATTTTGTGTTCTTTCCACTGTATTCCGACCATACCGGTCGGAAAAGGGTATATCATTCCGACCAGCACTCTTGTTGCTTGGTCGGAAAAGGGTTTGAAAACATTCCGATCAGGGTGTTAAGCAACATTCCGATCAGTGTTCGTTTGGTTATTCCGATCAGGATAAGTGACAGTATTCGGATTAGGGGTTCCGATCAACATTCCGACCAGGGTCCATTCCTTATTCCGACGTGATCATTATTCCGATCAGGAAGGTAAGGTTATTCCGATCTGAGTCCACTATACATTCCGATTTGGGGTTTGTTTGGTTATTCCGATTTGGCCATTGGTGACAGCAATTCTGATTGGTATTCCGATCAATATTCCGATCTGGAGGTAGGTTTATTATTCCGATTGTGTTCTGATCGGAATACATTCCGATCAGGTTTGTTATTTTTCTATTTCGTCTTATTTTATTTTTAAGTTCTCATTTTTAATACTTTGTCAGATTTTAATTTTCGTCACGCTTTTAAATTCCCGTCATTTAGTTATTTACTTTTCAAAGTTTTAATATTGCACCCTTTCTTTTAATTAGATTTAGATTTATTTTAACGCCTTTTACTTTAAAGTCATTTACTTTAATTGTTTTGCAATTTTAATATACTACAACGACACAAACATTTGTTTCTACCAAAGAACGACTGAGTCAGACATACAACCTAGATCGATTCGATTAGACATACTTAAACGAATCTTTTTACCTGGCCAAAAGCCGTGTAGTAAATGGCGCCGCTGCCGGCTCTTTTCGTAAAGATTAACGGTTTTCTGTGAACGCGTTGCTTTTTGGGATCCATTCACTTGTGAGCGTTATTTTTCTTGCATAAAAATTTCAAAAAACCATAAATATTAAAAATTTCAAAAAATCCATAAAAATTAAAAATTTCAAAAATCCAAAAAGATTTTATTTTTATTGTGTATATATATTGTCTTTGTGTTTGGTATTGTTTTCTTTTGTCTTTGTAGGTGTATGCGTACTAGATCTTCTAATTATCAAGAGCCCGAGACTCGAGAAGATTTAAGTATGGCAGGTGTTAACAACAACAATAATCCACCGCACCTTAATAATAACAACAATGTTCTTCCACAGCCCGATCTTCGGACCATGGAGGAGCTTTGTCAACCTACCATGTTTGGACGAGGAGGACCGATTGCGCCGATGCAAATCATGGCTCCGGAGTTTTCGTTGAAGCACCACATGATTCAGCAAGTGCAAACTAATCCATTCGCCGGAATTCCTGATGATGATGTCAACAAACACCTCGACAAGTTCATTACAATTACCCAAAGCATGAAGTTGCCTGGTGCCACAATGGATGTTCTTCGCCTTCAACTCTTCCCACATACTTTATCACATCATGCCGATAAATGGTTTGATCGTCTCCCGAAGAATTCAATTCATACTTGGGATGACATGACTCAACGCTTTTTGTCGCGTTACTTTCCACCATCTATGGTCACAAGCCTTCGTAATCAAATCAGCGGTTTTATGCAAGATCCTGATGAATCTCTTTTTGATGCTTGGGAAAGATATAATGTCTTGATTGATCGTTGTCCAAACCACAACATGCTCCCTGTGACCTTAATTGATACTTTCTACAACGGATTGACTTTTCGTGATCGTGATACGATTAATGCAGCCGCCGGTGGCACATTTATGAAAAGGAGACCCGAGGAGTGTAGAGAGCTTATTGAGAACATGACTACTCACCACAAAAATTGGGATTCCTCTGCTTCTTCAAGGAACAACCCGAGAGTCAATGTTTCTTCTACTTCAGCAAACCCTGACATGACCGAACTCACCCGCATGATGACTGAAATGAGAAAAAGTATCTTGCTTCTCGCCTCAAACCAACAACAACAAGTTAAAGCGGTTGCACCTTCTTGTGAAACATGCGGTGGTCCTCACTCATACACCGATTGTCCTTCTACACAAGGAAATCCGGAAAATGTGTATGCAGCTTATGGTACTTATTCACCGGAAAATTACCAACTCGACCTCAAAGGGATAGAAATTTGCTGAGTTACCGGTCCAACAACTACCTTTCACCCGGTTTTTCTCCTCAAAACCAAAACCCCGCCAACAACTACAATAGAAGCAACCAAATCCCACCAAGAGCTTCTAATCCTTATCACCCACCCACTCAACAAACCCCACCCATCAATCCGGATGTTGAAGCCATCATGAGAACCCAAGGTGAGCAAATCAAGAATCTGCAAAGTCAAATTATCAATTTGAAAGGAGATATCACCAAGCAAGGAAATGAGATTAGATCCGAGCTTCGAGATAATATTCAATCCTCCTTCAGCAATCAAACAAATGATTTGAAGAATATGCTTGCTAGTTTCTTGCCCGCAGCTCAACCTTCTACTTCGAGTTCTCTACCTTCAAACACCGTCACCAATCCGCGAGCGAATGTGAGTGCTATAACTACCCGTAATGGAGTCACCATAGTAGGACCACCTATTCCGCCCCCATCATCTACACCTCCTCCACCACCATTTATCCCTACTCCTCCTACACCTAGTATTAGTGCACCATTACCGTCTCCGCTCGTCATGACGATGTACCTAGGAAGGACCCTTCAACATCTCAACCTTTACCTACTACACCTACACCTTCACCACCCAAACCCAATATCCCTTATCCTTCTCGCTTAGGCAAGACCAACGAGCTAACCAAGAATGACTGTCAAGTGTCGAGCTATGTGAAGATGCTCTCTCAAATGAACATCAACATTAGCCTTGTTGAAGCACTTGTCCACATGCCGAAATTTGTCAAAGCATTCAAGGAATTGCTTAGCAAGAAGGAAAAGTTGATTGAGCTCGCTAACACACGCTTAAATGAAAACTGTTCTGCAGTTATTCTTAAAGAACTTCCGGAAAAACTTGGAGATCCCGGTCGTTTTGTGTTGCCTTGCATCTTTAACAAAACCGAAGAATTTACTGCCCTAGCTGATCTCGGGGCCAGTATTAATCTTATGCCTTTAAGTGTTTGGAAAACACTCTCATTACCCGACCTTACTCCAACGAAGATGACTCTTGAACTTGCAAATCGCACTCTCGCTTACCCCGTTGGTATTGCCGAAGACGTGTTCATTAAAGTTGGCACATTCACTTTCGCAGTCGACTTTGTTGTGGTTGATTATGAAATGGACCGTCGTATTCCTTTAATACTTGGTCGGCCATTCTTGAGAACCGGACGAGCTCTAGTTGATGTTGCCGAAGGTGAGTTAATCTTAGGAGTCAGGAATGATGCACAAGTTTTCAAAATGGGGAAGCTTACAACCAAATCCTATGGACGAGAATCTGCGAATATGATTAATGTGCTCGATGATTTTGTCATCTACAACAATCCTCTATTCGAGTCTTGCAATGATAACCCACTTTTTCAAGATGATGTGGATGATTCTCTCTCCAATTTGGAACCTTCTCCCATTTACGATTCTCCACCGATCTTTGATGCTTATGATGATGATTCTAGCTCAGATTCGGATGATTTTGATGATTGTACTTCCGAGTATCCCGACTTGCCCACATACGATGATTTTGATGAGGCCGATACTCTTTCGAGTGATTCTTCGCATGATGAAGATCCTCCGTCATCCATGCTTAATCCTACTTTGGATGATTACTCTTTTGAGGAAGACTTCTCTACGTTTCTCAACACTTACTTCCCTCATGAGAGTGATGCTCCTCCTTTAGATTTTGAAGTTATCGTCTTGATCCTACATTAGATCTGAAGAAAATTCTTTCTAAGGAGAAGAAACCGGTCGACACCAATATCCGCAGCACATATGATTTAACACCTCTTTGTCCACCTTCTGAGGACGAGGTTGTGCATCTTCTTCGCGGATCATCGTCACATTCTGCTGAGCATGAGTGCTATTTTCCCTTAAAGGAAAAGGTGTTCGACCCCGGTATCGATATTCTACAGCCATCTCAGTATCCTTCTGATGAAATAAAAGGAAATATCTTTGGAACTTATGGAAATCTACTTGCACCACTTCACCCTTGTTTCCACCGTGCTCCATCGTTACTTAAGGGAACCTTGCCTATTCTTCTTTGGCTTGCCTTGTTCGCCTTAAGCTTGTGCTATTTGATGGACGAAAATTATGTCTTTGATCCCGGTGGATATGTTTCATGCTTCTTCCTATGGTAATCAAGGTCGAGTCAGGCTCACGACTCGGTAATCAAAAATCAAGCGCTTCTTGGGAGGCAACCCATGTATCAATCTTTTAGCTTTCTTTATCCTAAGTGTAGGGGAGACCCGTTGTGTTTGCTATTTCCTCTCTTCTACTAATCAGGGATTCGAGCGCTCAATGATCCACTCTTGATGATTCTTGACGATCCGTGATTCCGTGTTTCCATTTTCCCGGTTCTATCCAAAACTCTTTTCGATTCACTATTTTATATTTCCTAATATTAAAATAGGAATCTCTTTAGTTGTCTCTTCCTTAGCGAGATTTAAACAAAGTGCACAATGTCCTAAGTGTAGGGGAGTTTACTCCCACATGCTTAAACATTAAGGACAATGTTTATATTAAGTGTAGGGGGACTTCTATTGAAGTTAAGTGGCCTTTTCCTTGTATTTGTCCTCATTTTAACCGGAAAATAATTTTTTTCGACATTTTTCAAAATTTTTATCTATTTTGGCCTATTAGTTTTTCCCTTTGTATAGTTATTTTCTTTCTTTGCTAGAATAAACTTTAATAAAGTGGTTTTAATTTTCAAACGTTGTGAATCTTTTGACTCAACCCGAGTTTACTTATCGAAGTTACTCTAGCTAGTATCCTTAACGTGTTTAAGTCAAGTTATGCTAGCCTTTTATATAGGGAGCTATAAAACGCGAAAGTCTTAACTCTCACGGGTTAAGAACAAGAACTTTTTGCAAGTTCCTATAATTGATCCTAGAGAGTCTTTTATCAAGGGAACTTTAAAATGCGATTTCTAAACTTGAAAAAGTCTAAGAATTTGCAAGATCCTATAGGCGACTTGAAAACCCAAAACTTTGATTTAATAGGCTAAGCATCCACGAGTCTCATTCCTTGAGATTTTAAACTGTGAAGAACGAGAGATGATAGAGCCAATTATAAGTTTGGTATTCTTTCGAGAATTTATGTGAGTTAATTATGAGCCTATTCTCCCATCCTTGCTAATAAATTTATCTGCAATAAATAAGGTTGTACGATTTGAAAAGTTACTTAGCTTCTAGCCCAAGATCGTTTAAAAGTTGCTCGGTATGGATTAGAGTTCATAGCCAAGGCATAACTTATTGAAGCGGGATGCGAAGATTGGCGAGTCCAAAAAGGTCCTAACAAGACATGAGGGATATATTTTGTTACTAAAGATCCCAAGTGATGTGAAGAATCATTTGTCGAAAATCAATATGAAGGATCGAGACACACGACGAAAAGCAAAAACTCCCAAAAAGTCATGGAGAAGTCTATCCGAAAAGACCCTAGCAAGGTATGAGGATAAATAAAGCCAAGTCCAAAAAGGAGGCGGAACGTTGTATATCAAAGTCCAAAATAAAGATTGGAGAAAAATGAAGAAGTCGTGGTCCATATATGAAGAATCTCTCAAAATTTCAAGTGAAGAAATTCCTATTATGAAGAGAAGACCATTATTTCATGAACGTCTCTCAAGGTTTGAAGTATGAAGTCGCTGCCAAATATCGGTCCGAGAAAGGTCTCAAATCGCGAAGCGAGTTATGCCAAGATATGAACTTTATGAGGTCCCGAGAAGCAGTTTTAAAAGATTTTGTCCTTTAGCTAACTATTGATTAAATCGTTTACTTTATTTTCGGACTAAATAACTATCGAAATAACTCAAAAATGCATCCTCGTGATCATTCAAGACAACAATAAAATATAAGAGATACCCCTAGGAATAAGGGAGTCTAAGTGAATAATTGGCCCACATGAGTTCGTGTTAGTTTACTAACTTATAATAACAATGATCTCGTTTTTAAGCTTGGTTTGGAGAAAGTGAAAACTTGAGGATGATGATTATTCATGACATTTCCAAAACCCAAGGTATGCTTTTGATTTCTTTACTTTGAATGTTTATAGTTTTCTATCTCTTTAATAAAGGCCAACGTGGATTGATTATGATGAAAAATGTAAACGTGCTTTGTAACTAATGCATTGCATGAGGACATTGCAATGGTCAAGTGTAGAGGATTTGATAGGTGTGTAAACACCCATCCTTTTTACCACTTAATTACAATAATAACCGAGCCAAAACGTGTATTTTATGTCTTTTATGTCAGAATTATGCGTGGTTTGTGTTTTTGTTGTGATTTAGGACGAAAAGGTGAAAAGTAATGAAAACACGGGCATTCACGGTGTGACAATCCGTCAATTTATGGTTGATATTTTATTCTCAATATTTATTTGAAAATATTATTTTAGTGTTATAATATGAACTCACTTATTTTTGGGAAGAAATTTGGATTTATGTCTTGAAGTAGCATCGACTACGTTTAAACCGGAGGATTCAACGTTACGTGCTTACGTTTACATACACCGTCTTTGGTGACAGTCCGACATTTCAGAAAATAAATTTGTCCATGAATATTATTTTGGAGTTTTAAATTTGTGTTGGTTCATAAACTCACAAATTTACGAGAAGAGATTAAGACTTACGATTTTATTTTAACGTCCTTTACGACTAAACCGGAAACCCTAGGATTACGTATTTACGTTTTCGAACTCCGTTTTTGATGAAACAATTTTTATTGGATTCGTTTTATGACGTTGATTCATAATTTATAAAAACGTTTTTCGTAAAACGACCCGAGGGCACGCAAATCGAGGAAACTAGAATCGAGGAGTACCCGTAAATAAATGGGGATGAAACAAGTGGGACACTTGTCCCACCCCCACTCAAAACCGGCTACACATTAACACCATACCACTTTGGTGTCAAGTTTCTACTCTTGTTGCTTACACATGTCATTAAGCTTACACATTAAGCTATTACAACACAAAACCAACTAGAAACCACTTGCTTCTCATTTCCTCCATTTTCCTCACATGCAAAACCACTTCTCTCTCTCTCTTGACTCTATTTTGGCCTTCCCATATCTCACAAACAACACCCTCATTTGATCAAAATCAACCACAAAATCTCATGTTATTCATATACATGTTGATGCCCTTTTGAAGCCCTATTGATTGGTGCAAGTTATAACATCCAAGGAGGAGTATTCATGGTGTCTTGGGGCTGATTTTCCACATGGTGATCATAAAGATTGATGGTCTTGAAGATGGTGTTGGCTAAGCACAAGTTTCTCCATCAAAAACCATGTCCAAATCATAACCTACATCAACTTGGTGGTATAAAGATTGTCCTCCTCAACTTCTTGTTATTTTGATTATGTAAACATGTATTTTATTTCCTATTGTATATGTATATGATGATTATATGATGATAAAAATGTTATGTGGGGATTTGTTGTTGATAAACATGCTTAAAAAGATGAAAGACTATAAGAAACAAGGTTAAAATCTTGGTTAAATTTGATGGCTGTATAAAACAGTAAAGAACCATATGGTAAACTGATAAAATGATGAAGTAGAATAGATTTACAGTAAGCTATGGGTCTTGTACACATGTGAGAGTTGGCCATGCAATGGAATCATTGTAATGAGTGAGACATGATCAAAACAAGTTTAGGATATAAATCTGAGGTTACTGTTTTGGACGATTTTTAGAAACTATTTAGAAGATGATTCAACAGTAGCTATAGGAGAGTTAAATGTAGCACATATCATGTAGTTTATGTGATAAAAATTTGAGCTTCTATCTCCATATAGAACTCAAGATATGGCAGTTTTGGTGAAAGTGAAGATAAAAATCAGATTTTTGGAAATTAAAGAATAATACTATTATATAAGCACTCAAAATTTAATAGTATAAAATATAAATTAAAACCCAATAACTTATAAAACTTATTTATATAAATATGTAAAAGGGTAAATTAATGAATAACTTATATAAATGGTAGTGAAATAATACTTATAAGTAATAAAACTATAAACATTGTTTTTACGACTTTTTCGGCTAATACCGTAAAAATTAACGTTTTTGTTAAATAAAACTTAGATGGTTGGACCCGTCTAATGAAAACTTTATAAACTCATATACTGATATATAGACATGTATAACAAGTAAAAACCGATAAAAACCCGAACTATAGGACATACAGACAGTTACGAGCTAATTAAGCATATTGGACTAATAATTGGACTAAATAAGATAAAAACTTGTAAAAAAGAACTTATTGGGCTTAACCCATTTGGGCCCAACATGGAAAGTATACATACTGATAAAATAAGTATAACAAGGATTAAAACAAGCTAAAGAACTTATAATAAGCTTATAGGACTTAAAACGTGTAAATAAGTAAAACTAGTAAACTAGTATAAAAGTTATCGACATATAACACAAAAATGAGTAAACGAGAATATGTAAACCCACTTGATCATCATACATATATAATCATCATATGTATACATAATTGTTATTTTTATAAAGTCATTGGACATGAGTCTAAGACGAGTATTATTTGTCTAGGTTTCCGTGATTGAAGCACGTACCGTACGTCCGAATTGCCGATAACCCGCCTTCCCACATCAACGTGAGTTCATAGCCTCACACTCTTTTAAATGTTTTATAAATGTTTTATTAACCCGCGAGGGATAACATGTTAGTTTTTATAAAATAGGACACCATTTGTCCTGATTGTTTGTTTATTGATTTTGGACCCGAATGATTGAATGACCCGATTGTATGACCTGATAAATGATTAAAGGACCCGATAGATGAAATTAAAAGGATTATTAAAGTTAGGTTATGTCACTAAAAGTCCCATTAGCATGAATTGTGAACTACCGGGATTTGGTAGACGCTTATGCATTTAATAGTACTATTTGGGGACGATCACCCCAGTTCGCGCCTTGACGGTTGATCCTCGTCGTGCCACATTGATTGGTAAGCGAATTTATGTATGAGAAGATTTCCATAGCGTGACCTTTGTGACGACACGCTACTTTAGATGGGCAAAATTGGTATCGGGTTAGCTACCCGTTGTTGGTTTAGTAAGGTAACAATGTCATGCGGCTTATAATAATCTAAAGTTAACAAAATACTACTAGACGCTCCGAATTACGATGTATTGCCTGACTAGCAATACAGGGTCATACTATTGATATTATGTTTGTGTTTTGGTTTTCATAACCATATTCATATAACGGTTTTTATTTTCATACAACGTTATAAGACGTATTGTATGATGTTTTTGCGACATTGGCTCGTATAATGATTTTTAAGGCAAATGCCTATATTATGATTTTCGATAAGGATTTGTATAAAACGACTTTGGCTATTTTATGGCCTATTAAAATGATTTGTAAGAAATGATTTTCAGTAATAATTTTATACTGATATTATATTGATGGATTTTATTAAACTCTATGAATTCACTCGGCGTTATCGCTGACCTTTTCTTTTAACATGTTTTGTCTCAGGTACTTGAAGGTAATTCTCGGGAAGACGACAAGAATTCATGGCCCGCACCTAAACTATATTTTCCATTCAAATACTTTGTAAAACTTTGTATGAAATATAATGACTTGGGACCGATGTAACTTTGATATTTATGAATGGAAATGATTTATTATTAAACGACGCGATTTTTATACGTTGTCTATGATGTGAGTAATGTGCTATCCCGTAACACCAACTAGTCTTCCGCTGTACTGTGTTGTATAAATTTGGGGGTGTTACAGTTTGGTACCAGAGCTCTCGTTATAGAGAACGAAAGATTTTTAAAACCAAGGTTTTGAATAAAACATTTCAAAATCTTTTAACTATAAACATTTTTCTAAAAATGTCTAAAAATCTTTTGACTATAACGGTGCCGAAGAATTCCCGAGTTACCGACAAGGCCAGACTGAGAAGTGTTATTTTAATATATATATATAACTTGGATTATATATATATATATGATGTAATTTGATTACATGATTGTTTGATGATTATTTTGATATTTATACGAGGTATTTATACGACGTCGATTGTCACAAGAAACCCTAAATCCCCTAGTAAATTAATCGAAGCTATTCTCGTAGGAATTCTAGCGATCCTAGATCTAAACCAAGTTGCGGATATTTATGATCCTAACAAATGGTTGGTATTCGTAGAAATGTAGATAGTAGTTGATTGTGATATTGAAAAAAAAAGAATTGGCGAGATTAAAACTGATATCTATGTCATGACGATCTTTCCTTATAGAGTGGAGTTTGACAAAACGTTACCACCTGGAAACATGTCATCTGATTCGTTGTCATCCAATTCTTAAATTGAAATCGAAAGGGTGAATGTTGCACTTGAGGCTGTCATTGGAACCAGTACCCAAAAGCCTCATGCCACTAATACCTTTCCGAGAAGTCTAATTGAATGATCAAGTCATTTTTTATTAATGACTCATTTGATAATTGTTGTTGTAAGAGATATAGGATTGGAAATTAAGTGTTGTTCACATCGAGCTTTTATTGCCTATTAAGGCCTAAGAATAAGATTGAAAGTATTGGAATATAAGGTAGGATATCGAATTGAGTATAAAATTTGTTAGAACTTGAATAAAGAAAAGTTTAACACATATGGAATATGAGATTGATAAGAGGAAATTATTAAGTTCTGTGATCGAATTAATAGGTTTTAAATGATTGTTGATTCGTGTTAAGTGTTGTTCCTAGGCCATTGTCCACTATGAGGATGCCCAGTGTCCAACAAATAAATCGAAGAAATCTTCTTCTGAATTGGGACCAATGGATCTTTCGGGACATGTGGAACACCTAATGACTCTTGTAGATTAGTGTTCATTGCAGTATCTTTTAAAAATAATCCCTAACTTAACTGAGACATCAGTTGGTAGGATGAGATATTGGAATTTTATGACATAGTGACACATATTGTGTTACGGTACAATTCGACTTGTTTGTGATTAATGAAAAGACTACCTTTGAGTTCTAAATTCTACATGTATCGATGTTATCTATCCTTTATTGCTTCATCCTAATGTTCGCATTAGTGATGAAACCATTGAACAAGTACTCATCTCGATTTGAGTTGCGTTGTGGATTATTGTTTATGAGTGCCATCGAGATCATGAACCTCATGATTAATTGGCTAAGCTCATTTCCTATCATATCATAGTTAATTCTTGGTGAACAAGCTTTCATCACTCTTCTGCAGATCACTCATTGTTTTTATAAAGTTAAAACAGTATCCTTTGAGAAAATTTAATTTTCATCACTATAAGGATCATTTAAAGTGAGATTTATAAGTGATTGTTATCGAAATAAAGTTGTTTATGAAAAGCTTTGGAAACTTAATTATTTCCATAAACAAAGAAAATCTTTGTAAATATATTTTTGATTCTTATTTAAGAATTAAGCATGAAAATGTTTTTATTATAAACATGATGATAACGTTTTGACGAACTGAGTATTGCATCGTTAATCTTGAAATTGTATATAGTTGCGCGCCTACATACAATTTGGAATGGACTATGCAAGACTGATTAGTAGTCACCATAAAACAAAAGAATAAACACTACACTTTCTTTGAAAATTGTGAAATATTAAATTTTATGAGATCTGCAAGAAGTGAAAAATAAGGACATAGTGTTAGGGACACCTACATATGTGCCTATAGCACCTATTCTTCTGAGTCGAATTTACTCATCTGTGGACATTGTCTTATTTGACAATTGACAATTCTTTCTTGTCCAATTCTTCCATAGTGAGATTCTTAGGAAAAGTATATGATTACCGAGTGTTGATACCCGACTGGATGTATTGACGTTCTTATCATTTCTTTTGATTTGATTTCATTTGAATGACCTGGGTAACGATCCGAGGAGCTTTCGAATGCGTACTCAAATTATGAAAACATGGGATATATTCATATTCGTTAAATGTTTTCGTCTGCATCTGATTTGAAACTCTATCACGTAGATTATGCGTTGACCTTACTCTTTAATGGTAGTTGTGTCTCCATATATCCTTGAAATTTGTGAAGGATTATGAATTATTATTAGTCTTTTGAGAAGTTCGCATCTTATCGACGGCAATAAAACTAACAAGTTGATAATGCCAGTAGAATGGATTGATTGATTATGACATGACGACATTGTCTTAATTGATGGGAACTCAAGTAGAATTCCCCTAAATGATAAGATGTTGATTATCAAAAGTGATCTAAATAATTCTTGGTGGATGACGATATCTTGTATTTAGACTTGAAATTATACCGTGAATGGTTGTGAATTAGTCATAGATACTATAATCTAGAAAGAACCTAATATGAATTTATTAAAAGAAATTTCTGTTATCTGAAACTTTAGGAAGTATTGTTGGTGAATTACCTAGACTTTTGCCATTGAGGCAAGTTGAATTTGGTATTGATTATATTCTCGGTGCTGCACTTGTGGCTTGTGCACTGTACGTCAGCACCATCTAAATTAAAGGAATTACCGTACAACTGAGAGAGTTGTCGGAGAAAGATTTTATTATACCAAGCCTGTCATCATGAAGAGCTATGGTGTTATCATTCCTTATATTTATAGATTACTATGAACTGAGTAAATTGACAATCGAAAACGATATCCATAACTCGAAATGGAAGATTTGTTCGATCATTTACAAGGGTTTTGATCCACGGCATGGTTATCATCAATTTCGCATCTGCGAAGAAGATTATCTATTCCAATCACTACATCCGGTACTTGTAATGAATGTTATGAGTTTACGTGATGTCGCTGGGAATGACCAATGCACATGTAGCATTCATAAATTTGGTGAATCACGTGTGTAGGCTGTAATTTGATAACTTCATGCTTGTGATCATTAAAGACCATTTATTTGTTTATAAGAATAAGAATGAGTTAATAATTATTTATAGATTGCCCTGAATTGGCCGAACAATGAAAACATGTACCTTAAATATTTAACATAAGACTTAAGACTTAATTCTTTACATGATTTAAGAATGTGATTAATAGATAATGGAAGCTATATTGACTTTTCAAAGATTAGAATAATTAACGCTTAGGGATTAAAAACTTAATCCTTTACATAAAATGACCGTTAGATTAATAATGGTAAGATGTATGCATATAGACTCTTCAAAAATTAAGAGCCCTTTTAAGACTTTGGGTTTTACTAAAAAGGAAAGTGCGAATATATTTTGACAAATGTTTTAACAAAGGATTTTAAGGGATTATTCCCTTATACACAAACCATTTAACTAAACTTCTGTTTAGGGGTAAATGTTTGTGTATACTTTTAGACAACTTAAGAAGATTGAGAAAACCCATTAAAACCATAACTTGAAATTTGAAACGACAATTTTTGCTTTTCAAATAAGAAAACTTTGACCAAAGTATAAACAAAGGTTTTTCGAACATTTACGAAATCTTATTAAAATATTTTCGATAAATCAACAAAAATCTTGTTAATTAAATTCAAATTATCTTTGAACATTTTATATAATTGGTCGAACTAAGAAATTTAAAACTTTTACGTTTACATTTCATAAAAATTGAATATTTAATATTTAATTAATTATAATAATTATCGACGCTTTAGACGACGGATTGAGTAAAACGGATAAAAATGATAGTAAAGACGAAACTAAAACATAGAAGATATGAAGAAAGAATTTTGAATAAATACGGTTGTGATATTTATTTCATTAGGAAGGTGAACGTAATTACTGACACGTAATATAGAAAGAATATTTGAGTAAATTGTGGACATGGTAATTATATCATCATGAGAAGTGAATATAGATACCGACGCATTATGTAGAAAAGATAAAGAACTAGTTAGGACATGTTCCTTAATAATGAAGGTGCAAAATAAATTGCCGAACAATATAAAAATAAACAATGTTTGTAAAAAAGATAATATAGATAATAAAAAGCGATTCGCGACTAATATGAATCATTAAGATTGAGAAGCCGATGGCATTAAATGTTTTAAAAGGCCACTTGTGGTTGCCTAAATATGGAAGATTGTGAGATGTAGTTATATTGGAAATCTTGTAAGTATAAGTATTATATGTATGTCATTTTTTTTTACTAGAAGTATCTTTGTCTGAAGAAGTTGTACTAATGGCAATTATAAAGGCAGACATCGCCTCATACATTAGTAAACGTCTAGCTATTGCAAAGGTCATCATCTGAATTTGATTCGATTTGGGTCATCGTCGACAGACTGACCAAATCTGCTAATATCATTCCCGTAAATGATAAATGCAAAAGAGTTATGTAAACATAGTGTGCCTGTATCAAACATCTTTATCAAGATCTTCGCTTCGCATCGAATTTCTAGAGATTTGCTCAGAAATCATTGAGAACGAACCTTGATGAGAGTACTATGTACCACCCCAAATCGAAGGGACGAAGTAAAGTAACGATACAAAGTAATATAAGTGCTGTTTTATGTTTGAATGATTGACCTTTGGTAATAGACCGTATAATCGTTTTCCTTTGGAGGATTATCCTTGATAATCGTCATATTAGGGTCGAGATCGAATCTTGTTATGATCTATAATAGAGCATCTGTAAGCAGGAGTTGAGATGAAGACATCCGACATACACCCACTGTGAGTTGGACATGTCTTTTAGGTTTAAGGTTTCCTATGATGGCGAACTTAACCTTGCAAAATACCTGACCCGCGAGATCTAAAATGATTGTTGAAATTAGGATCTGATTATTGATTGCCGATAGTGGGCAAGAGTTTATGTGAATATGAAATGTAGATCTTGAAGTGCCAAATGGGTAGCGAATTTATGCCACAATTTTTAACCTTGCAATAATGAATTCATGATCTGACAAATCATGGGATATAAGTCTCCGTTGTATAGGACCACTGAGATGATATAAAGGATTGGTTTAAAAGGCATATAAGCTGGATCTACCCTAGGACTTCAAAGACTGCGTGAATTATGTTTCGTATATCGAACTTGATAGAATATCTATCAAGTGAAAATCTGAATTCTTCTTAATAGAGCTTAGATCGGCGAAAGGTTGCATTCATCAAAAACCCGTGAACATCATGGATAGAGAAAGTAAGTCAACATTAAGCCTGATCTTATTCCCGTAGTTATGTTTGATAGAACTAACGTATTGTAATGAATTGCACTTGTGAGAAAAGACCGAATGTGGAGGAAATACCCACATGGCTTTAACTCTATAAGAAGCGAGTAGTAAGGTAAGATGATCTTTGAGGACAAAGATCCTATTTAGGGGTAAATGCTGTGACAATCCGTCAATTTATGGTTGATATTTTATTCTCAATATTTATTTGAAAATATTATTTTAATGTTATAATATGAACTCACTTATTTTTGGGAAGAAATTTGGATTTACGTCTTGAAGTAGCATCGACTACGTTTAAACCGGAGGATTCAACGTTACGTGCTTACGTTTACATACACCGTCTTTGGTGACAGTCCGACATTTCAGAAAATAAAATTGTCCATGAATATTATTTTGGAGTTTTAAATTTGTGTTGGTTCATAAACTCACAAATTTACGAGAGGAGATTAGGACTTACGATTTTATTTTAACGTCCTTTACGACAAAACTGGAAACCCTAGGATTACGTATTTACGTTTTCGAACTCCGTTTTTGATGAAACAATTTTTATTGGATTCGTTTTATGACGTTGATTCATAATTTATAAAAACATTTTTCGTAAAACGACCCGAGGGCACGCAAATCGAGGAAACTAGAATCGAGGAGTACCCGTAAATAAATGGGGATGAAACAAGTGGGACACTTGTCCCACCCCCACTCAAAACCGGCTACACATTAACACCATACCACTTTGGTGTCAAGTTTCTACTCTTGTTGCTTACACATGTCATTAAGCTTACACATTAAGCTATTACAACACAAAACTAACTAGAAACCACTTGCTTCTCATTTCCTCCATTTCCCTCACATGCAAAACCACTTCTCTCTCTCTCTTGACTCCATTTTGGCCGTCCCATATCTCACAAACAACACCCTCATTTGATCAAAATCAACCACAAAATCTCATGTTATTCATATACATGTTGATGCCCTTTTGAAGCCCTATTGATTGGTGCAAGTTATAACATCCAAGGAGGAGTATTCATGGTGTCTTGGGACTGATTTTCCACAAGGTGATCATAAAGATTGATGGTCTTGAAGATGGTGTTGGCTAAGCACAAGTTTCTCCATCAAAAACCATGTCCAAATCATAACCTACATCAACTTGGTGGTATAAAGATTGTCCTCCTCAACTTCTTGTTATTTTGATTATGTAAACATGTATTTTATTTCCTATTGTATATGTATATGATGATTATATGATGATAAAAATGTTATGTGGGGATTTGTTGTTGATAAACATGCTTAAAAAGATGAAAGACTATAAGAAACAAGGTTAAAATCTTGGTTAAATTTGATGGCTGTATAAAAAAGTAAAGAACCATATGGTAAACTGATAAAATAATGAAGTAGAATGGATTTACAGTAAGCTGTGGGTCTTGTACACATGTGAGAGTTGGCCATGCAATGGAATCATTGTAATGAGTGAGATATGATCAAAATAAGTTTAGGGTATAAATCTGAGGTTACTGTTTTGGACGATTTTTAGAAAATATTTAGAAGATGATTCAACAGTAGCTATAGTAGAGTTAAATGTAGAAAATATCATGTAGTTTATGTGATAAAAATTTGAGCTTCTATCTCCATATAGAACTCAAGATATGGTAGTTTTGGTGAAAGTGAAGATAAAAATCAGATTTTTGGAAATTAAAGAATAATACTATTATATAAGCACTCAAAATTTAATAGTATAAAATATAAATTAAAACCCACTAACTTATAAAACTTATTTATATAAATATGTAAAAGGGTAAATGAATGAATAACTTATATAAATGGTAGTGAAATAATACTTATAAGTAATAAAACTATAAACATTGTTTTTACGACTTTTTCGGCTAATACCGTAAAAATTAACGTTTTTGTTAAATAAAACTTAGATGGTTGGACCCGTCTAAGGAAAACTTTATAAACTCATATACTGATATGTAGACATGTATAACAAGTAAAAACCGATAAAAACCCCAACTATAGGACATACAGACATTTACGAGCTAATTAAGCATATTGGACTAATAATTGGACTAAATAAGATAAAAACTTGTAAAAAAGAACTTATTGGGCTTAACCCATTTGGGCCCAACATGGAAAGTATACATACTGATAAAATAAGTATAACAAGGATTAAAACAAGCTAAAGAACTTATAATAAGCTTATAGGACTTAAAACGTGTAAATAAGTAAAACTAGTAAACTAGTATAAAAGTTATCGACATATAACACAAAAATGAGTAAACGAGAATATGTAAACCCACTTGATAATCATACATATATAATCATCATATGTATACATAATTGTTATTTTTATAAAGTCATTGGACATGAGTCTAAGACGAGTATTATTTGTCTAGGTTTCCGTGATTGAAGCACGTACCGTACGTCCGAATTGCCGATAACCCGCCTTCCCACATCAACGTGAGTTCATAGCCTCGCACTCTTTTAAATGTTTTATAAATGTTTTATTAACCCGCGAGGGAGATAACATGTTAGTTTTTATAAAATAGGACACCATTTGTCCTGATTGTTTGTTTATTGATTTTGGACCCGAATGATTGAATTACCCGATTGTATGACCCGATAAATGATTAAAGGACCCGATAGATGAAATTAAAAGGATTATTAAAGTTAGGTTATGTCACTAAAAGTCCCATTAGCATGAATTGTGAACTACCGGGATTTGGTAGACGCTTATGCATTTAATAGTACTATTTGGGGACGATCACCCCAGTTCGCGCCTTGACGGTTGATCCCCGTCGTGCCACATTGATTGGTAAGCGAATTTATGTATGAGAAGATTTCCATAGCGTGACCTTTGTGACGACACGCTACTTTATATGGGCAAAATTGGTATCGGGTTAGCTACCCGTTGTTGGTTTAGTAAGGTAACAATGTCATGCGGCTTATAATAATCCAAAGTTTACAAAATACTACTAGACGCTCCGAATTACGATGTATTGCCTGACTAGCAATACAGGGTCATACTATTGATATTATGTTTGTGTTTTGGTTTTCATAACCATATTCATATAACGGTTTTTATTTTCATACAACGTTATAAGACGTATTGTATGATGTTTTTGCGACATTGGCTCGTATAATGATTTTTAAGGCAAATGCCTATATTATGATTTTCGATTAGGATTTGTATAAAACGACTTTGGCTATTTTATGACCTATTAAAATGATTTGTACGAAATGATTTTCAGTAATAATTTTATACTGATATTATATTGATGGATTTTATTAAACTCTATGAATTCACTCGTCGTTATCGCTGACCTTTTCTTTTAACATGTTTTGTCTTAGGTACTTGAAGGTAATTCTCGGGAAGACGACAAGAATTCATGGCCCGCACCTAAACTATATTTTCCATTCAAATACTTTGTAAAACTTTGTATGAAATATAATGACTTGGGACCGATGTAACTTTGATATTTATGAATGGAAATGATTTATTATTAAACGACGCGATTTTTATGCGTTGTCTATGATGTGAGTAATGTGCTATCCCGTAACACCAACTAGTCTTCCGCTGTACTGTGTAGTATAAATTTGGGGGTGTTGCACACGGGCTTTTATTGAAGAAAAAGATGAAAGACGAAGTCAAGAAGTCAAGAGTGCAAAAAGAACGGAAGTCCAAGACCAATTCTGAAGATTTATCAAAGAAAAAGTCAAAAGACGGAAGTTTACTTAAAGGCGAAGAACTCAAGTCTAATTTATTGAAGAATTAAAAGATGAGTTCAAAGAAATCCCGAGCCAAAAGTCATTAAAGTCGAAGATTAAAGAAGATAAAAGGCTTAAGGACTAATGGTGCAATTAAGAGAAAATGAAGGAGGGGAGGAAGCTTCCTAAGCACTCTTTAATCCTCCTCTATAAATAGTCATTAGGATTAATCTTTTCATTTTTGTTGGCTAGAGGGACACTAGTTCTTCCATCTTTATTTACTTGCACATTTACTTTATTGGACTTTAATTACCTTGTCTTGCACCTTATTTTCCAAGTAAGTTACTTTTATTTTTATTGCACCTTTACTTTTATTGTCTTAAATCTCTCATTCTACCTTTCTTTCTTTGCTTGATCTTTATGTTTATATGTTTATTATCTTGCTTATTTGATTAAAGGTTATGTTTTTATGCTTTTGATTGTTTTGGATTATTGATTTTTATAGCTTATTTGTGTTTATCTTCAAGTTTCTTAAGTTTTTATAAAAGTTATTTTTATATTAAAGTTTGTTTTCGTAAAACTTTTTCTTTTCGTGTTTTCAAAAGTCTTTAAATTTCAGTTTATTAGATTTTTCTTATACGTGTTTGCTTAGGATTTTAGGTGTGTGCTTATTTGAGTAATAGCTTATTTGTCTTGCTTATTTTGTGTTCTTTCCACTGTATTCCGACCATACCGGTCGGAAAAGGGTTTATCATTCCGACCAGCACTCTTGTTGCTTGGTCGGTAAAGGGTTTGAAAACATTCCGATCAGGGTGTTAAGCAACTTTCCGATCAGTGTTTGTTTGGTTATTCCGATCAGGATAAGTGACAGTATTCAGATTAGGGGTTCCGATCAACATTTCGACCAGGGTCCATTCCTTATTCCGACGTGATCATTATTCCGATCAGGAAGGTAAGGTTATTCCGATCTGAGTCCACTATACATTCCGATTTGGGGTTTGTTTGGTTATTCCGATTTGGCCATTGGTGACAGCAATTCCGATTGGTATTCCGATCAATATTCCGATCTGGAGGTAGGTTTATTATTCCGATTGTGTTCCGATCGGAATACATTCCGATCAGGTTTGTTATTTTTCTATTTCGTCTTATTTTATTTTTAAGTTCTCATTTTTAATACTTTGTCAGATTTTAATTTTTGTCACGCTTTTAAATTCCCGTCATTTAGTTATTTACTTTTCAAAGTTTTAATATTGCACCCTTTCTTTTAATTAGATTTAGATTTATTTTAACGCCTTTTACTTTAAAGTCATTTACTTTAACTGTTTTGCAATTTTAATATACTACAACGACACAAACATTTGTTTCTACCAAAGAACGACTGAGTCACACATAGAACCTAGATCGATTCGATTAGACATACTTAAACGAATCTTTTTACCTGGCCAAAAGCCGTGTATTAGGAGTGCCGGAAAAGCATGCCAACAAGCTCTATGGATGAATCAAGCGCTTGTTGATTACGGGATTTGTCTTGATGATGTTCCCATCATGTGCGACGATAAAGGTGCTATAGACCTTAGCAAGAATCCCGTGCAACATTCGCGAACCAAGCACATAGAAATTCGTCACCATTTCCTTAGGGATAATGTTCAAAAAGGGAACATTTCAATAGAGAAGGTACCCTCCGAGGATAACTTAGCCGACATCTTCACTAAGCCACTTAAGAGGGATCCTTTTAATTACTTGCGTTTAGGTCTAGGATTAATGGAACATATTCCTTAATTGCTTTCCCTTTATTGAGTCTCTTATTTTATTCTGAGTCTGTTATCATTTTGAGTCATTGAGTCTCCTAAACTCTTCTTGCAAATCTTCTCTTCTCCTTTTCAAAATCCTCAAAGTCTCTTTCGAAAATGGTCAAGAAATGTTTTGACATTGTTAATTCAATCTAAAAACGTTTTTTCATAAATTCTTGCTATTAATCTCGAGCTTACATAATTCATATGTATGATTCTCTCAAACATAGCAAGAACAAGATAGAATCATGGAGGATCATTGTGTCATGACTTAAGTTCTTGTCTTACACACCTCCTACATCGATTTTTATTTTAAAATCCATGTATTTTGGTCAATTCCCTATTTGGTGAGTTAGTATGTGTTATCTTTGTCGATCTTTGCTTTTAAGCATATCCCTATGATAAGTTAGACTAGAAAAATAAGATTTGCTGAAAAATCTTCCTTCACCACCAAAACAAAGCCTCTGTAGGCGGTTTCATATATGAACCGCGATCCCTTATCAATAAGGAACCGCCAGAAGCAATAAGGAACCGCGTACAGTGCTTCCTTTTTCGGGTATTACTGAAATTCCATATTTTTTTCCAACACTTTTAGGAATCTTTGTTTCAACCCTTTGACCACCCTAAAAATACCTTGAGCCTTCCCTATTTAACCATAAGCATTTTGCCATACTTCACATCCCAAAATGTCTTATTCTCCTAATGAAAGCCTTAATTCTCCTCCATTCTCCCCAATTGCTTTCAATCTCAACTCACCCAAGAACACTTTCAATCCAAATTCACCCAAGAATACTCTTAATCACATTTCTCCTACCAAGAATGTTGATTGTGGAACATCTTTTCTTCCACCATGATAGGTGTGTAAACACCCATCCTTTTTACCACTTAATTACAATAATAACCGAGCCAAAACGTGTATTTTATGTCTTTTATGTCGGAATTATGCGTGGTTTGTGTTTTTGTTGTGATTTAGGACGAAATTGTGAAAAGTGGAGAAAACACGGCATTCACGGGCTTTTATTGAAGAAAAAGATGAAAGATGAAGTCAAGAAGTCAAGAGTGCGAAAATAACGAAAGTCCAAGACCAATTCTGAAGATTTATCGAAGAAAAAGTCAAAAGACGGAAGTTTACTTATAGCCGAAGAACTCGAGTCTTATTTATTGAAGAATTAAAAGACGAGTTCGAATAAATCCCAAAACAAAGTCCAAGTATTAAGAAGATTTAAGAAGATTAAAGAAGCTTAAGGACTTGATCATGCAATTAAAAAGAAAGGAAGGAGTGGAGGAAGCTTCCTCTAAACACCTTCCTAATCTCCTATATATAGCCTTCATATTCATTTCATTAGTTTTTGTTGGCTAAGGTGACAATTAGTCTTCTACCTTTTAATTACTTGTCATTTACTTTTCATGTAAAATTTAAATACTTGTCTTGCACCTTAGTTACCCTTTAATTACAAGTAAGTGTTTTTAATTTTGTTGCTTTAATCTTTATTTACATTTGATCAAGTTTCTTTTCATCATTCTCCTTCTACCTTTCTCTTGTTTTGGTTGATATTAAATTCAGATTAAGCAAGTTTCTTGCTTAATCTCTTTGCTTATTTTACTAAAAAGTTTATCTTTTTACTTTGTGTAAGTTTTTGTATAAGATAAGCCATAATTTTGACAATCTTATTGGCTTGTTTCATACTTAGCTTATTTGATTTTTCTTAAGTTTTCGAAAAAGTTTCATGTTTTCAAAACTTTGCTTATTTTGTGTGCTTATTTTGTGTTTTGAAAAGTTTTTAAATTTAAGCTTATTGTGTTTTTCTTAATCTCGATCTAAATTAAGTTTTGTTATTTATTTATATTCAAAAGTGTTTCTTTGGTGTTGCATATTTGTCTTAGTGCTTATTTCGTTTGCTTATTCTGTGTTACTTATTCCCATCGTAACTGCTTATAACCCCAGTACGATCCAACAGGTGCGATCGCATAAACCCTTAGGGTTTCTACTTGCGATCCAGTGTTGCGATCAAGGATTAAGATCGTACTACGATCACACTCCATAATCCCCACCACGATCACTCATTGCGATCGTGGGTACGATCATAGAGTGCGATCCATTGGTACGATCGAGGTCACGATTTCTGCTGCGATCCACTCGTTGCGATCGTAGTGGAGTTCGATCACTAAGTACGATCGCTGGATGCGATCCGAGAGTACGATCCCTATTTTTTTCCATCGCACTGAGTGCGATCGTGGGCTGCGATCAAGTTGCGATCCAACCACTTCATTGGTTGCGGTTGCAGTGCGATCGGACTCATTGTCTTGTTTTATTTTTTTTTTTGTTTTATTTTAATTTTTTTTTCCCGCCTCTTTATTTGATTTATTACATTGTCAAATTTAATTTTCGACACGCTTTAATTTTAAGTCATTTAATTCATTTACTTTTCAAAGTTTTAATATTGCACCCTTTACTTTTCAATTAGACTTAGATTTATTTTAAACGCCTTTTAAATTAACGCCACTTACTTTAAAGTCTTTTACTTTAATTGTTTTGCACTTTTAATATACTACAACGACACATTTTGTTTTCCACCAAAGAACAGCTGAGTCGCATTTTGAACCGGAAATCAATTCGATTTGACATACTTAAACGAATCTTTTTACCTGGCCAAAAGCCAAGTATAAAATGGCGCCGCTGCCGGCTCTTTTCGTAAAGATTAACGGTTTTCTGTGAGAGACGCGTTGCTTTTTGGGATCCGTTCACTTGTGAGCGTTATTTTCTTGCTTAAAAATTCAAAAAAATCATAAAAATTAAAAATTGATAAAAATCCATAAAAATTAAAAATTTCAAAAATCCAAAAAGATTTTATTTTTATTGTGTATATATATTGTCTTTGTGTTTGGTATTGTTTTCTTTTGCCTTTGTAGGTGTATGCGTACTAGATCTTCTAATTATCAAGAGCCCGAGACTCGAGAAGATTTAAGTATGTCAGGTGTTAACAACAATAATCCACCGCACCTCAACAATAACCACAATGTTCTTCCACAGCCCGATCTTCGGACAATGGAGGAGCTTTGTCATCCCACCATGTTTGGACGAGGAGGACCGATTGCGCCGATGCAAATCACGGCTCCGGAGTTTTCGTTGAAGCACCACATGATTCAGCAAGTGCAAACTAATCCATTCGCCGGAATGCCTGATGATGATACCAACAAACACCTCGACAAGTTCATTACAATCACTCAAAGCATGAAGTTGCCTGGTGCCACAATGGATGTTCTTCGCCTACAACTCTTCCCACATACTTTATCACATCATGCCGAGAAATGGTTTGATCGTCTCCCGAAGAATTCTATTCATACTTGGGATGACATGACTCAACGCTTTTTGTCGCGCTACTTTCCACCATCCATGGTCACAAGCCTTCGCAATCAAATCAGCGGTTTCATGCAAGATCCCGATGAATCTCTTTTTGATGCTTGGGAGAGATATAATGTCTTGATTGATCGTTGTCCAAACCACAACATGCTCCCTGTGACCTTAATTGATACTTTCTACAACGGATTGACTTTTCGTGATCGTGATACGATGAATGCAGCCGCCGGTGGCACATTTATGAAAAGGAGACCCGAGGAGTGTAGAGAGCTAATTGAGAACATGACTACTCACCACAAAAACTGGGATTCCTCCGCTTCTTCTAGGAACAACCCGAGAGTCAATGTTTCTTCTACTTTAGCAAACCCTGATATGACCGAACTCACCCGCATGATGACTGAAATGAGCAAAAGTATCTTGCTTCTCTCCTCAAACCAACAACAACAAGTTAAAGCGGTTGCTAATCCTTGTGAAACATGCGGCGGTCCTCACTCATACACGGATTGTCCTTCTACACAAGGAAATCCGGAAAATGTGTATGCAGCTTATGGTAATTATTCACCGGAAAATTACCAAGCTCGACAACAAGGGGATAGAAATTTGCTGAGTTACCGGTCAAACAACTACCTTTCACCCGGTTTTTCTCCTCAAAACCAAAACCCCGCCAACAACTACACTAGAAGCAACCAAATCCCACCAAGAGCTTCTAATCCTTATCACCCACCCACCCAACAAGCCCCACTCATTAATCCCGATGTTGAAGCCATCATGAGAACCCAAGGTGAGCAAATCAAGAATCTGTAGAGCCAAATTATCAATCTTAAAGGAGATATTACCAAGCAAGGAAATGAGATAAGATCCGAGCATCGAGATAATATTCAATCTTCCTTCAGTAATCAAACCAATGATTTGAAGAATATGCTTGCTAGTTTCTTGCCCGTCGCTCAACCTTCTTCTTCGAGTTCTCTACCTTCAAACACCGTCACCAATCCGCGAGCAACTGTGAGTGCTATAACTACTCGTAGTGGAGTCACCATCGTAGGACCACCTATCCCACCCCCATCATCTACACCTCCTCCACCACCATTAATCCCTACTCCTCCTACACCTAGTATTAGTGCACCATTACCGTCTCCGCCTCGTCATGACGATGTACCTAGGAAGGAACCTTCAACACCTCAACCTTTACCTACACCTTCACCCTCACAACCCAAACCCAATATCCCATATCCTTCTCGCTTATGCAAGGCCAACGAGCTAACCAAGAATGACTCTCAAGTGGCGAGCTATGTGAAGATGATCTCTCAAATGAACTTCAACATTAGCTTTCTCGAAGCACTTGTCCACATGTTGAAATTTGTCAAAGCATTCAAGGAATTGCTTAACAAGAAGGAAAAGTTGATTGAGCTCGCCAACACACGCTTAAATGAAAACTGCTCTGCAGTTATTCTTAAAGAACTTATGGAAAAGCTTGGAGATCCCGGTCGTTTTGTGTTGCCTTGCATTTTTAACAAACCTGAGGAATTTACTGCCCTAGCTGATCTCGGGGCCAGTATTAATCTTATGCCTTTGAGTGTTTGGAAAACACTATCATTACCCGACCTCACTCCAACGAAGATGACTCTTGAACTTGCAAATCGCACTCTCGCTTACCCTGTTGGTATTACCGAAGACGTGTTCATTAAAGTTGGGACATTTACTTTCCCGGTCGATTTTGTCGTTGTTGATTATGAAATGGACCCTCGTATTCCTTTAATACTTGGTCGGCCATTCTTGAGAACCGGACGAGCTTTAGTTAATGTTGCCGAAGGTGAGTTAATCTTAAGTGTCGGGAATGATTCACAAGTTTTTAAAATGGGGAAGCTTACAAGCAAGTCCTTTGGAGGCCGAGAATCAGTGAATATGATTAATGTGCTTGATGATTTTGTCGTCTATAACAATCCTCTATTCGATTCTTCCATTGATAATCCACTTTTTCAAGATGATGTGGATGATTCTCTCTCCAATATGGAACCTTCTCCCATTTATGATTCTCCATCGATCTTTGATGCTTATGATGATGATTCTAGCTCAGATTCGGATGATTTTGATGATTGTACTTCCGAGTATCCCGAGATGCCCACTTTTGATGATTTCGATGAGGCCGATACTCTTTCGAGTGATTCTACACATGATGAAGATCCTCCGTCATCACTCGATCCTACTTTGGACGATTACTCATTTGAGGAAGATTTCTCTGCTTTTCTCAATACTTACTTCCCTCATGAGAGTGATGCTCCTCCTTTGGATTTTGAAGATTATCATCTTGATCCTACTTTGGATTTGAAGAACATTCTTTCAAAGGAGAAGAAACCGGTCGACACCAATATCCGCAGCACATATGATTTAACACCTCTTTGTCCCCCTTCTGAGGACGAGGTTGTGCTTCTTCGCGGATCTTCTTCACATTCTGCTGAGCCTGAGTGCTATTTTCCCTTAAAGGAAAAGGTGTTCGACCCCGGTATCGATATTCTGCAGCCATCTCAGTATCCACCTGATGAAATAAAAGGAAAAATCTTTGTAATTATTGAAGACATGCTTATACCACTTCACCCTTGCTTCCACCGTGCTCCATCGCTGCTTAAGGGAACCTTGCATACTCTTCTTTGGCTTGCCTTGTTCGCCTTAAGCTTGTGCTATTTGATGGACGAAAACTATGTCTTTAATCCTAGTGGATATGTTTCATGCTTCGTCCTATGATGATCAAGGTCGAGTCAGGCTCACGACTCGGTAATCAAAAATCAAGCGCTTCTTGGGAGGAAACCCATGCATCTATCTTTTAGCTTTCTTTATCCTAAGTGTACGGGAGACCCGTTGGTTTGCTATTTCCTCTCCTCTCTTAATCAGGGATTCGAGCGCTCAATGATCCACTCTTGATGATTCTTGACGACCCGTGATTCCGTGTTCACTTCTTCCCGGTTCTACCTAAACTCTTTTCGATTCACTATTTTATATCTCTCAATATTAAAATAGGAATCTCTTTAGTTGTCCTTTCCTTAGCGAGATTTAAACAAAGTGCACAATGTCCTAAGTGTAGGGGAGTTTACTCCCACACGCTTAAACATTGAGGACAATGTTTATGTTAAGTGTAGGGGGGACTTCTATCGAAGTTAAGTGGTCTTTTCCTTGTATTTGTCCTCATTTTAACCAGAAAATCAATTTTTCGACATTTTTCAAAATTTTTGATCTATTTTGGCCTATTAGTTTTTCCCTTTGTATAGTTATTTTCTTTCCTTGCTAGAATAAATGTTTAATAAAGTGGTTTTAATTTTCAAACGTTGTGAATCTTTTGACTCAACCCGAGTTTACTTATCTAAGTTACTCTAGCTAGTATCCTTAACGTGTTTAAGTCAAGTTTTGCTAGGCTTTTATATAGGGAGCTATAAAACGCGAAAGTCTTAACTCTCACGGGTTAAGAACAAGAACTTTTCGCAAGTTCCAATAATTGATCCTAGAGAGTCGTTTATCAAGGGAACTTTAAAATGCAATTTCTAAACTTGAAAAAGTCCAAGAATTTGCAAGATCCTATAGGCGACTCAAAAACCCAAAACCTTGATTTAATTGGCTAAGCATCCACGAGTCTCATTCCTTGAGATTTTAAAACTATAAAGAACGAGAGATGATAGAGTCAATTATAAGTTTGGTATTCTTTCGTGAATTTATGTGAGTTAATTATGAGCCTATTCTCCCATCGCATGCTAATAAATTTATCTGCAATAAATAAGGTTGTACGATTTGAAAAGTTACTTAGCTTCTAGCCCAAGATCGTTTAAAAGTTGCTCGGTATGGATTAGAGTTCATAGCCAGAGCATAACTTACTGAAGCGGGATGCGAAGATTGGCGAGTCCAAAAAGGCCCTAACAAGGCATGGGGGCTATATTTTGTTGCTAAAGATCCAAAGTGATGTGAAGAATCATTTATCGAAAATAAATATGAAGGATCAAGACACACGCCGAAAAGCAAAAACTCCCCAAAAGTCATGGAGAAGTGTATCTGAAAAGACCCTAGCAAGGTATGAGGATAAATAGATCCAAGTCATAAAAGGAGGCGGATCGTTGTATATCAAAGTCCAAAATAAAGATTGGAGAAAAATGAAGAAGTCGTGGTCCAAGTATGAATCTCTCTAAACTTCAAGTGAAGAAATTACTATATGAAGAGAAGACCATAATTTCATGAACGTCTCTCAAGGTTTGAAGTATGACGTCGCTGCCAAATATCGGTCCGAGAAAGGTCTCAAATCGCGAAGCGAGTTATGCCAAGATATGAACTTTATGAGGTCCCGAGAAGCAGTTTTAAAAGATTTTGTCCTTTAGCTAACTATTGATTAAATCGTTCACTTTATTTTCGGACTAAATAACTATCGAAATAAGTCAAAAATGCATCCTCGTGATCATTCAAGACAATAATAAAATATAAGAGATACACCTAGGAATAAGGGAGTCTAAGTGAATAATTGGCCCACATGAGTTCGTGTTAGTTTGCTAACTTATAATAACAATGATCTCGTTTTTAAGCTTGGTTTAGAGAAAGTGAAAACTTGAGTATGATGATCATTCATGACATTTTCAAAACCCAAGGTATGCTTTTGATTTCTTTACTTTGAATGTTTGTAGTTTTCTATCTCTTTAATAAAGGCCAACTTGGATTGATTATGGTGAAAGATGTAAACGTGCTTTGTAACTAATGCATTGCATGAGGACATTGCAATGGTCAAGTGTAGGGGATTTGATAGGTGTGTAAACACCCATCCTTTTTACCACTTAATTACAATAATAACCAAGCCAAAACATTTATTTTATGTCTTTTATGTCGAAATTATGCGTGGTTTGTGTTTTTGTTATGATTTAGGACGAAATTGTGAAAAATGGAGAAAACACGGCATTCACGGGCTTTTATTGAAGAAAAAGATGAAAGATGAAGTCAAGAAGTCAAGAGTGCGAAAATAACGGAAGTCCAAGACCAATTCTGAAGATTTATCGAAGAAAAAGTCAAAAGACGGAAGTTTACTTAAAGCCGAAGAACTCGAGTCTTATTTATTGAAGAATTAAAAGACGAGTTCGAATAAATCCCAAAACAAAGTCCAAGTATTAAGAAGATTTAAGAAGATTAAAGAAGCTTAAGGACTTGATCATGCAATTAAGAAGAAAGGAAGGAGGGGAGGAAGCTTCCTCTAAACACCTTCCTAATCTCCTACATATAGCCTTCATATTCATTTCATTAGTTTTTGTTGGTTAAGGTGACAATTAGTCTTCCACCTTTTAATTACTTGTCATTTACTTTTCATGTCAAATTTAAATACTTGTCTTGCACCTTAATTACCCTTTAATTCCAAGTAAGTGTTTTTAATTTTGTTGCTTTAATCTTTATTTACATTTGATCAAGTTTCTTTTCATCATTCTCCTTCTACCTTTCTCTTGTTTTGGTCGATCTTAAATTCGGATTAAGCAAGTTTCTTGCTTAATCTCTTTGCTTATTTTACTAAAAAGTTTATCTTTTTACTTTGTGTAAGTTTTTGTATAAGATAAGCCATAAGTTTGAAAATCTTATTGGCTTGTTTCATACTTAGCTTATTAGATTTTTCTTAAGTTTTCTAAAAAGTTTCATCTTTTCAAAAGTTTGGTTATTTTGTGTGCTTATTTTGTGTTTTGAAAAGTTTTTAAATTTAAGCTTATTGTGTTTTTCTTAATCTCGATCTAAATTAAGTTTTGTTATTTATTTATATTCAAAAGTGTTTCTTTGGTGTTGCATATTTGTCTTAGTGCTTATTTCGTTGCTTATTCTGTGTTACTTATTCCCATCATAACAGCTTATAACCCCAGTACGATCCAACAGGTGCGATCGCATAAACCCTTAGGGTTTCTACTTGCGATCCAGTGTTGCGATCAAGGATTAAGATCGTACTACTATCACACTCCATAATCCCCACCACGATCACTCATTGCGATCGTGGGTACGATCATAGAGTGCGATCCATTGGTACGATCGAGGTCACGATTTCTGCTGCGATCCACTCGTTGCGATCGTAGTGGAGTTCAATCACTAAGTACGATCGCTGGATGTGATCCGGGAGTACGATCCCTATTTGTTTCCATCGCACTGAGTGTGATCGTGGGCTGCGATCAAGCTGCGATCAAGTTGCGATCCAACCACTTCATTGGTTGCGATTGCAGTGCGATCGGACTCATTGTCTTGTTTTATTTTTGTTTTTGTTTTATTTTAAATTTTGTTTTCCCGCCTCTTTATTTGATTTATTACATTGTCAAATTTAATTTTCGTCACGCTTTAATTTTAAGTCATTTAATTCATTTACTTTTCAAAGTTTTAATATTGCACCCTTTACTTTTCAATTAGACATAGATTTATTTTAAACGCCTTTTAAATTAACGCCATTTACTTTAACGTCTTTTACTTTAATTGTTTTTCACTTTTAATATACTACAACGACACATTTTGTTTTCCACCAAAGAACAGCTTAGTCGCATTTTGAACCGGAAATCAATTCGATTAGACATACTTAAACGAATCTTTTTACTTGGCCAAAAGCCAGTTATAACACCACCACCCTTTAGTGTTCTTTCTCCTTCTCATGATAATGTCATGCACCATGGGACATATTGTCATTGTTGTCAATGTCAACATCTTGTTATGGCACACATCTATGAGGAGTTGAGCTACATCAAGAGTCTCTTATTCAAGCCTCCTCTTCACTTTGATTATGAGATCTCCACCAAGCCACCACCACCACCTTCCGCCACTACCTTGTCTCTCATATAAGCAATGGTTGCTTATCCACGAGACACCTTATTCAAGAAAATCTTAGAATTCTAGATTAACTAGGATTAGATTTATTCTTTTGGCTTGTTTCCTCTTTCATACATCTTTGTATGATTCTTTTTATTTTATATGACTTCACTTGGATCTTAGTATTTGTGTTTTCTTCTCTTTTTATTTTTTGTGACCTATGGCTATCTCTTGTTGGCTGTCTCTTTTGTTCAATAACCCTTCTGTGTAGCTTGTCACCATATCTCAATTCCCCGGTGCCCCAAGCAAGAGGGAGTAAGCACCAAGGGGGAGTCTTTGCAAAGTCCGTCTCTTCAACACCGACTTGTGCAACCTTTTTGCTTTGACAAAGGGGGAGAAATGAATAAACTCGTCTTCAAAAATCTTGTTTTTGTGTGATTGAGTTTATGTATTGTCGGAATCAAAAAGGGGGAGATTGTTAATGCAAGAATGCCTAAAAACGTTACTTACATTTTTCGGTCTCGCTTAGTTTTGATTACGAAAATATGTAAAAACAAGCATTTACGAAAACAATGAAAAACGAATTCTTGAGTTCAAGTATTTTTCATTTTACCCATTTTCACTTAAGGTATGAATAAACAAGTACTAACCTTAATCAAGTGATCAAGTGATTTAATCTTTTCTTAAAAGTCACCTTTTATTAAGTGTGACAAGTTTTTAATTAAACTTTCTTTTTAAGAAAATGTTTTATTAAATTATATATTTGAAAATTTGAAAATGGCATATTCTTTTTAGATTTGGAATATTCTTTTAGGATATTTATAATCAGATAAGACCTCCACCACTAAAGGACAAAAAGGGAGCAGAGTCTACTCCGGCGGTTCCTTATCGATAAGGTACCGCCAGCTGAGATAAGGAACCGCGAGCACATATAGCCGTTGGCCCTTTGTCCTATAAATAGTGGACCTTTCTCAGATTTTCAATTCACCTCTTTTGCACACAAATTTCCAGATTCAAACATAATTCTTAAATCACTCAAATCCTTGATCATTTGATTGATTACTACTTGTTTAGAAGTGAATCTATCTCATCCATCCCTTCCTCTTCAAGTGCAAAGAGAAGAACACTATCATTGTGAAGTGTTGAATCCACCACCAAAGATCCTTTGAAGATCAAATCTTATACATTTGTTGTTGTGTAATAGTTGTAAAGATCCAAGTAGTTGTGTCTATTTGGAAGTTGTGTATGTATTAAGTATAGTTGTGTAGATTGGTCCTAGCTACGATTAGGGCTCGACTTTTAGCTTAGAGTCAGAAATTGGTTAAGCGAAGTGTACGGTTTTCTCCACCATAAGGAGATTGTTGTGTAGTGAACTCTCGAGTAAGGAGTACTCGAGGAGTGGAGTAGGAACGAGGAGTGAGCTTCGTTGCCGAACCACTATAAATCATTGGTGTTTGGTTTGATCTTTCTTTACCCTTAACTCTTTACATTCTTTATTCTTTGTGCATATACATTAGTTAGTATTAGTTTAGTTACACTATCATTGTTTATATTGTGCATAAGAATATTTCACATATTTCCCTAAGTCTAAGTTTTTGAAAAAGGATTTTTTGAAAACCATCATTTAACAACTAAATATAAGAAACTATTCAACCCCCCCCCCCCCCCTTCTAGTTTCTACAGGTTTGATCCTTCTTTAATCTTTTCCCGAGGTAAACACACCTAAACTAAAAGTTAATAAAAGGTTTTCTTAACTTGTGCTAAAATATGATTGCATGCATCTTTTACACGTTTTTGACATTTGTTTTCTAAAACTTATGTGATACCTATTTGAATTTTTAAGTCTATGCCATCCAATTTAATAGCACTTGTAGTCTTTTTTCGCCACCTAGTCAGACCTAGGGCGAATCATGCACCCAAGGCGATCTTTGTCATTGGTCAGACCGTTGCCAATTATTGCATGCTTTAAATTGGTACGACTTAAGTCGAGTTCCCGGTCAGATTCGGAACCCGAGGCATAACATGAGATGAAACATACTCATGTTTTTATTACATGTAGAACAAGTTTGTTTGAGATGTTCATTGGTACTCGAAAGAGTTGTGAGAACGTTCCATCCAAACACTCTACAAAAATAAAATTCATTAATCGTCTCATAAATCTAAGACTTGTACTTGTAATGCAATTAACGTTCGACGCTTACCTCTTGCCCTACTTATTATTATATGGTCAGACCTCTAATATTAAGTGGGAGTGGATGTAAGGATCTTAGTCTTATTAGTAATTAATTGGGTAGTTAATTATATTAAGAATATAATTATCGAAAATACTAAATTTGAACTTTCTATGTTCCGATTAATTGTGTTATTGCAACATAATTCGTAAACTAAAGATGTTTTCTTATAGAAAACAAACATAGACTCTTTTCCTGGTAAGAAAAAGCGAGACTTGCTCCTATCTCTTCTCATTAGTTGACAAGAATAAAATAGGATCATAATCGAATAATTATCGATTGTATTTAAACTCACTTTTAATATTTCACTATCCTAACCCGGTTTTGAAATCATTGAAAGATAACATATTTTGTGTATCTAGAGTACTTTTGTCTATAGCTACCAAAATAAATGACATCTTGCACTTGTCACGATGTATGAGTTTAAACCGCAAAGAGTAAAGAATTTACTAAGCCCTTCGCTAGGTATCTTTCTTGGACTCTTGTTATTCCTTAAAGTGCTAAATACCCTTGTGGCTATGTAGACGCTAAACGAGGAATTGCATGATAAATAGTCAAATTTATTGAAAGCATGAACGGCTAGTCCCTCATCTACACAAGTAGAATTTCATATACTTTGTTCAAATACCTAAGTACATGTTTAATTGTAGGCATCTTTCAAAGATATGGAAGTCAATAAATTGTAATTCACTTTTTACTGGTGATGTAACATCTCTTATGTTGACAAATTTAGTGGGAGCGTTGCAGTTTATTACTGAAATAATATCATTGTAATATTGTCAATTTCAGTGGGACCTACAAGATTTATTTTCTTGTTTAGTCACCCGTATTATTTCGAACTTGCTTTGAAATATTTATCACTTCCATATATGAACGGCCATTGCTTAAAGGAAAATTGCATTTTATTTTCTAAGATAACACGTTGCCTTTCTGATGTTGCCTTATGACACGTTATCTATAAAACAATAATCCACCATTCTTTATTTAAAGTTATGGTTCTAAATCTACTTATAATATCCATGACATTATCATATTGTTTACACAATCAACCACATGTTGTATTGCGTCTTTTCATAATATGATGTTGTGCCTTACACAAGTGGGAGAAATTGCAAAGTGTGTGCAATGAACAACATATGATTATTTTTATTTGCCTAAAAGGTAAGTAAGCTAATAATTCTACTAGGACTTGAACACACAAGATGTTTGTTGTCCTACTATATTCAAATGTCATGATATAGTGAAAAGTTGCTTCAACATTTTTACTACATGTTTAGTAAATATAATTATGGTTATGATATAATAATCACAATTTTGAAGTATAAAAATTAACTTGAAATTACTATTGAACTCAAGAGTTTACGTTCATGATTACTTTAGTTAGTATAATTATGTTTTTCTTGATAACACATAATTATAAAGTCCTTGAATTACTCACCGACTTATAACATAAAGTATGTAGTAAAATAGTTATGTCTTCTTGTTAACACATAAACGTAAGATCTTTGAATTATTCAAAGAATTATAATGTATACTTGATATGTTCTGTTTTTTTGTAAACGCATGAACATATAATTCTTGAACTGTTATGTCTTCTTGTAAACACATGGTTCTTGTATTATTCAAGGAATATACATTATAGCATGCACCTGGATTTAAAATACTGATATTGTAATTTGGTACACGATCCAATTGACAAGTATTTAATCCAAAGAGTATTAAGTTTTCTATGGAATTATGATGTAGCCTCACAATTCCAATACTCATAGAATACCAAAATATTATGGTATGTGTAAAGAGTTGAAATAAACTATATTTGTATAGTTTGATTTATGATAGCTTTAATTATTCTACCTCCATGATCTATCAAGATTAGAAAATTGCGTGTGTCATTGATACACTCAATATAGTTCAAACCTAGAAGGTATTCAAGACAACCCACAATTGAAAACCCCTAATTTATTAGGGACTTTCGGTTGTTCCACTAAAACCAATCGAATCCTAAAACCTTTTAGGTTTTTCGATTTTCTACACTTCCTAGCTTGACGGTTGTAGTTTTGGTGTTCCTCCTAGCTTGACGTAACACAAACCTTTTCGAAGGTTATTGGTTAAAAGTGATGCAAGAATTAGGGTTTATACTACAAACCCTAATTAGGGTTCTTGGTAGGAATCCCAATATGTCTTGAATAAATTCTTTAATTTGTTAATATCTTATGAAGCATACTATTAACAAACTTGAGATAAGAATTTAAAATGTGTTTTGTAGTCTCTATATTAAGAACGATTTATTGTTGCTTAAATACTTAGTATTTAGAGAATGATCTCTACTTACAAAAGTAAGTGGGAGTTATAACAAATCTTGAAGATATTCAAGAACAAAATAAATCACCTTCAAAATCCACTTGTTGATGTCATGTTTTGGGTAAGCATGGAAATTTCAAACCAAAGTAAATGTTACTCTCATTCATAAATCTGCAAAGATACCTCATCACTTGATTGATATTTTAATATCAATGCTGAGGAGTATAAGTTAGGAGATCTTTGTAATCCACTAACTGCTAATGAATATTATCATATTTTGAATCTGATAAATGTCTTAGAACTATGAATGATAAGATGCAATCCTTAAAGGGAAAATGAATCTCTTAAATTTGTTTGTTGTTTCTTCTAATTATAAACCTATGAGGTTGAAAGGAGTTTCTTTTGAAGAAAGACTCACAAGGACAAAATAGTATACATATTTAATGCATTGTAACACCCCCACAAAATGCTATGCGCAGCGGAACTACAACATTGGGTGCTACACAGTTATCATTGCACACAAGATATATCAAACGACACTAAAAAGACGTCAACTTAAAACTTGAATTAAAAATTGTTAGATGATACATGTCCACGGTTTTTCCAACCCCACTTGGTACAACAGAGTTTTGCGTTTTCGGTCCCCATGAATCTCGACCCAAGAATTTCAGTTTCACAACAACATTACATTAAAATTTAAAATGTTTAAGTAGGAAAGGGAGGAAAAACAAGCAGACTCCAAGCCATACACACAACATCCATCCCATGCACGCTCCATGCTACACTTTAGCGGTTACCTGAAACACATGCCAAAATTTGGTCAACGAAAACGTTGAGTGGAATTCATAGGTTTTACAATTCATTTTGAACGTATATAAAATAAAAACCATTCGTGATCATTCATAGACTTGTCGATCAAACAATCTATATTCAGGATACTGACAATTGTGTTTAAGCTCATGACACTAATCCGTTAACTCAATCACCCGCGTAATAATTACCGGCGTGATTCAGATGAAACCAGTGCCCCTTCTAAAGGCATCAGTTGCAATCATACCTTATCTCTCATACAAGATAATCTACCGCAGAACTTACTCAACGTACAGCTTCTCGGCTAGCATTGGGTCGTTAGCCCCGTAGTACTACAAATTGTATAAGCGACTATTTCCCCCTACTCGAGGGCAGGACAATAGTTAATAGTTCATGAAATTAGGGTCTTTTGCAACTAGGTACTCAACACAATTTCTAAGGCAACATTCGGGTCTAACAATCATTCATGACATACGTTCCTTTTGAAAACTAGCATGCATTTCCCTCGCGGGTAAAACAGTTTGAAATAAATATAAGCGAGGCTATAAATTCACACCTTATATATTAAGTAGTCGGTAGTTCGAGAGATGATCACTGACGACGATACGGATGCCCGGGTAAATCAACACCTATCAACAAATAACGCGTAATGAGTAATCTCATTTTAAATACCTTACGGTACTGTATAAAATACATAGATACTAGTCACTTAGGACAATTATAACTCACGCCAAAACAAAACAACAAGCATCACTCATTTTACACCATTCGTTCTTATTATTTACGTTATCCATTTTTATTCATTTTCGCCGGTACTTACCGAAAGTACGGGCTGTTTTACCATATTTAACCATTCTTATAAAATTTGACAAAATTCTCAAAAATACTATAAGACCTGTAGATAACACATTTTTAATCCCAATAAAAGTTTTTACTTCTACGACCCGTTACTCAACGCTTTTCCAAAAACTACATTTTCCGGGCTGAAATTGTACTTCGACCAACTTGGACCTCTTTGACCTATTTGAAATGCACCTTTGACTTCTTTGACTCCTAAGTCCACTTATAGACTCAATTACACAGGTTTGTGACCAAAATTTGACCCTTGACCTTTTACCAATTCATACTTGTGGTCCTCGGGATTTGACTAAAACTATACATAAATTCGGATTATGAAAGTTCTCGTCTCCCGGTACTCGATCTTTAAAACCTCATAACTTTTAGCTCGTTTTGAGTCACGAGCTCTACCTTATACCAAATTAAAGCTAAGAAGACCCTCTATGACTACATCTAGCTATCTAGACCTGTAGGAGAAATTATTTTTACGAAAAGGTCTCAAACTTTCTGCCTAAATTTGACTATACCAAAATCATGCTTAAGCTCGATTCCAAACCTATTAATCATTACTAGGCTTCATCCTAAGCATTCCCAATCATAACCAAACACAAATTTTCAGTCCTAACCCCTATTGATCAACAATCTCATTATCTAAAAATCTAAAAACAAACATGCAATCACTTATACCCATCTAAAACACCAATAAACACAATGCTAAACATAAAACCAATGCTCAAAATCATCAACCACCATGGCTCCCCAAACACCCCCTTGTGCCGTGGGGTTTGGGTGACCAAATCACCACAACCAAATTAATTTTGGTGGGTTTTATTAGTGATTATACTCACACTATACATGAATTTAACATGCATCAATCCAATTAACCTCAAAAACGAATTTGAATGATCTTGAAAATTTTTGGAAAATTTTTGTTAATGCATGTTTAATTTAACCATGGATTAACACTCACCAATGGATTTTAGAAGGTGGTCTAAGGTTAGATTTTGTAAAAACTCAAAAAAAAAATGGTGGGATGGTGGTTTTTGGTGGGTAGCCGTCGGCTAGAGGGAGAGAAAGAGAGAGTGTTTGATTTTTTTTTTGTTAAAGTGTTATGTGTGTTTGTGTTTGTCCCTTTTTGTGGAATTGGGAGGGGCCAAAGTGTATTTTTGGCTTTCTTTTGGCCTCAAGTAAAAACGTCATTAAAACTTTGCGGGATCGACTCACTAGTCAATTTAGAAAATTTTACGGGAGTCGGAAATATCCCGAACACTCCAAAATATTTTTGGGATACTTTAAATGTACTCGGAAGGCTATAAAACTCACCCGACTCAACTTAACACGAACCGTAAGTAAAATTCTCGAAAAATTACATTATCGATAAATCGTCAATAATTATAGAAATTTGGGCATCCATCGGGATCGTAATCGTCATCGTCCTTCTTGAATCGTCAATCGTAAAAATTATAACCTCGAACATCGGCTTTAACCAATATACTTATATATATAGAAATTAAAATTTATTAAAAATTTCAAAAATTAGCGTAATTTAGGGTAACGTTAATGACCTCGGTTCTAGGGTGTCACATCCACCCCTCCTTAAAGAGAGCGACGTCCCGGCGCTCGCCTCTTCTTGTACTCACATTTCGTTCTACTGGAACAGATGAGGATACCTTTCCTTGAAAAAGTCCTCACGTTCCCAAGTGTATTCCGGTCCACGCTTAGAATTCCATCGAACCTTCACAATAGGAATTCTACTACGCTTCAGCCTCTTGACCTCTCGGTCCATAATTTCCACAGGTTCTTCCACAAAATGCATTTTGTCGTCCAGTCGAATCTCGTCCAAAGGAATCACCAATTCCTTATCCGCCAAACTCTTCTTCAGGTTCGATACGTGAAACGTGTCGTGAATAGCACTAAGCTCGCTCGGCAATTCTAACTTGTACGCTACTGGTCCAATTCGTTCAACGATCTTAAATGGTCCAATATACCTTGGACTCAACTTTCCTTTCTTCCCAAAACGAATTACACCCTTCCACGGCGATACCTTGAGCATAACCATATCTCCAACTTCAAACTCCAACGGTTTCCTTCTGTTATCGGCATAACTCTTCTGTCGGCTTCTCGCAGCAAGTAGTCGGTTCTTGATTTGCACAATCTTCTCTGTCGTTTCTAAAACCATTTCGGGTCCAGTCAATTGACTTTCTCCTACTTCACTCCAACACACAGGCGATCTACACTTCCTTCCATACAATGCTTCGAACGGTGCTGCCTTGATACTCGCATGATAACTATTATTATACGAAAACTCCACTAGAGGCAAGTGGCGTTCCCAACTTCCTCCAAAATCAATCACGCATGCTCGGAGCATGTCCTCCATCGTCTGAATAGTTCGTTCACTCTGGCCGTCAGTTTCCGGATGATAAGCCGTGCTTAAACTCAATTCAGTGCCCATCGCACGTTGAAGCGATTTCCAAAATTCCGATGTAAATCTACTGTCGCGATCCGAAATGATCGATAACGGCACTCCATGTCTGCAGACGATCTCTTTCACGTACACACTGGCTAGCTTTTCCATGCTGTCCGTCTTCTTCATAGGTAAGAAATGAGCAGATTTCGTTAACCTATCCACTATTACCCATATCATATCACATCCACTAGGAGTTCTAGGTAAACCCGTCACGAAATCCATAGCGATTTTCTCCCATTTCCATTCTGGGATCTCTGGTTGTACCAACAATCCAGATGGTTTCTTATGTTCTGCTTGAACCTTCGCGCAAGTCAAACACTTACTAACGTAACGAGCAATATCCGCCTTCATATTCGGCCACCAATAAACTTTCTTTAGGTCGTGATACATTTTTATCCGATCCAGGATGTATCGAATACTTCGACTTATGCGACTCGTTCATAACCAATTCTCGAACTCCAGGCTTTCCTTCCTCAGATGAACACAATGGTAACCAAATCCGATTTTCAAAATATCTCAGTCCGTCCGACCTAATCACGAAAAGAGGTTTCAACATTCGTCCCAAGTTCTCAACTTCAACATTCCCTTTCATTAGTCCCCTCTCTTGAGCCTTCAGTATAGTTTCGGTTAAGTCAACGCTCTCGGTCATCACCAAAGCTCTGACCCTCAAAGGTTTCTCCCGTTCCTTCCTACTCAGTGCATCCGCTACAACATTCGCCTTGCCAGGGTGGTAGCGAATTTCGCAGTCGTAATCACTCAGTAGTTCAACCCATCGTCTCTGTCGCATATTCAACTCCTTTTGATCTAAAATGTGTTGCAAACTCTTGTGGTCAGTGAATACAACACACTTCGTCCCATACAAATAGTGTCTCCACAACTTCAACGCAAAAACTACAGCTCCTAATTCCAAATCGTGCGTCGTGTAGTTCTCCTCATTCTTCCTCAGTTGCCTCGATGCGTAAGCTATCACCTTTTCACGTTGCATCAATACCGCTCCATAACCCTTACGAGATGCATCACAATACACTACAAAGTCTTCGGTTCCTTCAGGCAATGACAATATCGGTGCGGAACATAACTTGTCCTTGAGCGTTTTGAAAGCGAGTTCTTCCTCATTTCCCCATTCATACACCCTATTCTTTTTGGTAAGCCTCGTCAATGGTTTTGCAATCAACGAAAATCCTTCAATGAACCTTCGATAATACCCAGCTAAACCAAGGAATTGTCGAACTTCAGTCGGCGTTGTCGGTGCCGACCATTCCCTGATCGCTTCGACCTTGGCAGGATCCACACGAACTCCCTTGCTATCAATCACGTGACCTAGGAACTGCACGGATTCTAACCAAAACTCACACTTCGAGAATTTCGCATACAGCTTCTCCTTCTTTAACAACTCCAAAATCTTCCTCAGGTGCTTCTCGTGCTCCTCCTTACTCTTAGAGTAAATAAGTATATCATCGATGAAAACAATAACAAACTTATCTAGATACGGCTTGCACACGCGATTCATGAGGTCCATGAATACAGCAGGCGCGTTCGTCAACCCAAACGGCATCACTCGAAATTCAAAGTGTCCATACCGCGTACGAAAGGCAGTTACAGGAATATCCTCCTCTCTTACACGCAGTTGATGATACCCTGATCTTAAATCGATCTTTGAGTATACACTGGAACCTTGCAATTGATCAAACAAATCGTCAATCCTCGGCAATGGGTACCGATTCTTAACCGTCAGCTTATTGAGTTCCCTATAGTCAATACACATCCGAAATGAACCATCTTTCTTCTTCACAAACAACACTGGCGCTCCCCAAGGTGATGAGCTCGGCCTAATAAATCCCTTGTCCATCAATTCCTTCAGTTGATCCGATAACTCCTTTAACTCGGATGGTGCTAAGCGATAAGGTGCACGCGCAACCGGCGCAGCTCCTGGCACCAAATCAATTTGAAACTCGACCTCACGGGTGGGTGGTAAACCCGGCAACTCGTCTGGAAAAACTTCCGGATAATCGCAGATAACAGGTACCTCTTCAATCCTCGCCTCTAAATCACCATCACTCGAAACTTGTGCCAAAAACACATCGCATCCGTTCTCTACATACTTCATCATTTTCAAACAGGAAATCACTTTCAAACGAGAAGTGCATTCGTCTCCCTTCACCGTCAAGACTTTATTCCTCAACGGAATCTGAACTAATCTCTCGCCACAGACGATCATAGCACTGTGCGCCATTAGCCAATCCATTCCCACAATCACGTCAAACGATCCTAGCTCTATAGGCATCAAGTCGATTTTAAAAGCGTAATTTCCTAACTTCAAGGTACACCCTTTCAGTATAGAATTCGTACTAACAATTTTTCCATCGGCTAACTCAACGTTATAACTAGTCGCTAACAACACCGGTTTTCTATCGATATGACGACTAAATTTAACATCTACAAAACTCTTGTCGGAGCCAGAATCAAACAAAATACTAGCATAACAAGCGTCTAGCAAAAACGTACCGGTAACCACGTTAGGACCCTGTGGTTTATCAGCCGTCCCTACTTGATATACAGCAGCAGCGTTGTTACCTCCCCGCTTGTTTCCTGCATTCGGGCAATTCACTTGCACATGGCCTCTCTCTCCACATCCAAAACATCCCCTCATTCTGATAGCATTCGCCCTAGTGGCTACTCCTCCCGCTCGGCAACCAGATGTCCTATGACCTGCTTTTCCACATTTGCCGCATGCAGGCGGGCAATTCCCGACATGGTACAAATTGCACCTACCACAATGGGGATTCACTTTTACTCCTCTGGGGTTCGTCACAGCCCTCATCCCTTCATTCCTTCGCTGGTTAAACTGCTGATTGCGGTTCGGACCATGGTTGCTTTGATTTCCACCTCGGTTCTGGCCCTGGGATTGATTGCTTTGTGCCGCTTCCCATTTCCTCTTGTTTCCTTCAGCAATGAAGTTCTGCTTGTCCTGGAGCTTGACGTCCATCAATGCGTGAGCCATCTGGACCGCTTCATCAAACGACCCAGGTTTTGACGAAGTTGTCTCACCCTTGATATTGCTAGATAAACCTTTGATGTACTGTTTCATCTTCTTGGCATCATTGGCAAAAACGTCCGGACACAAAAGGCTTAATTTATTAAACCTCCTGGTGTAAGCAGCGATATCATTGTTCTTCAAGGTCAAGTGCCTCAACTCATCTTCCAATTGCCCCAATTCCTCTTCCGGGCAGAACTTCTTAGTCAACAGAGCTTTTGTCGCAGTCCACGTCCTTGCATTTGCTACAGCCAATCCAACAGTGGCTACTTGGGTGTTCCACCAACTTAACGCATCATCAAGAAACGTAGCAGCCGCAAACTTCACTTTGTCCGCTTCTGAACAACCGCTGATTTCGAAAGTACTTTCAACCTTTTCCAACCATCTTCTAAGTTCCAGAGCTCCACCCGTTCCACGAAATCGCGTGGGACCGCATTTCATAAAACTAGAATAGGTACACACTCTCGGGGCTTGCTGTCTCCCCGCGTTTCTACCCTGATCCTGATTTCTCCCGGCTCGGTCCGCTTCCAGCGCATTTGCTATAGCTTCCTGAATCATTGTGTTTACACGATCGGCGGTTAACTTTGGAGGCATGGTGTTATCGAATATCTCTTTCTGCAAGACAGGGAAAATAGAAAAACAATGTAAGTATACACATCAAGATTAAGATGGATTTCTCTTTCAAGACATAATATACATACAACGACACATCACTACAGAGTTACTAATATTCATCAATTCACATCACAAAAGATCAAATTTAAGACATATCACAGATCATGAAAGGTAACATGGATTGTATTGATAATTAACCAAAATCGTGACAAGTATTGCCACTACAATCGTTCACCACAAAACTTAAGTCCTCAAGTTTCTCGTCATAATGCCATCATACAAAAGTCTAAAACAGTTCTATTACAATGATCAAAGAAAAAATACAAGACAAGCAATTAGGCATGTGGTGATCCACACGGCCTCTTGGATGGCGGTTCGTCATCATCTTCCTCGGGTTCCTCATCACTATCGTCCTTGTCCACATCATCCATTTTTCTCTTTCCTTTATCATCCGGCCCACATTCCGTCTCCTTTTTCGTCCCTGATGTAGACCCACACTCAATCGCTACCTGACTTCCCACAGTAATACAAGCACCTCTAGTAGGCGGCTGAATCATGAAGTCATTAGCCTCCATCTCCAAATCGTCCACGAATCTCCAATCTGGGGGCAATGATGCTCTCACTCGATGCTCCCAACTCTGCATCCTTGACAACCTCACTTGATCTTCCCTAACACGGTCGAGACTAGCGCTCAAATTTACAACCATCGATCTTAGACTGTTGATGTCACTTTTGTTTACATTTCCATCATACTCAATTCTTGCAGTCCTTTCCAACAGTCTTTGGTGTTCTCTTTCATTCTTATCAAACCTCTTAATTACCCTGGTCTCAACTACAAACCGCTCATACATCAACCTCTCCATCCTCCTCAAACGACCTGCGGGATCCCAGTAATGTCTTGGTCTCGGAAAGTAGACCCTTGCAATATTCTCATGAATCGATTGCGACTTGGATGATTTGCTGGACTCTCCACCGCTCCCATTACTTACTCGAACAAATCCTGGCACTGTTCTCAAATAGTCCTTGCAATTGTCCATCGGGCGATTAAAGGGTTGCTGCTCATATCGATCGGTTAGAGGTACTTCATAACCCTTCGGCGAATTCGGAGATTGAAACAAATCAGGTTCGGTCTGGCCTACAGCATTCTCGGGAATGCCATCATCCATTAGTTCCTCGGGCTCTTCCTCAGAATCCTCACTCTCGTCACTACTGATGCTAAAATTGTCCACCTCACTTTCATCATTGTCGTTTTCCGGCCCTATTTCCTCTTCTGGAGCGATCCATCCATTATCATTGTCCGGCGGGTTCGGAGGAAACGGTCCCCCTTCGTGACCTACGACGTAATCGTTTCCATTATCATTAGGCGGTACCTCGGCCATTCCTGCAATAACAGCGAATTTCGGAGGGTACATATGTAATTATACAATATTTATAAATACATGCATGCAAATGCAATGCAAAGGTGGTACATATGCCCAAAATGTAATAATATGATGCTCATGCATGATTAATACAAAAATTACGATGTCGGATATTCCACGTATAATTTCAACGTCTACATATAGTAATTTCCATACTTACGTAATAATTACTCACATATATACTTCACTCAAAAGTATACGTCAAATGCCATGAATACAAAAATAAATCTTACCGGAGCCGTGCAGGATAGTTGTGTGTGCTTGGACCATTTCTTACGACACCAAAAGTTATAGTTTAGGATTTTCAAAAACGACCTAGTTCTCTATAACTCATGGCTCTGATTACCAATCTGTAACACCCCCACAAAATGCTATGCGCAGCGGAACTACAACATTGGGTGCTACACAGTTATCATTGCACACAAGATATATCAAACGACGCTAAAAAGACGTCAACTTAAAACTTGAATTAAAAATTGTTAGATGATACATGTCCACGGTTTTTCCAACCCCACTTGGTACAACAGAGTTTTGCGTTTTCGGTCCCCATGAATCTCGACCCAAGAATTTCAGTTTCACAACAACATTACATTAAAATTTAAAATGTTTAAGTAGGAAAGGGAGGAAAAACAAGCAGACTCCAAGCCATACACACAACATCCATCCCATGCACGCTCCATGCTACACTTCAGCGGTTACCTGAAACACATGCCAAAATTTGGTTAACGAAAACGTTGAGTGGAATTCATAGGTTTTACAATTCATTTTGAACGTATATAAAATAAAAACCATTCGTGATCATTCATAGACTTGTCGATCAAACAATCTATATTCAGGATACTGACAATTGTGTTTAAGCTCATGACACTAATCCGTTAACTCAATCACCCGCGTAATAATTACCGGCGTGATTCAGATGAAACCAGTGCCCCTTCTAAAGGCATCAGTTGCAATTATACCTTATCTCTCATACAAGATAATCTACCGCAGAACTTACTCAACGTACAGCTTCTCGGCTAGCATTGGGTCGTTAGCCCCGTAGTACTACAAATTGTATAAGCGGCTATTTCCCCCTACTCGAGGGCAGGACAATAGTTAATAGTTCATGAAATTAGGGTCTTTTGCAACTAGGTACTCAACACAATTTCTAAGGCAACATTCGGGTCTAACAATCATTCATGACATACGTTCCTTTTAAAAACTAGCATGCATTTCCCTCGCGGGTAAAACAGTTTGAAATAAATATAAGCGAGGCTATAAATTCACACCTTATATATTAAGTAGTCGGTAGTTCGAGAGATGATCACTGACGACGATACGGATGCCCGGGTAAATCAACACCTATCAACAAATAACGCGTAATGAGTAATCTCATTTTAAATACCTTACGGTACTGTATAAAATACATAGATACTAGTCACTTAGGACAATTATAACTCACGCCAAAACAAAACAACAAGCATCACTCATTTTACACCATTCGTTCTTATTATTTACGTTATCCATTTTTATTCATTTTCGCCGGTACTTACCGAAAGTACGGGCTGTTTTACCATATTTAACCATTCTTATAAAATTTGACAAAATTCTCAAAAATACTATAAGACCTGTAGATAACACATTTTTAATCCCAATAAAAGTTTTTACTTCTACGACCCGTTACTCAACGCTTTTCCAAAAACTACATTTTCCGGGCTGAAATTGTACTTCGACCAACTTGGACCTCTTTGACCTATTTGAAATGCACCTTTGACTTCTTTGACTCCTAAGTCCACTTATAGACTCAATTACACAGGTTTGTGACCAAAATTTGACCCTTGACCTTTTACCAATTCATACTTGTGGTCCTCGGGATTTGACTAAAACTATACATAAATTCGGATTATGAAAGTTCTCGTCTCCCGGTACTCGATCTTTAAAACCTCATAACTTTTAGCTCGTTTTGAGTCACGAGCTCTACCTTATACCAAATTAAAGCTAAGAAGAACCTCTATGACTACATCTAGCTATCTAGACCTGTAGGAGAAATTTTTTTTACGAAAAGGTCTCAAACTTTCTGCCTAAATTTGACTATACCAAAATCATGCTTAAGCTCGATTCCAAACCTATTAATCATTACTAGGCTTCATCCTAAGCATTCCCAATCATAACCAAACACAAATTTTCAGTCCTAACCCCTATTGATCAACAATCTCATTATCTAAAAATCTAAAAACAAACATGCAATCACTTATACCCATCTAAAACACCAATAAACACAATGCTAAACATAAAACCAATGCTCAAAATCATCAACCACCATGGCTCCCCAAACACCCCCTTGTGCCGTGGGGTTTGGGTGACCAAATCACCACAACCAAATTAATTTTGGTGGGTTTTATTAGTGATTATACTCACACTATACATGAATTTAACATGCATCAATCCAATTAACCTCAAAAACGAATTTGAATGATCTTGAAAATTTTTGGAAAATTTTTGTTAATGCATGTTTAATTTAACCATGGATTAACACTCACCAATGGATTTTAGAAGGTGGTCTAAGGTTAGATTTTGTAAAAACTCAAAAAAAAAAATGGTGGGATGGTGGTTTTTGGTGGGTAGCCGTCGGCTAGAGGGAGAGAAAGAGAGAGTGTTTGATTTTTTTTTTGTTAAAGTGTTATGTGTGTTTGTGTTTGTCCCTTTTTGTGGAATTGGGAGGGGCCAAAGTGTATTTTTGGCTTTCTTTTGGCCTCAAGTAAAAACGTCATTAAAACTTTGCGGGATCGACTCACTAGTCAATTTAGAAAATTTTACGGGAGTCGGAAATCATCCCGAACACTCCAAAATATTTTTGGGATACTTTAAATGTACTCGGAAGGCTATAAAACTCACCCGACTCAACTTAACACGAACCGTAAGTAAAATTCTCGAAAAATTACATTATCGATAAATCGTCAATAATTATAGAAATTTGGGCATCCATCTGGATCGTAATCGTCATCGTCCTTCTTGAATCGTCAATCGTAAAAATTATAACCTCGAACATCGGCTTTAACCAATATACTTATATATATAGAAATTAAAATTTATTAAAAATTTCAAAAATTAGCGTAATTTAGGGTAACGTTAATGACCTCGGTTCTATGGTGTCACATGCATGGCTAATAATAGGAAGTTTTAAATTATATTCAAGCAATTAACTATGATTAAATCATTCTTTCATATACGCATTGATTAAATAAAGATAATTGATTCTCATATATGTTTCTATGTATATGTAATACGTCAACTGAACTTTATAGTTCTCCTTTATGATTACCTTTAGTAAGGATGGTGTATAATCAAAAGGTTTATGAGTCTATAAAATCTTTGTTGAGTATACAAGATAGATAATCCAAGTATGGATTAAATCATGCATCTAGAAACTAAATCTGGAATTTAATTCAATATGATTTTGTTTAAATTTAGATAGGTTGGGGTACACTTGACATTAAGTGGGAGCACTATGTTTTTTCTTTAATTCATATGTTGTATAACATATTGAAGATATCATTCCATTTAAGCTAGATAATAATACTTAAGATTGGAATGAAACTTCATTTGAGAATTTATGAAATAAAACAAATGACTTTGGAATAAATTTTTATTGAAATAAGCATATGCGGTAACTAAGTCCAACACACTGCAATACATCATTGAAGCAAGTCTTGAATGATATATTTCATTAGACATAATTTATTACATGAATGAAAACCTTATGTTTTTAACTAAGAATTCATTATGTATATATTATATTGTGTATATGACTTGTTGTCATTTTTGTACAAGAGCAAAGTGAGATGACAACAACATTATCTAACTGAGAGTATTTAGATTGTTGTTAAAACAAATGTTTACGAATTATAAAGCATAGTGTTGTATGTGTACACTGGTGCTAGAGGATAATCAAATCTAGTAAAGTGAGATTTTCTTATTGATGATAAATCTGCTAAACTAGATGTGCTCACAATGAGCATTGTTGCATTACACATTAAGAATAAGAATACTTTACATTTTAAGAAACTGTAAAGATGACTGTCAGTATATCGTTGATTTCAAATACCTTATACAAGGTATGACGATATCCCATACTATGAAACTTGCAATAGTATGAGCATGTAAGAAAAGACAGTCATCTTGTTTTTCAAATCTTTCATAATTTGTGAAATTTGAAACAAGTATTCGGTAAGTTTACTTAGATGACTATTTAGCATTCTTGTAAAGAATAGTTGAGAATGTTGGAAACATTTGACTTCAACTTGCTAAATTAGTTTCTTGCAATCTACTTTAGTATTTGGATAATTGGGATGGTAAGACAGTATTACTTTCTGATGAACAAAGATACTTGATATTTGCTTTCATTCATATAATTATTGTTTTCCTATATTTGTATGTTTAATCCTTGAATATTTGATTATTCTAAATATGTCTATTGTCGGTTAGCAATAGGGGAATATTGTCTAAATTAAAAAAAATGTGAGTGTTGGTTATATTCTTTGAATATATGGACGGTTCCCGCCAAATTTATGTGTTATTCATAAGGGATGCATATTGGACACCCCGAACTTTCGAATCGTTACTTTTGGATCCTTGTCATAAGTTAGATTTCAAAAATGGTGATTAAGTCATCCTTAGAGTTGAGATGCAAACAAGTTTGTGCATGTGTGTATATCACTTCTTGATTCTATGTCCAACGCTAGTTCGCCAGACCTAGTTATAAAGACTTAAATTTGAAGTGTTGTGAAGCAGCATCCACAGACACTTGTAGTCAATATAGAATTTGTTCCTCCACTTGATATAGTATAGATTAGTACCCTGGGCCTCTCCAGAATTAATCAGATAATTGTGTGGCCGCACCCAAAGAGTAAATCAAGATGATACTTGTTTACATTTGGTATATCTGAATTAATTTCTATAACTAGAAACTAAAAGTTAAACTATATGGAATGAGTTAGGATCCATATCCATGGTTTAACGGTACTGGTAACGAAGGGATGATTATTAGCAAGTCTCATAATCGTATACCATTTATACTTTTGAGATATTCTTCTCGAAACTAAAGCTCAGTCATTTCCAGTTATAATAAAGTTCTAGATATTTTATTATGGACGTTGTATGTCTAAACTCTCATAAGTGGGAGTTGTTGGGATATGCGATCGTAGCCATCGGAAATACGTGAGCCTATCGGGGACACACACTCAATACGGAGAACACACTTTTATTATACGTTTTATTATTTATAATTAAAGTTTAATAAAACTTTACGTTTTATTTAATTAACGGTATTTAAATTAATTAACGGGATTTAATTAATTTATCGTGAGTGCGTTATTTAAATTTGGGAACAAAATCAATTTTAGAATATATCTAGACTTAATCGGCCGAATATATCCCCTAGGGGTTCTAGAAGTTTTTTTGTTACTTGTTTGGAAACTAAATATCTTTAGTTATTTGATTAGGAATATAATTGCCTAATTAAGATTTCTTGAAGTAGGGACCAAGTAATTTGATGAGGTGGAGAAAGTATAAATACAATCCCACACCCACTTACAAAATTCGTCCTACCCCTCCCCTTAGTGTCGTCCGATCGAACAAAGCAAACCAAACAAAACAAACCTAAAATCACCTAAAGGGTAAACCTTTGCAAGATCGACTACCTTTTGGTTCTCCCTTGTGAAGTTTCTAAACCTTATACTAAACCCTTGATCCTCGTATCAAGGTTTTAGTCTCTTTGGTTTTTCCCCTTATGGTTCGTCAACTACATAAACCCTAATTAAGGTTTATGTGATTTTTGGGTAATCAATCTTGTAACATCTATAAACCGATACTTACGTAATCCCTAATTAGGGTTTTGGATCTAGGGTTTCTAGTTACAAGGTAAATACACTAGTTGTTTGAGAAGTGAAGTTACCACTAGCATCGTGGTGTGTTCATTTGACGTGTCGTGTGAGCAAACGATGGAGACGGTAATTTAATCGTTAAAGTTCAAGATCAAGATAAAGACGTATTAATTGATTTATTTAATTAATTAAATGTTGGTTTTAAATTGTTTTTCTTATGTGCTTAATCATGTATGTTATACTAGATCCATTCCGCTGCGTACTCGTAGTTAATGGTTTAACTAGTATTCAAAATCCCAACACTTTGAATCTATTTTTCATATCTAATCTCTAATAAATTTGTATGGGTCGGGAAATAGGTCTTACAATATGTTCTTTCAAAAAAGTCTGCAAAAACTAGGGTTAAGAAAGAAGGGTATGTTTGTAACCCTTAAAAAACAAATTTTATAAAAGTAAACCACATGTTTCTTGAGCCTAAAATCAACTACAGAGAGTCTAGTTTTCATAATGCATGTTTAATGATTTTTATGGGGTTGATAAGGATGTTTTTCTGATTTTACAAGATAAATGGGCACAGCCTAATTTTTGAGACTAAAAAATCTCATGTTCACCTTAAACACCATAGAACCTTTAATAATTCGAATTAAGCTAAGACACTTCAGAGGGATGATCTTCATATGTTGGGACATCTTCATGATTTTTGCTAATTGTTTTAAAGCTGTTTAGATGGGTCAAACCAGTCGCATCATTCTGTATGTTCTGGTCAGAATTGTTTTTGGGCTAGGTTTGGCTTATTGGGTCATATCTTGGGTTGGGTAATCTTTGGGCTATAACGCTTATACAGAGGCCTTGTCGACCCATTAGTTGACCTCTATGAGTTTTGTGGGAATTTATGGGAAGTATATAATGGGTAGTTAAGTAGTGAAACATACCTTAATTACCGCCAAATCTTTTAAATAAGGAAACTCCTATTTTTGGAAAGTCAATCACCTATTTTTGAAAACTTGTATTATATGATAAATGATCAGTATATGTGATGTATGGTATGTATGTTTGTAGCCTTGGTGACACGAGATTAGGATTACCTTCGTTTTATACGGGTTTTTGTTTTGTTTTGCAACAAGGTACGAGTATTCAGTTCTTTTAGTAAGAACTATTCTACTCTCTTTTGTACACTCTTCATTTTGATCATTCCCTTTGTCATTGCTATGTTCCACATATGTTTAGAAGCTGATTTGATATGATCCCTAGGTCCCTTTGCTTCGCTATGATCCATTCGTTGTTATGCCCTAATATGCTTCCGGTTGACACACTTTGATTATGCTTTTGTTATGCCTTTGTTATGAAACCCTTATGCCCGAGCTATATATTTTGTAACTAGTCATGGAGGTACCATGACCATGTCGGTTGATGCACCAATGACATGACACCATCTGGGGCGGTGTGATTAGACCCCGGCGATCGCTTTTGATGTGCACTATTATATGTGATATTATGAGTGCGTATGCTAGTCATGAGCTAGTGTACATGCTATTTGATTATGATTTGCAGGGGATTTATGGATGCATCCTAAGCTATGGTAAGTTTGGTATGATATGATGTGAATGGGTGGTATGTGCTATATGCCATCTCACTTTTGGTACATTGGTGTCGTGCCCCATGTACAACTTATGTGACTTTGATATGATTTGATATGTGATTTGGGATATAGACTCGTGGGCATTCCTATACCTTTTCTTTCTCTCTTTGTACTCATTATTATCTTTTGTTCATCTTATTGTGTTCCATTGCTTCCGTTATATTTCCTTCACTTGTGCATCTATTTGTTATATCCGTTCACTGGACGTATTGCTCACCCGTTTCTTTTTCCATGCGGCAGGTATTAAACGGGAGTCTGGGCGTTGAGAGTTGGATGAGTGCCCTTAGATTTACCCGAGTGTTTAATAAAACCTTTAAGACATTTTATGATTTGATGCGTTTTCATTTTGGACCCTGTTGTTTTAAGGATTTTTATTTCTAAAGTATTATTTTGATTATTATGAAGTTTTAATAAAGTTTCTTTTTAGACCTTTTAAAATATTAGCACTTTCTCTTTTCGGAGCGGGTGTTACACATAAAGTTTTTTATGCAGCTATATGATCATTTGATTGGAGATGTGCGAATCAAGTATGAACAATCATGGACAGTTATTAAGACGATGTGGAATTTTGAATTTTAGCTTACGTTTTTTATTTTTGTACGTGTATGTTTTTTATTTTCTATGTATCGTTTTTATGAACTAAAGTTTTTAATACAGTACGTTTTATATTTTTAATAAATTTGAAGGTTTATGGTTATGTTTTATTTATGTTTTTAGTTTAAGAATAAAAAAAATAAGTATAAATAGTGAGTTTTATTTTTATAACGATTGAATGATGAATTTTGATAAAAAAAAAAAAAAAATCTAATGAAATGCTTTTACTTAAAGTATGTATTCCATCTCTTACTTCCTTTAGTCTAACAGTTTGAACCGCAGTATGCATAGAACTCATTCGTTTACCCTGTGTTATATGAGTATATATATATTCATTCATGCAAAAATACCATAAAATTATTATCCTAAGGTAAAGAGTGGAAGTGGATCAAGGCTATTTATGGTCCATCTTGACTATGCAGAAACAACAAGCTATGTAGAAGTATCTGAAAAGTTATGAAGTTTGTAGTTGATTTTCAAGACACTGGTAATGGCAGTGGCAGAGATGTTCAGAGATCAAAATATGGGAAAATCCCACCATTATTCATGGGGGAAAAAAGCAAACATATGTTAACAAGCAAACTCACGTATCCCATCAATATCTTTCACACAAGGGTAAAATAAACTCACATTAATTTACTTACATTAAATGAAAAACAACTTGTTTTAAACTTTTACAAGAAAACTTAATTATTTTATTTGCATAGTTTTGTTTTTAGTTTTTTTTTTTGTTGAGAAAATTGTAACACATATATTCATGGTTGTATTAGAGTATCCAAAGACCTTGAGCGAAAATACATAATGAGACTTTTCCAAAGCTAATATTTTACAAAAAGTGTCGCCATTTTCTAAACAATAATATTTTACAATAATATTTATTTTTATAACTTTTCTTTTTGGAGAAAAATATGTGTACCAACACGGCGTGCATGTATCTAATGTTTTCGCAATGATAGCAATGATATCATTCTCACTTGATATTCTCACTTGATGATTATATTAGATTGATATGATTAACATGATTATTAAGCTGGAACACGAGGCCGGATACGACCAAGAAACTTGGTGATAATTAGTATGTGACTGATCTGATAACTATTTTTGGCCTAACATACACTTGCATTATCTGAGAGAGATTAAGATATCTTTCAAGGTTTTCTTGTCAGCTTAATTAGTTGCTTAGTCAACTTTGAAAAACTACTCGTAACATAAAGAAAATCGACGAAAAATGTCGGCAAACCAATATGACCCGACTAGCTTATTAGTGTGATATTAAGCATATTATCTTTATGTTGTTTATGTATATCTTTAACTATATTTTCTGTTCAGTTAGACGATTTGTATGATTTAAATTCATGTTTTATATTCTGAAATTTAGTTATCTTGAAAAAAGAAAAGTAAATATAGCGTATCACATCCAACTTGAATTTTACCCATTTGAAGACAGAACTTACCTCATCACTCGGTAGTAGCAACATGATGACTCCCGTCTTACACGCAAACTTAACGTGTTCACTTAAAGTCTGGTTATGTCACCTTTGCCTTTTTACCCCCAAATACTCCAAAAGCAAGATACGTGACCTCTCTTTTTGTCACCATAATCAATATGTTATTTAATTTCTCATTGCAATGTTTGTTGTCATATTATTCAATCTATTTAGCTTCATGATACTAGTTTGAATTATCCATGGCATAATGAGCATTTTGCATTGACACTACAATAAATAGATTAACTTTTCATATTTATTATGATAATTTTGTTACATTTTAAAATATATAAACCCGAAAATTTAACATATCATTAATGTTCTTGTAGTGAACGAATTAAATATAACAAACAATTTCATAATTTTAAATATCAAGAGTTATAATTAACTTGACACTTTAAAATGTAAATATTCTAAAATAATTCCTTATATTTTAATTATATAAAGCAATTCATCACACTTATGTGTGAACTTTATAATACTTTAAACATAAATTTAAGTGTGAGAATTTTGAAATAGTTTTTAACACTTGTAAATGTGAATATTTTATAAATAAAGTTTATGTTTTAAAAATGTAAAGAGAAAAACGTAAACAAGTGACAAATTTGTTATAATATGAGTTCGTTTTTGTTTTGACGTCTCTCATATCAGACAAGTCAAAAGGATATAAACATTTTACTTCCTTTCGTATTAGACCGAACGAAATAGTGGGTAAGACAATATCATTCGGCGAGTGAACAACTCACCGGCCAAACTTAAAAAACATATAGCAAATTCAAGCACGAGTTATGAAAAAAAGGTCGAATTTAAAAAATTATGTTTTTTTAAAGTTTTTTTAATATAGTTTGTAACTTTGTGTTAGTAGATTATATTTTGTATAAAATGAAAAGTAAAATATAATAATCAAAACATTTTAAATGTGAGAGCAAGTGAGAGGAGAAAGAAAAATAAAGTTACACATTGGTGGATGGTTACCTCTAATCTTAATAGGTAGATATGTCAACTTAATCAATATTCCGATACTTACATAATCGAGCATATAAACAGGTGGTTATTGGAGACAAATTCATATTCGCGTACGATAAGGTGTCATTTATATATATTTTTTCAGAGTTATTTCATCTTCATATTTGTCATAAAATGCTTTAAACGTTTAAATTCTTTCTTTTACGACAATTTCAGGTGTTCTCAAGTATTTTCAAGATAATATATGAAGTACGAAAGAAACCGGGTCAAGAAATCACGAATTTCTCATGTCACAAAAAAGCCGGAAATAAGAGCTACATACGGCGTCGTGATTTGTACATGACGCGGTCATGAAGAACCTCCGGACGACGTCGCCAATTATATAATGACAACGTCACAACTCACCGACAGTAGAAACCCTAAGAAGATTCAATGGCTCGACGACGTTGCATGTAAAACTCGACGTCGTCACAATTCATTCTCTATATATAAAACCCATTGTAAACATACAGTTCGTGTAAAATTTAGGGTTAGCTTAGATCAACTATTGTCGGTCGATTTTAGGGTTTCAAAAACCTTGGGATTTCCATTGTATCACCCATATCAATTGAAGAACAAAGTTTTATTCATTTTCATTAATTATGTCTACGTGTTTGATGATTGTGTATTGTATATTTTCTTCCTTTGATATGGTAGGCTAAATTAATTGTTGTTTATCAATGATTGCATGAAACCTATGATGTGATATTTGTGTGTTCGTTACTTCTTGATTGATAGTGTGCACTTTAGAGTCTAAAAAACCATAATAGATCTTCATATCTTAACTGTTAATATGTATAGGTAAACGTGGGTGAATAGATGATGTCGTAACCATGGTGGCATGATATATGGCCGTTATAGTGCTTTTGCATCGACCGTAATGTGTGATTGTGTGCCGGTTAGACGGATACATTTAGGTGTTTGTTACTACATGTGTTAATGAGTAGATATAGGGTTTGTTTGCGATTCTAGAATTATGACTTGTCACATAGACGATTATAGGGGCATGCATAAAATGGGTAGGATCTAGTAAACGTCGCCATATCGCTATGTTAGGTTTTATTTGTTTTGCGCATGACTTGTAGTTAATATAAACAAAAACACTTACATATTTAATCAACAAGACATGACGAGTAACAAATATATAAGGTGAAGATTGTAATAAACAATTCATGATTATTTAAACACATTTCTTTAACTAGTGAAATTCTACAACATTAGATTAGGATTAGAGTGTTAGTAACAACCTCCTCTTATACCCTGATAAATTTTATTGCTTTCAATATATATATGTATATAAATAAAGAATCTCTACCACCTTTAGACCTTATGTACCTTCGACATAACCTCCCACATTATTCCCATGAGAACAATAACAACCCCGATCCCTCACCTATACTATATTTACAAGGGCGGGTACACTGCTCGAGGGGTTGTAAAACTCATGTGGTTCACTCCCGTTAACAAGGGGTGCACACCGCATCAAGTTTTTGGCGCCCCTACCATGAATAGTCAGGTTTAGTCTCCGACTAGCTTAGGTTTACTCACTCGGTTCTATCCAAGTGAGATTATTTTATTTTTCTTAATTAGCTTTCTTTTAGTCTATCTTTTGCGTCCTTTATGCTTTATAATCTATTTCGTCTTTCATCAAGGTTGTTAAAAATCCTCCCATCGCACGTACCATTGGAAGCTATTACAAACTAACCCAGGAGGGCTATCGTAATATCATTGTTCTTCTCATCGAGGGAGACAATGATGCGACTATAAGATCTGACACCATCTGGTTGGTGCAAAACGGATGTTCCTTTCATGGACTATTGTCCGATGATCCGAACCAACATCTTAAGGACTTCCTTAAGATAGTGAACTCTCTCACTACTACAGACACAAAAAGGAGTACTTGCATTTATACTTGTTTCGATTTTACCTTCACGATCAAACTAGCAATTTTGGCTTGAACGCCTTCCAGCTAGCTCCATCACCACTTGGGATGGCCTCACTACGAGTTTCATTGCTCAACACTTCCCAGCGGGGAGGACTACCACACTTAATAACGAAATCTTGATGTTCAAAAACATCCTTGTGAATCCCTCTACGAAGCATGGAATCGATTCAAGGACTTAATCTACAAAGTTCCTGATCGTTGCATTGAACTTTGGATTCAAATACAAATCTTTTAGGATCACGTTGATCGCTACATGACAAGCCATTGACCACTCGACGAGTGGAAGACTTCTTGACCACAACACCGCGTAATCTTGGAAAATCTTCTAGAACCTCGGTCTCTATAATAAAAAATGTTGGTTCAATACAAGAGATTCCGCCAAATCGGTTAAGGAAACCTGATTGCCCAAGATGTCCCGAGTACATCCGACCGTTTTCTAGGTGAGCTTGAAAATAAAGTCCAACTTTTTATGGAAGCTCACATCGCTCCTAAATCTCCAACACATATGAACAAAATCACCTTTTCATATGAGTTTTGTGGTGGCCCCCATGATAGCCAATAATGTATGGAAAGTCCTCAGCAAGCTTATGTTGAATATGGATCTTCACGATTCGACGAAGCGGGAAGTAGGTGCTTCACTTTAAAGCCCGGGCATAACAACTTCGGTGAATCCTATCACCCCTCTTGGAGAAATCACCCAAATTTTAGGTGGATGCAACCTCAAAACGGTCCTTCGAATCCAACTATTTGTTTCCAACAAAGCGGTTCTACCCGAACCGTCCCTTCAACAAGTATCCTCTTGCTTTCGATAATCGGGCTCATTTTAAAGGATTAATTTGTAAATACATAGCATCTCAAGAAGCCAAAATGTCGCTCATTGAATGAGAGTTCAAGAAACAACAAAGAGAGATGAAAAATAAATTTGAAATTATGTTGAAGGTTGTCAATGACCGATGAAGGTAAGAGTTAACGCCTCATATTTGGTGCCATCTTACCATTTATTTAAAGACCCTAAAATCTCTTCAAATTCTCCATTCGTTCAAATTAATTAAGTCATACATCAAATCTCTCATTGGCTATTGGAAAGTTATGAACAAATCGAATCCATATTGGTTGGACTGAATAGAAAACAAAATTCCAAGAACTCGAAAAGGAATTCGTTCATGATGACTTAACACCTGAGGACAATGTAGAGTTAGGAGAGAGTGGGTCCGTATTTTTGCATGAAAAAATGCCTAAAAAGCTTCATGACCCGGGATTGTTCATATTGCCTTGTGAATTAGGAAACTCTAAGCCCCATGATGATTTACCCGAATATGGTCAGTTGGGAATTTAAGATAGTTGGACCTATTCAAATAGATTAACTTAGGATTACTTGTAGAGAGCGACATTGTATTCAGACTAGCCGATGGGAGTAAGGCTCATCCCCATGGAATAGTTAAGGATGTAGAGGTAAAGATCGAAAAACTTGGACTCTTAGAAGACTGCTATGCTTTGACATGGAAAAAGTCCCTACATTCCCATTATTAGTGGGATGAGGATTCCTAGCAACCACCGGTACCATTATTAATTATAAAAGATCAAAAATACCAGTAGGGGACGGAAAAACAAAGTCGATCTTTAGAGTTAGGAAAATCGACTCCTGTTATGACCTTGTATACTATAGGACTACCTAAACTAGAACACTGACATACGGACCCCATACGAATGCCAAATTTATAGGTCCTGTGTAGAATATTGGTAATCTTGAATCACAAGTGAGGTTGATGTTTCTAGAGAGAGAAAGTAGAGAGAAAATGTGTAAATGTATATTGAAAAGTGAAACAACCAACACCCCTTTCCATGAAGGAAAAGGGTTTATATACCCAAGTCCATAAATGGACTTGGGCCTCCGGCCCATGAACATGCTCATGTGTCGGGCTTTCTTAATGTATAACTATAATTATACTATGAGCCCGTAACTATATTGTTGGAGTAACCGATACTTTCTAACTATAAAAATGTATTTCCAACAATCTCCCCCTAAGGGAGGTCACTCCAAATTACAAAGTCCTAAATCTAGCATGTTAGATCTTCGTTCTTGTGCTCGTAGTCCACTTTTTCTTTACTTCTTTTTGTTTTATTCCTTGTTGTAAATATGTGTTGATAATCATTAGGCTTTGGCTTAGAGCATGTTCATTTGACCTTTCACGTGCGATCTTTGTCTTCTTGTGATACTTGCCACTTCATGACTTCATGTCCCACATACCTATACTTTGTTGAATTTTTGAAAGCTTCAGAGTTGATACAACGGAAGACTTTTAGGTTGAACTTTCTTGAATTTTTCTGAAATATTTGGTGCAGAAAGTATAAGTATGTGAGGACGACTTCATTTGGTACACCGCAACGCCACCGTCTTCGTATGCAACAACATAATAATACACAAATAAAATGGCTTTGACATTTTATTCTAATTCGGTAGCATTTTACCTCTGGTCGGTGAAGACCGTTGTACGATATTAAATATCGTACTTGTGACAGGTAGCTCTAATTAAAGATCTCAGTGACAAGATTTCATGGGTAAACCCGTTCTCGTTATTCGACTGTCCAAAGCTGACTGCGAACATAAAGAGTGAATCATTTGGATAAGATTATCCTTATTATTGAATCCGTCAATTCATGTACCTAGAACAAGTGAAATTAAGAGCTTCACCATTGTTGCTTTCCAGTTGTCACGAGCTTGATTCTAATAGAATCTTGCTTCTCACTTACCGCAGTGCTGTTTCATGTTGACACTGGAAGGATGTCCACTCATCACCGTGAACACTGAAGAGTGACACTATGAGTGTTCTGGCAAGATCACTTGGATTTTGCGTAGAGGCCCTAGAACAAGTTTGATCTCAATTAAGAGTCAAACCATCGTTTCTTTCCAGTTATCACAAGATTGGTTCTTAAAGAACCGCACGTGTCACCTACCATGAGCTTGTTTGATGTTGGCTCAAGCAGGATTTCCATCTTCATTGTAAGTGTCATGGCAATATTACAAGAATATTGCATAGGACTCATAAAAATCTTTCTTACTTTTCACAATGTGTGAAGAAGCAAGGTACATTTGAAAAGTGTCCCAATGAGACTTTTGATGATCTCATGGCTCTAGACTGAATGGTGTTGATTTGGTTAGCGGAGGCTGGAGAGGATTGCCACATTTTCAATATCAGTTTATTCGAAGTGAATAAATCGATAGATAATGTGCTGAACTCCGTGACATTAAAACAAATATCTTTTGAGAGCTATTTGAGCTAGCTGGGAGGGGTTGTGCATCGCATCACTGGGTCCATGATGCTTTATCGTCTTCAAGATGTGTTGACCCGGTTTCTGCCTAAGTTGTAAGGAGGGCTTCTTTATTTACACGCTTTATCTTTACATTTCTTTTTCATTCTTCAACCCCTTCAATGCTTACCAATACATCATCACTAGCACCTTGTTTTGATTGTTCTAGTGCTAGAATCGGTACTTGGTCGACATTCTACTACGTTCACAGTCCGTTCCCCATATTTCCTAAGGACTACTATTTTTCTAACTATGGAATTGTCCTTGGGAAGATTCCTCCGATTCTTGAAGAGTCATTGGACTTATACCTAATCCTACCACCCTTTTGTCACCACAACCGTCGTGAATTAAGTGTGTTTTGGGTAAGTACTTGTCACCATGAAAATTACTTGAAATCACTGAGGTAATTGTGATATAAATATCAAGAGTTTTGTACCTTCAGTGTTTTTTTTACATCAAAATGCTCCCCCTTAACATGCGCATAACACATATTAGTTTTGATTTTCCATTAAGTATTTTTTAGTTTTGGCCATGTATATTTACAAGTCTCCTTAATCCATTTTTTCCCCTTATCCAAAATGTTAACCGTTAATATTTTGGATATTAATGGATTAACCGGTCTTTGGATAAAAATGAAACCGCTTGTTGGCCATAGAACATATTAATTCTCCCCCTCAAATTAATGAGGGTTAGTTGTAGTGCTTAAGTACGATATATTTTAAAAGATTTAGAATATCGTGAGAAATTCTTGAAAATATCATACTTCCACACTACAGCATGCCATTTAAATCCTAATATAGACAAAATATACATATTTACAAATAAGTGTATGGAGTTGACCTGATATAGTACGATCATCACGTCAAGTGGATCGTTCCATTATCCTGTGGTGAGCTCCATACGGTCTGCGACCCACGAATCGTTCTAAACTTTGGATCAACCGCCGTTTCCTTATTTTCTCCTTAATCTTCTTGATCACATATACGACACTCTTCTTGAACTTACCTTTCCATTCATACTTCACTTCTGGAAGGGATGGTTTGGCATTAAGAATGAACAGTTTATCACGAACATGTATAAGAGTTCCATCAATGAATTTGTGCATTTCTGAAAGTCTCATGTATTGCATGAATTCTGCTTCATTCAGATAAAATATCTCATTTCTGGTTCAAGAGTACCCATATATGGCTGCTTGTGTTGATGAAAATGACTTAGAGGTGTGGTGTGAGAACGTTGCAAGTTCAGCTTTCTCTGATAACTTTCCACACCAAGTTGTAGATCTTCAACCCGATACTTGATAACGACTTTACGAGTGAATTGGCGAATGGCTGAGCTTAAGGCAATGATGAGTTCAGGAGTTAAGTGAGTAACCTTGTCTTGATTCAGCTTAAGTAGAAAGTCTTATATATCTTCAAGACTGAGATACTGGAGTTTTCCTTCACTGATGGTATATTCTTTATCGTCTTCACGTTTGAATCTGATTTCACTTAAGTAAGGATACCCGAATATCTGCTCAATAGTACCTCCCTGAATACTTTTAACTCAACGATCTGAAAGTATAAGAGTACCTGGTCTAGGACGATTGAAGTAGTTGTAGACTAACTTCTTCTTTTCACCCCAATGAGAGATGCCAAGTTCCGCGTACGGATCGTATGAGGTATGTAGTTCTTGACGCCAGATCTTAGGGACTTTGTCCTCAATCCAAGGTACATCATCCAAATTTACTGCCTTGCCCATGGTTAAAGATGTAGCATACTTTTTCGCGCCTTTTTGTAAATAGTCGAAATCATGGCTGGCGAAGTAATCTATTAAAAGATGCTTGGTTGCAGCGATGACTGTGGCTGTTAATGGACGTAGTGGAGGAGTTTGAATACATGAAGCCGTTGAGCTTATTGCCTTCACTAGTTCATTTGTATGATATTCACACTCATCTCTTCCGGTCTTCGTACTGGCCCAAAAGTTTGAATCTTTAAGTACTATTTTGAGAACATTTGGATTCATAGTAGGTTCTCCATATTCGTGCACTAGGAATCCCGAGAAGTAGATTGGATTATTAAGAAGTTGTGTAAAATCTTCCTTGTCTTTAGCAGAAAATTTACGTGTGGTTTAAGCCAAGGTTGCCCCGGTATAGTCTCGTCTATGTTGACAATATCAGCAAATTTCGGATCTGGTAGATTTGTATCTTCAATATCCGTATCGATGTAATGATGATCCGTTGTGGGAGGTGGAGAATGATGTTCCACTAAGGCTGGAGGTTCGTCTTTGATCATAGGTTCTGTAGTTGAAATAAAATCATGAACCGGTTCAGTAGACTTACCTTTGTCTTGGGAAGTAGATGCAGCTGGTTCTCTCGAATCATCATCTTTATCCTTATCATTACCATTCTTTCCCTTATCCTCTTGATCACTATCATCATCATCATCATCATCAGCATCACTATTCTTTTTCTCCTCATCATCAACTTTTTCTTTATTTGTAGCATCACTTTCTTCCTCGTCATCTTCACCTTTATCAGATTCCTCATCATCGTCATTCTTACCAGTATCGTCTCCCTTACCATCATCACCATTACCGACATCATTACCATTACCATCACCCTTACCATCACCATCACCATCACCATTATCATCATATCCCCATCACAATCCTCATCCTCGTCCTCATCTTCGTCCTCATCCTCGTCTTCATTCCTATTTATATCTTCATCCTCATCCTCATCCTCATCATCATCGCCATTATCATCCCCTTTACCATCATCATCACCATCATCATCCTCATCCTTAGATTCCTGATGTTTCATCTTATTTGTTGTATTGGGAACATCATCGTCATCCTCTGTTGATGGTTGAGTATCTTCAATTATGGATTTGTTGAGAACTCTCTGAAGCTTGCGTTGAGTCTTCGTTTTTGTTGACCCAATGTTGTTCGGTCGAGCCTGCAATAACTTCATCAACTCGAGGTCTTTAAGGCCTTTGGTGAGTATTGCTGGTAGTTCCTGATTGAGAGATGACTTGACTTCGTCCATGATGATGGTTGTCACATGATCATTAATGGATTCGATGAACATCGCATTTTCGTTGTCGAGAGCTTCTTTCTCCGTGATATATGCGTCTTGCTTTTGTTCGAGATCTTTCATTTTGAATTTGAGTTCATCGATCTTTTCTCGGTCACGTTTATCTTCTATGTGTTCTGCTTGATGACTTTTACGGAATGATTCTTTGAGCACTGAAAGATCTTGTGCTTGTGTTTGCAACTTTTGTTGAAGGGATTAGATGAGATTGTTAGTGACAGATAAATGGGAGGTGGTTGGTACGGTTTGTAGGGGGTGGATAGTACAGGTTATACGATTGTTGGTTGTGGTGTAGCAACAATCGTTAGGGAGGTGGTTGGTACAGGTTGTAGGGTGGTGGATGGTACAGGTTGTACGATTGTTGGTGGAGGTGTGGGAACAATCGTTTGGGAGGTGGTTGATACTGTTTGAACAATTTTTGGTTGAATTATAGGAACGGTTTTCACAACTGTGCTAATTACTGGGGGTGGAGGAGGTGTTTGTTGAAAGACGAGAGTCAATATCGGATGAGCATCCTCTTGCACAATGAGTGAAGGTGTTATGGGTATAGGTTTGCTGACATTGACATCCTTGTAGAAATCGTCATGGTCGGTATCCATAACGTCTTCTCCCTCACCCTCTTGATTCGACTCAATGTCTTCAAAATTGAAATAAGTTTCAATCTGTTCATCATCTTGACTCAGCTGGCCTTCGGGTTCCTTTTCTTTATTGATCTCCTCTTCCTTGTCTTCATTCGTACTATCGGGGTTTTCAAATTCTTCACGAGCCAATTCTTTAGCTGTTATGGACCCAAAGCCACCAGTTTTAGCAAGTGATTCCATCTTACTCTTCTGAAGAACAATTTTGAGATGTTTTGCTTCAGAAATAGTTTCTGGTGCTGGTTCTTCTTCATCCCCATCAAGAAGCTCCTCTTTTCCCTAGTCCTTACCTTTAGCCTTTGAAGAAGATGTCTTTTGACGTTTAGAAACTGTTTTCTTCCTCTTACCTTTTCCTTGCTGGGCTGAAGAATCTTCTGTTGACCGGTTTACCTGGATTTCAATATCTCTGAGCATGTCCTTATATGCTTGACTATCCTTTATCCCCTCATAAATCATAGTGTTCGGAACTAGAGCTGGACGCAAAGAATACTTAGTGCTTGGACTGTCAGTTTTCATATGTTCCATAAGATAATCCTTTGTTGGTGTATGATAAAAGAATTTTCCACGATCATCAATAGAGCCTAAAGTCTTCATAATGTAATTAATGATTAACTTTTTGAAGCGTGGAAACGGAAGGTGCTCGAATTTCTTCTTAGTGTTGAGAAACTGAAAGCAGAATTCTTCCCAAAGCAATGAATCATAGTCTAGTTTTGCCCCTGTGTAGAGTCCCCAAAATATGGAAGCTTGAGGGGTCTCATGTTGGGAATAAAATGTAGCCAAGACACTTGGACGCTGACAAGAGGAAATTGGACGTTGATAAGAAGAAATCAAGCGTTGTCAGGAAGAAGTCAAGCGTTGATAAGAAGAAGTCAAGCACTGACAGGATACTTAGTCTACACGTTTAATGTTTCTAGTATGTTTCTAGTAAAGATATGTTCGACAATATATTTCTTATGTTTATCTTTACCTAAAATAGCTGATACGTAGACTCTTGTACAAGGTTCCTTGATCTATAAAAGGAGGCCTTTAGGTTTAGCTCAATATATGTTTTACACTTTCATTGTACGCAAGTTCGATTAATCAATCAAAGTGAAAGTTTGGTTTATCTTGTTTGTGTGTTCTTGTTTAAGTATTAATTCCGCATAATACTTGAATTGTTTCATATACAACAAAGTTTCTCTACGTGTTTAACTTGATTTAATCTCGTTTACAGAAGCTAAATCGATCTAAGTTTGGGAACAACAAGTGGTATCAGAGCTTGTTGAGAAACTTTGATCTAAAGAACACAAAAACCCTAAATCGCCAAAAACCCTAATTTTTTAAGAGACCCTAAAGTTCAAACAACATGTCTACTCCAGAGTTAACCTCCTCCTCCTCAAGCCATAACATCAAGATTCCCATGCTAGACCTAGACAACTTTGAGTTGTGGAAGTTCAATTTTGAGCAGTATCTTCAAATCCATGACCACACCCTATGGGAAATTATTGAATATGGAAACACACTCAATAAGGCTGCCAAGATCCTAGCTGCTATCACTCTAAGATCAACTCCAGGCTCAAGTGCTGAGCATCGAAAAGAAAAACCTGAAGATGGAAGAGCTGTCTCAGCTGAGGACGTTGCAAAGAGAAGGAATGATATAAAAACCCTAAGAATCCTCAAACTTTCCTTGGGACAAGAAAATCAGCACAAGTATAGAGGCTATGATTCTGCAAAAGATCTTTGGGTAGCCCTTAAAGTTGCTTATGGTGGTAATGATGATACTACCTCAGAGAAAAAGAAGCAACTCTTGCATGAGTATGCTGTATTTAAAGCCCTTCCCAGTTAAAAGCTAAGTAGAGTATGAATTAGACTTCTTAACATTGCAAGCAAGTTGTCATTTATGGGAACAGTGCATGATGATGCTGATATCATCACCACTTTCCTTAAAAGTCTTGGTGATGCATGGAAGATTGAAGCAAGGTCTATGATTGCCAATAATACTCACAAAAGTTCCACCTTTGATGATGTTTACAATAAACTGAGTCTTGTAGAAAGTGAAATCCTTTTGGATCAAGGAAGCAAGTCTACCAATGGAAATATGCCTTCTTCTCACATAGTGAAGGTCAATTTGATCAAAGGGAGTCATACATGCATCCCGTTACTGGATCACCTTGTGTCAACATTAGATCAAGCTTTGTCAGCGCCGCACATTCAGACGCTGACACATACAATGTTGACTCGCCAAGAGTTAAGCCTGCTGGTATTGATCTAGATAGAGTGTGTGCATACATTGCTTCATTACCCAATGGTTCAGTGATTACATATGAGGACCTTGAGCAAATTAGTGATGAGCACTTGGAAGATATGAACATAAAGTGGAATATGGAACTTGCTAGCATAAGGGCCAATAGATGGAATAGAAGATTCAGGAAGAAGATGATTTTTAATGCTAAAGACACTGCTGGGTTTGATAAATCCAAGGTTGAGTGTTACAATTGCCATAGAATGGGTCACTTTATGAGAGAGTGTAGATCTCCTAGAAGATCTGATGTTGTAAAGCCTTCAAGCCAAATCATCAAGGTTGAAGATACAAAAGCTATGGTTGCCATGCAAGACATAGATGGTGTTGGCTGGGATTGGAGCTTTTTAGCCAAGGATGTGGAAGAGAGCAAGGCCTTGGTTGTAGAAAAGAAGGAAGAGGAGCATGTTCACTATGCTCTCATGGCACATTCTTCATCTTCATCAGACAATGAGGTACATGATGATGCATTTTGTAGTAAGGGTTGTCGTCTAAACACTAAAAAGCTTAACAAAGAAGTTTTAAAATTAACATCAGATGTTTTTGATGAAAAATGCAAGTTATCTAATTATCAACTTGCTTTTACTCAAACTGAAAAGACTGTGGCTGAATATAAGAAAATGGAGTTTGACCTAAAAGATCAAATCAATGTTTTAACTCATGATCTAAATGATAGTGTTGAGGTTAGGAACATCTTGGAGAGATCCAATGGTGTTTTACAGGCTAAGCTAGATGAGGCTATAAAAAACAAAGATAATGTAGATCTTAAAATTTAAAAAATTGATAAAGCTTCACAAACCCTAGAAAAATGTGTGAGTGAACAAAGGGATTCTAGGGATATGAGTGGGATTGGGATGAAAGAATATGCTCGTGTTCCACCACCTGATGGGAACTTTTATGGTCTCCTTAGAAAGATTTATCTTGGACTGGTATACCAGAACTCCAAGAAGAGGAATTCATTCCTCCACCAAGAGTTGTTACTCCAGTATAGGAGTACAAGCAGAAATTGACCGATTTGAACCAATGGAAGAAATCCAACCCTACTTTGTTTGTTAAGGGTGGCATGCTTAGTGACAACCCAAATGAGTCAACACCCATAAAAGTGACCAATCCTAGTACTGGAAAGACTGTTGACCTTGGCTTAAACGTTGTTAGAAAACCTAGAATTAAATATGTAGAAATGTATAGAAAACCTAGGTCACCAAAAAGTCAAGTTAGTGATAATGGGACAGGTTTCTTTTCATCTAGACCTAGAGTTATGTCTAGAAAAGCCTGTTATACTTGTGGAAGCTTTTCACATTTGGCTTATAAATGTGTCAATGCTTCATAGGTCAACGCTGATAGAAAGTCAACCATGGACAAACCCAAACCTTTTGTCCAGCAAAGTCTACAAGTCATTAGACAAGCCCTATTCTTTACTAAAGGGTCTAATACTTATTGACAAAGGCCTTTTCAGAAGACCAATACGTGGTCTAACAGATAATGGGTTCCTGTAGCAAACCCTAGGTTTGACGCTGATAAGGGTAACTTCAGCGTTGACAAGAACAAATTAAACACTGACAAGAATGTTTCCAACGCTGCTAGACCAAGTAATGCCAGATACTTGCAACCAAAGGGAAAGGGGTCTAAAGTTTCTTCTAGCTTATTTTAGAGACCTAAACTAGACCAAAACCCTAATTCAGATGGGATTTCTATGACCTGTAACGGATTTCAGTATATTTCAAAGGTCATAACTAAACCAATTGGGGTTAACTTGGTGTTTAATCCAAAAAAGGATGAACAAGGGGTTGTCACAAGGACTAATTCTGTTCTTGTTGAACAACCAAATGAATCCAAGTCTGCTCAGGCTTGGGTTCCCAAAGAAAACTACTTTGTTTTCTTTATGTGTTGGGCATTCAAAAGCAGGTTAATGATTTTGGCTATTAGGATAGTGGATGCTCTAGGCACATGACGGGGAAGGAAGACTACTTGACAAACTTCACTCCCATTAAAGATGGTAACAAAGTGTACTTTGGAGGCGGAAATGGAACTATCACTGGAAAAGGAACTCTTATCACCAAAAATTTGCGTTTTAAGAACATGTTTTTGGTAAAATAACTTGACTATAATCTGTTTAGTCTATCATAGGTGTGTGATAACAAAAAGAAGGTTCTTTTCACTGATATTGAATGCTTGGTGTTGAGCAAAGATTTTAAAATACCAGATGAGAAATTCATTGATTATAGAACACCTAGGCATAAGGACATTTATAATGTGAATCTTAATGGAATTAGGATGAATAATAATTTGTCATGTCTATATGCTAAGGCTTTAGTTGATGAGAGTAATCTTTGGCACAGAAGGTTAGGGCACATTAATTTTAAGAACATAAATAGACTTGTGAGACATGGTTTAGTTGATGGTTTGCCTGAAAAGGCTTTCCACAATGACCACTCTTGTGTTGCATGTCTTAAAGGCAAACAACACAAAGTCTCCTTTAAGTCTAAACCTGTGCATTCTAGTTCTAAACCACTTCACTTGCTGCATATGGACTTGTTTGGTCTAACTAATATAGAAAGCTTAAATGGTAAATCCTACTGTTTTGTCATCACTGATGATTATTCTAGATTTACTTGGACTTTCTTTTTAGCTTTAAAAAGTGAAACTGCTGATATTTTGATTAACTTTATTACCCAGTTAGAGAAAAAGACTGGGAATGAGGTTAAGATACTTAAGAGTGATAATGATGGTGAGTTTAGAAATAAGTTGTTAAGGGATTACTAGACAATTTAGTATAGCTAGAACCCCACAACAAAATGGGGTGGCTGAGAGGAAAAATAGAACACTCATAGAAGTAGCTAGGACTATGTTGGCTGATGCTCACTTCCCCATAGCATTTTGGGTTGAGGCTGTGAATACAGCTTGTTATGTTCAGAATAGGGCATTAATCAACAAGATTCACAACAAGACACCTTATGAGCTATTTTGGAGTAGGAAACCTAATATTGGTTTCCTTAAACCCTTTGGCTGTCATGTAGTTGTTTTAGACACTAGTGATGCCTTAGGAAAGTTTAGTGCTAAAGGTGATGAGGCTACTTTATGGGTTATTCATTGTAGAGTAAAGGATATAGAGTTTACATTAAGAAAGAAAAACGTATACTTGAAAAGGTACATGTTAGGTTTTTAGAAAGTAAACCTAGTGATCCTGAGAGTGGACCAAATTGGTTATTTGACTTGGAACCTCTATCTAGAACTTTGAATTATATGCCTGTTACTAATCCAGACATTGTGAAGGTGACATCAAATATTGTGGAAGAACCAGTTGTTGAAATTTCAGGTATACAGGTTGATAAGGAGGTTGGATCACAAGCAGACAAATCAGCACCCATACTTGAGTATGTTACCATTCCTATATGGAAAGATGCATTTGCTGCTGCTAGAAAAGAGAAAGGTGGTCCACAAGTATCACCAGTTGAAAACATGCATGATTCTTTAGGCGCTGAAAAAGGAAAATCAGGCGCTGAAAAGACAAATTCAGGCGTTGATGGATCAAACGTTGACAACCGTCCTTTAGGCGTTGACAACTCTTTTGACCATTTGTTCTCTTCCAGTGTTTTTGAACAAGGTGAACCTTCAAACAGAAATGGAGAGGTTCATTTAGATGATGATAGAAGAGAATTTGAAGAAGATATTGGCAACTTGGAGACTGAAATTGATGATAACACAATAATTGAAGGAGGAGTACTTACATCTACCATTAAGAATCATCCTTCTTCTTTAATCATAGGTGATGTGATGACTCCTGTACAAACTAGAAGGTCTCACCGGAATCATGGAGGATTTATTGCCAATATTCACAAGAAGGTTGATACCCCATTGTTAAAGCATGTTTGTTTGCCTGTTTTCTGTCACAACAGGAACCCAAGAAGATTTCTGATGCTCTCAAAGAACCAAGTTGGGTGGAAGCAATGTAAGATGAGCTTCACCAATTTGCTATTCAGGGTATTTGGGAGTTAGTTGATTGTCCCATAGATGTCAGACCTATTGGGACAAGATGGGTTCTTAGAAACAAAAAGGATGAGAGAGGAATTGTGGTCAGAAATAAGGCACGTTTAGTGGCTCAAGGCTATACACAAGAGGAAGGGATAGACTATGAAGAGGTTTTTGCACCTATTGCAAGGATTGAAGCAATAAGGATTTTCCTAGCCTATGCCTCTTGCATGGGCTTCACAATTTATCAAATGGATGTGAAGAGTGCTTTTCTTTATGACACTATTGTAGAGGAGGTTTATGTAATGCAGTCTCCTGGTTTTGAAGATTCAGAACATCCAAACAAGGTGTATAGAGTCAAGAAAGTTATGTATGGACTTTATCAAGCCCCAAGAGCATGGTATGGCACCTTGTCTACCTATCTGGTGGAAAATGGATTCAAAAGGGGCACCATAGATCAGACTTTGTTTACAAAGAAGACTGGTAAGGATTTCTTACTTGTTCAGGTTTATGTGGATGATATCATCTTTGTCTCTTCTAGTCCAAAGATGAGTGAAGACCTTTCCAAGCTCATGACGGACAAGTTCAAGATGAGTGAAATGGGAGAGATGAACTTCTTTCTAGGGTTACAAGTTCAGCAGAAAGAAAATGGTATCTTCATTTCTCAATACAAATTTGTAGCAGAAATCTTGAAGAAGTTAGGCTATTCTCCAATGAGAAACGGGCTAGCACACCCATGGATAGGGAAAACCCTTGAGGAAAGGTTGGAGATGGAAAAGAGGTGGATGTCAGGCATTATAGGTCAATGATTGGTTCATTGATGTATCTCACAGCTTCAAGACCTGACATAATGTTTGCTGTGTGTGCATGTTCACGCCATCAAGTGACTCCCAAAGACTGTCATCTTCATGCTGTCAAGAGGATTTTTAGGTACCTTAGGTGCTATCCTACCTCGGGATTATGGTATCCAAAAGATTCTCCGTTGGAGCTTATTGCATACTCAGACAGTGATTATGGGGGTGACAAGTTTGATAGAAAATCCACAACTGGTGGATGCCAATTTCTTGGGAGTAGGTTGATATCTTGGCAATGCAAGAAACAAAGAGTGGTGGCCAATTCTACAACTGAAGCAGAGTATGTTGCTGCAGCTGCTTGTTGTGGACAAGTCTTATGGATTCAGAACCAGCTGTTGGATTATGGGTATAATTTCATGCATACCAAGATTTTTGTAGACAATAATAGTACATTATGCATTATTAAAAATCCTGTACATCATTCTAAAACAAAACACATAGAAATTAGACATCATTTATAAGAGATTGTTTTGAAAAAGGTTTAATACAACCAGATAGGGTTGACAAAGAGGAAACTGTGGCTGATTTATTAACTAAACCTTTTGATACTGAGATTTCAATACTTGGTAACAAGTATTGGAATGATCAATCTTACTTAATATGTGTTTTGGGGACTTATTGTATAAGTATGTACAGGATATGCATTGTTATTGGTCTTTGTACAAAATTAGATTTTCCACTTTATTTATCTAACGCTGACAAAGGTTATTTTAACGCTAACAAGTGTTAAATTAACGTTGTCAGCAACATGTTAGTTTTGTGGTTGTTGATCTAATTATGCAGGCGTTGTTAGCATTGTACAAATGGATACAGAGTTGCTTATGGATTCTTGGAGCATTATTTGAGCATGTTCAAGTTTATGGATGATGGTTAGAATATTTATATTCCTATCTTGACATAAATTTTTGTTGCATGCATTTTATTTGGCAACTTATGTATCATAGTTTAAGGGGAGGTTCAGGAAACCTTTAGGACTTTTTGGGTATTCATATAATACTCTTATCATAATTTTAGATTGTGTTTACTGGTGAGTATGAATTAGTTTACTAAATAGTGAGGCACTGTAGCATGCAAAGTTGACATACTATGCACGCTGCCAAGACTTTTTGGCCTAGAACTGGATGTGGTTTGTTGGGAGACTTGGGTATGATTTTTATTGGGATTACCTGGGAAGTTACAAAGGATTTTATGAGATAACATCACTGCTAAGAACTTTGGTTAGCAAGTGACACTTGAGGACAATTATGTCTATCTTGCTTAAGGAAGTGTGCATCATTGGACAGTGCTTGCCACCCTATGGTAATTTTCAGTCTATAGGTTATCTTCACTAGGATAAATCACTTTGTTAAGGTCCTTTTCATTTTTATTATTTTTATTTTTAGACGTTGACAGTTTTATTTCCAAACGTTGTTAGGACCAATTTTGACGTTGACATGGAATTTTCCAACGTTGACAAGAATATAGCCGTTGGGCGTTGATAGGTTATTTTTGACCGTTGACAAACATTGGGTCCTACCCAGTTGTTATTTTTGACGAAAATTTGGGCTGTAATTTTAGGAGTTGGTAACTTTTTATTAATGCACAAGATAAGTTATATCTTTTCAAGATTTTAATCATTATATTTTGATAAATAACTGCCTCATTTTTGACCAATCACATGTGCCTACCTCTCCTATATATTTGGCTCATTATTTTAAAACAGGGTAACTGCTTATTCTTGTCTAACTAAATTTTCACACACTTTCATCTTTCATAACATATATCACAACTTTCTACATCAATGGCGCCTAAGTTTAAACCGAGTGATTTGGTATTGGGGTTCAGAAGTCAGCACAACATGGTTGCCTATTTAGAGGCTGACAACACTCTGTTTCCTCAATATACTCAGATGGTGGAGTATTTAAATGCATCCCCTTTAAGGTATGCACTTTCTCATGCTCCTCTTATCCCTGTCACTCATATTAAGCAGTTTTGGAATACGGTCACTTCCTCAAAGGTTAATAATGTGACTACATTAACTGCTACAATCCATGGGCTTCCGGGTGGTTACTGATCTTAATGATGCAGATGGTATAACCACCCTACCCATTGGTGAGCTAGAACAAGGACTTCAAGCTTTGGGTTATCCTTTCTCTGAAGAGGGATCTTTAAACAAATATTCAAAACAGGAATTTCCCCTAGCTTGGAAGTACTTAATACATGTCATTCTTCAATGCTTGAGTCCCAAATGTACTGCACACAATGAAATTAACAAGTCAATTGGTAGTGCCATTGTGTGTATTGCTACTAGGCAACAATATAATTTTTCTAAAATGATTTTTGATGGCATGTGTAAAAACCAGGGTTGCAAGACGACTCTTGCTTACCCAAGATTTTTGCAAATGGTTTTTGATGCACAAAGGTATTGCACCAGGGATCATGATGATTTTTATACTCCCTGTGCAAAAGAAATCAATTTTTGGAAAGATGAATTCACCCCCATACAGAGACTTACCCCTTACCCAAGCCATGCTTGCTGTTATTGTAGCAGCACAAACTCAACCAAACCTACAACCAAAACCAGGCCCATTAGCTGAACCATCACCATCACCCCAACATATGGAAATTGACCAAGATCCCTACAACGCTGACACGTTAAATGTTGGCGTTGACACTTCAAATCCAAATGCTGACACTCTTTTACAACACACCCAAAATCCCCATAACCTTCAAACTGATACTCAATCCACATCATCTTCTACACCCCCTGAATTTAGGTTGGTAAAACGCCCAAGGACTACTGGAGTGTTCTCCTCTAGTGGTCCTAGCCATGTTGCAGAGGTTAACCACCATCACAAGTGTGGTTGGTGATATGGGTGGGGCTAGGACTATTGGTACTAGCTTAGATGCAGGCCAAGACGGTCCTAACATCATTAAGGCCCCATCCATGCCCCATGACTCTACTTTGGGAGGTCAAATTCCCATTCTAGAGGAGGGAAGATTGGAACCCTATACTTTGTTGGAATTGACGGCTGTCTTCATTAGCTTGCAAAAGCAAAATGCAGACCTTGTACATACTGTCCTTACACAAGGCCTTGAACACAAGCAATTGAGGGAGAGGATTGTTATTTTAGAAGGTGCTAACCCTAGGCGTCGAGTGGAGGATTCTTCCAACGGGGAGGATGAGCAAATACATGTGAGTGACAAAGGCTCACATGAAGGAGAATCTTTGGGTATAGCTGAAGCTCTAACAGATTTAAAGAGGCAACCAGGTTTTGATGTTTCATTGGTTACCCCTACAAATTTGAATTTATCTTTTACTAAGATGATGGAGCAGTTTACAAGAAGCGCTGACAAGAGTAAAATGAGCGTTGACAAGCAGATTTTTGACGCTGACAAGCCAAGCGCTGTTAAGAGTAAGTTAGGCATTGACACAAAGGTTTTGGACGTTGATAGACCTGCAGGTATGGTTGATGTATCCCATTCATTAGCTATCATAAAAGATGTGTCTACATCGGTACCATCATTATCTTTACCCATCATTGATATATTAGATAAGGGTAAAGGAATTATGGTAGAAACAGTGGTTCCCAAGGATGCAGCTCAAGTAAAGTTTGATTCCATGTTGGCTGCACAACTTGAGAAAGAAGATAGGATGAAGGAGACTACTATTGAGAGTAAGGAAAGAAGTGGTGATGAGAGCACAGATTCACGTGTCATGATTATTGAAGAACCAGAAAGGCTTGAATATGGTGATGAGTTGGCAAGGGAAAAGCTTGCACAGTTGAAGAATCAGGTAGATTATGAGATGCCTGAAGTTGCTCAGATGTACTTTGCATGGGAAAATAAGGTAATGGAGAATCCAGGCATGAATTTATCAGATCAAATTTGGGGTTTGGAGATTCTACTAAGAGTTCAAAGGGATTGCAAGGTGATTCTGAAGTATAAAGCTAGCAAAGTTCTTGAACAGACCAAGACAGAAAGAAGGGAGCTCTATTACATGTTGCTCAGATGTCATCAAACAGGTTGGACTTTTAGAAAGTTGCAGGGATTGTACTTTAATGAATTAGAATATAAGGCTTATCCTATATGGGCAAGTGTACAAGAGCAGAACACCATTAGACTTCTTTCAGATGAAAGAAATGAAGAACTTGCAGAAGAAATGGAGATCCAAAAGGCTTTGGTTACACCAAGACCATTGAAAAAGGGAGTTCCTCTTGAGTTTCCAAAAAATTTGGATAGAGTGAATCCTAGTGAAGCTATTATTAGAAAGTATATTAAGCTCTCACGCTTGGAAGCTTCACAAATGGTAGAAGTGTTAACTCATGATTCCAGAAACCCTATAGTTAGCTATGAGGAAGATGCAAGTGGGTTTTGGATGATTGGCAGATATGGAAAGAAGGTACATACTTTCACTACTCTTATGTCTTTGTTTGCAAGTCTGGATAGGGAAGACTTGGCAGACCTTTAGAGGTTGATACAGGCCAAGTATGAGACTGAAGCACCTACTTCAGTCAATGGAATAAAGATTTGGTCAACATTCAAAAAGAATGTGTGCACCAGATGAAGAAGATCCAGTTTGGAAGGATCTTGATGATGTTAGTGGACTTCAATGACGTTTACATTCAGCAGCTGCTTTGTATCATTTGAGTACTACAAAGTTTTCTAAATATATTCTTGTGGATGGTGAATATCCTATGTCCAAAGAAGTTTGGAAGAAAATGGTGTCAACACAGCTAGAGATGGATTATACAAGTGACGTTGGCAAATATTTGATTAGATATATTTTATTCCAACTTGATAAGATTTGTAAGAATACTCCTCGTACTTAGTTTTATTCAGAAACTTGATTACTAGAGTAGATATCAAGTTTAGGGGAGAATTGTTGGGAATAAAATGTTGTGGATTTGCTTTTAGCTAATCCGGTGGTCTAGGTGGGTGGTGGAAGGTGGTAGCCATTGTTGAGAGAGAGAAGAGAGGTTGTGTGTGAAAGAAATAAAAGATGTATTAAAACACAAATGGAAACACAAGCAACACCCCTCCTTGGAAGCCTAGGAGGGGTATATAGTCACACACGACCCTTAAACTATACATTGTTCCTAGTCTAGTCTAAGCGTATGTGACTATGATAACTAATGGGAATTCTTAAATGTCGTAACATAAATTGAATTTACAACAATCTTCCCCCATGGGATGATGTGTAGAATTCCTTACGATATTCTTCCTAACAAGTACATAATGATTAAGAACAAAAGCTTTCATGAAGCGTCCAATGCTGATGATGTCTTTTGAGGCCTTTGACTTCAAAACGACTCATATTTAAAGTAACTTGTAAAAGAAATACTGTAACGACACGAGCTAAGTAATCCATATACTTCTGGTTAAGGAGAAGCTTCTGAATTAACTTCCCCATAATTCATGCCACATAAACTTGATGTAGAAGCTTTTAAATACCTTCCCCCTAAACTGACAATCCTCGTAAGCAACTTCAAAGCTTTCAATAAATCTTAGAATGATTAAGCGCACAGCGGAATCTAACAATCAAATCCCATCATATAACATGATAACGTTGTTAAAAGGGATTGAAAGTTTGGGGCACACCAAGTAGATCAACCACTTCTCTTCTGACGCTTGAATAATTCTTCTGAATTTTTCTTCCCCCTGAGAGTTCAAGTTATGCATACTAGAAAGAATCAAGACATTTCTTCCCCCACATAGTTGAAGAAAATAAATCAATCCCGAGTATGAAGCTTAAATACTAAAGTAGACACTTTATCCCATTTATGAAGTTGACATCGTAACACCAGAGTCAATTAAGTCCCGGAAATGCACATATCTTCTTCCGGAGATGCACCAGAGTCAATTAAGTCCCGGGAATGCATATAGGATAATGATGATGAATAATTGCAACAACCAAACAATTAAACATCGAATCAGTAGTGTACCGTTTAGAGATTGATAACGCCACGAGTTAAAACACTGATTTTCTCTGCGGTTATGACAAATGTCATCCCGGAATGTCTTCAAATCAAAAGAGGGTATGAAGTTCATCACGTGTACTCGTTGTGCGTTCAATGTGTCTTCTTCTTCCTCCTTGATGATTTCGAAACTCGGAAACAACAATAAATCGTATGCACATGAACCTGAAATCTCGTGAGAATAATAAATAAGCTGAATTATATATTTTGTGAGAATCAGCTGTTGATCGAAAATCTCTACTCATAAACTCTCCACGGCTATCTTTACCAACCCACTTGAAAGCAATTTGAAGTGACCACTGATAGAATGAACCAGATACATCAAACGTGAAACGGAATAAAAATTCTTCGATCTTGTGACTTAAGCTTACACTATTGTTGAATAAAGAACGGTGGAGAAATCTCTAAGTACCCAATGCATCACTGAAGAAGTCTATAGGCACAACACCTCTTGAAATTATCCACGTCGACTAAGCGCGTGACACTGAGTACAACAATGTAACCCCTTTAAGTGATAGTTATCCGAGTCATCAACCAACCACCCCGAACCCGGAAACCAGATAAACAAGTCTTCATTCTAAGATTAAGCATGAGCAAGTTATCTGTTCAAGGACAAAATAAGTGCACGCCTTCGAAGAAATTCGTCTCCAATTTCAAATAATAATACTACACGATTAAACAAATTCGTAGCCACTAAAAATCACCAAATTTTTCTTGGTCTCGTCAAATAAATTTTGTTACATTTGTCACATCACTATATCACATCCCTATTATGACCAAAGTATAACTTAATACACGAATTTTATTCAAAATAAGAATTTTGAGATAAAAGTTCGGATATAATGTGTATACCAATTCGTCAAACCCATTCCAACATTCGTGGCCCATAATGATCATATATTTAGTTGAATGCCAAGCGACCATGTATCTTTAGTTAAGGCCAACACATTCACGAGGCCCATCATATGAGTCAACAAACATGGTCATGCCAAACTTATATATGGTACGTTTTCCATTTCCTAAACACTCAGTATTGAGCCCCATTTAGATACCGACCGCAAGAATAAACTATTCTCGGCCCATTCACTTTACACCATGACCCGATCCATCAGTTAACTTAGGGATATATATGACTCAGCGCAACCCTAAATTCACTCATAGTAATATCCGCCCCCATCTCTCTCACACCTAGTCAACCTAGAAACCTCCGTCCCCATCTCAAAACCTCCATTTTCTCTCCATCAAACGCAACCACAACTCATCCTCCCAATCTCATCTACAACTCCTACTATATCCATCTTAACCCTTGATCTCAATTCCATCATCACATCATATAACGAATCATATGATCAACAACCATCAAGAATCACAGAACCCAATTCAAACCTTAAATCCCACCAGGTATTGTATATCAGACGAACCCTTTTGATGAGTCGTCAAAAAAATGATCTTCAAGATCACTCGTATGATCTCGGGTAGGTTCTAAATTCGAGAGTGCATGTTGTTGTTTTTTTGTTTAATACGACGAAACAAAGAACAGATAATAACAAAATTGTTATTAATCTTTCTTGATTTTTCGTATATGAAAAATTGGTTTAAAAACCAAACACTTGATCTGTGATGATATTTAATTTCGGAATGCATGTCTATGAAGGATTGTACCGAAACTAAATCTGAGATTAATTGTTTAAAGTTTGCTTCGAGTCTTGATGATTTGTAGATGGGTTAGGTGTCGATGGGTGTAGGTTTAGATTTGTGGATTTGTTGAGGAGTGAAAAGGTGGGCTTGTTAAATTAGACTCAGTGAGTTAACTGAGTCAACTCGGTAATGACCGAGTTAACTCGGTTGTGTTGGTTTACATGGTCTTGGGTATTTTTACACTTGTCAAGGTCACGAGTTTTTGGTCTCGAGTTGGATAGGTCATGTGAGCTTCAATATGTTGAGTCTTGGTGATATATACCCGTCGGAATATATACCCGTCGGGATATGTATCCGTCGGAATATGTACCCGTCAGAATATGTACCCGTCGGAATGTTTTTAAGTATCCATCGGAATGTTTTTAAGTTTCCATCAGAATCAAACAAACACCCCATCGATAGCTATCCGAATAGCCATCAGAATAACCATCCGAATAGCCATCGGAATAAGCATAATCGGAATTTCCATCGGAATCCCCATCGGAAACCCCATCGGAAAAGGGTTTTGACCCATTTTCATGGTTTTCCGAAAAAAATGGATCTGTTATCTGGATCTTATCTATCTGCATAAAATTAATAACGAAACCCAGGAACAAGGGAAATACCAGATTTAAACTAACTTTGACCATGAAAGAATATGGAACGTAGACTGTCTTGTGACAATGAAGTGGATAAAAACAGTGACTAAAAAATTTTGACCATCGTGACAAAAAGAAATCAATAGATCGAGACATAAAAAATTAGACCACCAAATCATAAACAAAAACACGATCCAAGGATTGAACCGAGGCTCTGATGCCAATTGTGGATTTGCTTTTAGCTAATCCGATGGTCTAGGTGGGTGGTGGAAGGTGGTAGCCATTGTTGAGAGAGAGAGAAGAGAGGTTGTGTGTGAAAGAAAGAAAAGATGTATTAAAACACAAATGGAAACACAAGCAACACCCCTCCTTGGAAGCCTAGGAGGGGTATATATAGTCACACACGACCCTTAAACTATACATTGTTCCTAGTCTAGTCTAAGCGTGTGTGACTATGATAACTAATAGGGATTCTTAAATGTCGTCACATAAAGTGAATTTCCAACAATCTTCCCTCATGGGACGACGTGTAGAATTCCTTTTGTAGGATATGTAAATCTTGCTTATGTTTTAGAGAGAGAAAGAGATAGAAAGATGGTGGAATTCACACGATTCTAGAGAGAGAAACTTATGTTTACTATGTGAAAAATGAATAACCACGCTACCCTCTCCATCAAAGGAGAGGGTTTATATACCCAAGCCCTTGACATGGGCTTGGGCTTACATTTGGGCCGGCCTACACATGTTGTAGGCTAGGCTTTGGTTTGTTTGTTAAATAAAGATAAGTAACTAAAATACGAGTTATTACATGGACTATTGTTGGAGTGACCGATCCTTCTTAATACGTAAAACGTATTTCCAACAATCTCCCCCTAAGGGAGGTCACTTCAAACAAGGGCATTACCTAAGTTACAATAATAAGATAAACCTAGCATACTATGCTTGTCTTGAGCTCGTAGTCTTCGTCTTTCTTTTTCTTTTTCTTTTCTGGTGAACATGCTGATGTGATCTTTGATATCAGTCTTGAGCATTAATCTCTTGCCTTGATCTCGTGCATCCATCACTTGTGATCTCTACCTCTTCGTGACACCATGTCCCACATACTTATACCTTTTGTAATTCTTGAAAGCTTCAGAGTTCAATACAGCGGAAGACTTAAATTTTAGGCTTTCTTGAATTAGATGAGGTATTAGGTACATAAAGTATAAGCATGCGGGGACGACTTCTTCTTGGATCCCGCAACGCCACCGTCTTCAAATGCCGCAACATAAGTAGACACGAACGAAATGGCTTTGAACATTTCATTCTAATTCGGTAGCATTTTACCTCCGGTCGGTGAAGACCGTTGGACGATATAAAATATCGTACTTGTGGTAGGTAGATTTAGTTAAAAATCTCCTTGACAAGATTTCGCGGGTAAACCCGTTCTCTTTACTCGACCGTCCAAAGCTGACTACGAACGTAAAGAGTGAATCATTTGGATAAAATTATCCGCATGATTGAAGCCGTCAATTCTGATTCCTGGAACAAGTGAAATTCAATTAAGAACCGCACCATCGTTGCTTTCCAGTTGTCACGAACTTGATTCATATTGAATCTTGCAAGTTACCTACCAAGTGCTGTTTGAGGTTAACACTAGAAGGATTTACGCTCATCACTGTGAACACTAAGGTATCACTCTGAGTGTTCTGGCAAGATCACTAAGATATTGTGTAGAGGCCTGGAACGTGTTTAAATTCAGTTAAGAATTAAACCACTGTTGCTTTCCAGTTGTCACAAGCTTGATTCATAAAGAATCGCACAAGTCACCTACCATGAGATTTTTGATATTCGCTCAAGAAGGATTTCCATCTTCATTGTAAATACTTTCGTATTACTCGGATGTTCAGGCAAGATCATGAAGATTTTGCGTAGGACTCTTAATATCTTTCTTACTTTTCACAGTGTGTGAAGAAGAAAGGAATTATGAAAGTGTGTCCTAATGAGATATTTGATGATCTCAAATGGCTCTAGACTCGATCGTGCACTTTGGATTTTAGTGATCGGAGGCTGGAGAGGAGTGCCACCCTTTCAATACCAATTTATTGGGAGTGAATAAATCAATAGATAATGCGTTGTCTCCGTGTGAATAAAACAAATATCTTTTAAGAGATATCTGAGTTAGCTGAGATGGGTTGGGCATTGCATCAGTGGGTCTATGATGTCTATCTTCAATATAGAGCATCATTAAAATAATCTCAATAGCATATGTGTTGACCCGGTTTCTGCCTAAAGTTGTAAGAAGGGCTTCTTTCTTTACACCCTTTATCTTTACAATTCGTTTTCATTCTTCAACCCCTTCAATGCTTACCAATACGTCATAACTATCACCTTATTGTGATTGTTCCAGTGCTAACTTATGTACTTGGTTGGCATTCAGCTACGTTCACAATCTTTCTCCAACTTTCCTAAGGACTACTATTTCTAGCTATGGAATGTCCTTGGGAAGATTCCTCCGGTTCTAGAAGAATCATAGGACTTAACCTATCCTACCATCCTTATGTCACCACAATCTTCATTGTCGTGAAATAAATGGGTTTTGGGTAAGTATATGTCACCATGAAAATCCATTTTGATATGCAAATCCGTTTTGCTCCCCCTTAACATATGCCACGATATTTGAAAACATTTCGCATATGTCGGGATGAGCCAACACATTAAGTCAAACCATTTGTGATAATATCCCATATTAAATCACATTTTCTCCCCATATTAAAAATATTAATCCAATCGATGTTTTTAATATCAATTGATTTAATGAAGTTTTAACAAAGGTTTTGGGAAGAAAACTGCAAGTCCATTTTATCTTCATGATACCAATTGTATGAGATATGATACCGATTTGTAACATGATCACATATTCACTATATTAGAAAAGAATTGACAAGGTTGGACCTGATAGATGAGAACATCATATGATAAGATCAAATGGTTCTTGTCAGCATATGTTGGTCGCCTCGTCACGTCTGAAGTCATCTCGTGACACCACGTGTACGATTGGTATTGTTGTCTTGACACCAATTTGTGAACTTGGCACGTTCGGCATCGAAGATTTTGAATGCTTGACAATTGCTCCCCCTCAATTGTTGACCCGTGTTCTATTGAAAGAGCTGTAGTCGCCGTTTGAGTAGTCGCATCGTCGAGTATGTAGATACCAAATGTAGATAGCTATGGTTGTAGAGATGATAACTTCATAAAAACAATACTTCTCTTGTTTTAACAAATAAATGCACTGAAACGTACATATATTTGTGTTAGACCAAGTTATAAAGTAAACATGATCCCTTACAAGGTTTTAAAGTAAACCTTGCCCGAGAAAATTAATTCCCGTTGTGAGCCAAAGCTTTCATAAGAAATACTTGACTTTAATATGAAAACCGGGTTGCAGTCTGAAATAACTACAAGCCATACTGGCATGTTTTATGAAATATTTACAACTTTTGTACAAACTCTATTTATGGCGTCGTGCAATATTAATCGACATTTCTAAGGCCGTAAATACTATCGTACCAAAAGACATGCCTTTGAAAAATAAAGTAAAAATATTTTTGGATTTTTATGAATTTTCAATTTTTATGGTTTTTATATTTTTGTATTTTGCTTTTGTGTATAAAGATATAAACAATATATACAAATGATCACCAAGGATACGGAGAATAGTTTACCACCACTATTCTTTCGCTTCATCTGCTAGTTCCTTAAGAGTCTCAGGCGAGAAGGTTCTCATTCCTAGCTTGTCGGCCAAAAATTCAATTCGAGCGCGATCTAAAGCCTTCGTGAAAATATCCGCCAATTGATACTCAGATCGGACAAAGTAAAGCTCGATTACTCCGTTTTCCACTTGCTCGTTGATGAAGTGGTAGCGAATGTCAATATGCTTCGACCGGGAGAATTGAACGTTGTTGCAACATAAGGTAATTTCACTTTTGTTGTCGCAGTACATCGGAATTTTGTGTTGGGTCGAAATTATAAAGTATTATGAGTTGATGTGTCAAAACTAAAAGACAAGGACTAAATCTGACAAGTGAAGATTCTACAAGCCGGTGGACAAACTTGTAGAAGATATATCGCAAGAAGATAAAAGATTTAGTGAATATATTATTTAGTGAATATATTATTTAGTGAATATCTTATTTACTAAATATCTTATTTACTAAATATCTTATTTAGTTTCCTTGTAACAAGGGTTTATGTGTAGTATATAAACACATACCCTACGTAGGTTTTATTCATAACAATCATTCACAATGTAACCTACAAGCAATTCATGTGTCTAGACGTGGGATTCAATGTATACACGTCTAGGTGTTATTTGTGTTTAATAATACAAGTAACGTTTGGGAAAATTCATCTTGTCCACAACACCTTGTTCATGATTATTGTTCTAATTCCGCTATGTTAAATCATATGAATGATAATCATGCCTAGCAGCTTAAAGATCCGAATCTATTAGGTTTTATCAATTGGTATCAGAGCGGGTGGCTCTCGATGCTAGGATCAACGAGGTGTTCGTTCTTAGTGAAAAAGAAGAAAATCCCGTATATGGTTTTTATGCAGTTTGTGTGCGCAGCAGTAGTACGAAGGGCATAACTTTTTATTGAACCGTTGGATCACCACGAAATTTTTTGTGTGTGTTCTACACACATATATCTAGATATCCACCGGAGGGATTGTCGAGATCTATCCCCAAGAAAAAGTTATTAACCGTCTAAATCAGCAGGGGTCATATGCTGTTTTCTGTGAACAGTAATAGTAAAAACGCGATTTCTCCTTTGTTAACCGTTGGATCGTTGTGAAATTTGATCTGTAGGTTCTTGACACTTATGTCTAGGATCTCACCGAAGGGATCTTCGATCTGAGCATTTATGAAGAAGTTATTCGCTGTCGAAGTTCACTGCAGTTTATGGATTTTCACATGAAATAATGATTTAGGGTTTATAAAACCCTAGATCAATTAGCCGCTGATGGGAGTTATTTTGACGCTGATAGATGTTAGTGTCAGTGGATGACATTGACACTAACAAGGCATCGATGAGACGCTGATGACCAGGCGCTGACAAGTTTAAAGATGGCGCTGACAAGTTATATGTAGGCGCTGACAGAAATTCATGTGTTGTCCGAGATATGGTTTTTCAAACGCTGACAAGTGTTGTCCGATATTGGACAACACACACTGATAAGATCTTGGACAGTGAAGGATATTGGACGACAAAGGATTCGCTGCTGTTTGGTATTTTGGTTACGTTTTTGCACACAAAACGAGGTATTTACACACGAAGGTACATGGGATCTCCGTTTCTATACAGAATATCAAATTTATATTCATGGCTCGGATATTTTTTATAAAGTCGTATATGATTAAGGGGAAGAGTTCTTATGGTAAGTTTGATGTTGAAGTTAGTTTTCACAAATTTGTTTTTCTTATTTAGGTGAGCAATACACCTTGTCTCTGTACTAAATATATTGTTACAGCGTACGACTGGCTCATAGTCGTGAAGGTTACCAGTTCCCATGTAACAAAAACTGTGGTGAGCAATACACCTTGTCATTGGACTAAATATATTGTTATAGCATACGATTGGCTCATAGTCGTGAAGGTTACCAGTACCCATGTAATAAAAACTGATGGGTGAGCAATACACCTTTATCATTGGATCTAAATATATTGTTATAGCTAACAACTGGCTTATAGTTGTGCGGTTTTTGTTGGTTTCAGTTCCCGTTCTTACCAATAAACTGAGCCCCCTTTTGCAGTGAAAGAGTTGCATTTTTCTCTAGTCGTTTCGACAACTAGGGGAAGAGTTTATCAACTAGTGAGCAATTGGGTGAAAGAAATACAAAGTTTGGGTTATTCTGCTTCTACATCAAAATTATTGTACTTATTTTTCTACAAGATCATCACATAGAGCTACTCTTGGAGAATTTTCAAGATTCATACTTTCACATATTCCCTATTGATGTGTCAAAAAGGGGAAGAATATGTGCTATACTTAAGGGGAAGCAATTTGAAGATCGTGTACCATATACAAAAGGTTTTGACATCATCAACTAGGGGAAGATTGTTGGGTCGAAATTATAAAGTATTATGAGTTGATGTGTCAAAACTAAAAGACAAGGACTAAATCTGACAAGTGAAGATTCTACAAGCCGGTGGACAAACTTGTAGAAGATATATCGCAAGAAGATAAAAGATTTAGTGAATATATTATTTAGTGAATATATTATTTAGTGAATATCTTATTTACTAAATATCTTATTTACTAAATATCTTATTTAGTTTCCTTGTAACAAGGGTTTATGTGTAGTATATAAACACATACCCTACGTAGGTTTTATTCATAACAATCATTCACAATGTAACCTACAAGCAATTCATGTGTCTAGACGTGGGATTCAATGTATACACGTCTAGGTGTTATTTGTGTTTAATAATACAAGTAGCGTTTGGGAAAATTCATCTTGTCCACAACACCTTGTTCATGATTATTGTTCTAATTCCGCTATGTTAAATCATATGAATGATAATCATGCCTAGCAGCTTAAAGATCCGAATCTATTAGGTTTTATCATTTTGTTGAAACCTAGACCATAGTCGGTTAATTACGATCTCATCCAAAGAATTTGAGCACAACAACCGGACATAGCTATGTATTCTGCTTCCGTACTTGAAATTGCAGCGTTATTCTGCCTTTTCGATGCCCAACTGATTAGTCGATCTCCTAGTAGTTGCAATGCTCCACTCGTGCTACGCCTTGTATCTTGACAACCCACGTGATCCGCATCTGCATATGCCATTAGCGCAATAGAAGAGTCCTTCGAATACCAAAGTCCCCGATTAATGGTTCCTTTAAGATATCGAAAGATCCGTTTCATAGTAGCCAAGTGTAACTCAGTAGGCCGAGTTTGATACCGAGCACACATACATATAGCAAACTGAAGATCAGGTCGACTAGCTGTGATATACAGAAGAGTACCGATCATTCCACGATACAGTGTCGGATCAACGGCAACTCCATGTGGATCTGCATCAAGCTTAGTTCGTTCCACCATTGGAGTATCCACGAGATCACAAGATTCCATCTTATATTTCTTAAGCGATTCAAGGGCATACTTGGATTGATTGATAAAGATGCCTCTAGGACTCTGAGATATCTGAAGACCTAAGAAGAATGATACCTTGCCCATCATTGACATCTTAAACTTGGAAGACATGAGTGTCCCATACTCGTCGGATAATGTTTGGGTCGAGGCTGCAAATATAATATCATCAACATATATTTTTACCATAATCATATCTTTACCTCGTTTCTGAATGAACAACATGGGATCCACCTTGCCTTTAGCAAAGCCTTGCGTAATGAGGAATTGTGACAAAAGATCATACCATGCGCGAGGAGCTTGCTTCAACCCACAGAGAGCCTTCTTAAGCTTGTACACATGATTAGGATATTTAGGATTCACAAAACCATCCGGATGTTGAACATAGACCTCTTCCTTGATTTCACCATTAAGAAATGCCATCTTCACATCCATCTGATAGACGATCATATTCATGTGGGCTGCATAAGCGAGGAATAGTCTAATAGCATCCAAACGGGCAACAGGCGCAAAGGATTCCATAAAGTCGATGCCCAATAATTGCTTGTATCCACGAGCTACTAGTCTAGCTTTGTTCTTCAATATTTCGCCTAACTCGTCGAGTTTCACCTTGTAAAACCATTTCAAAGTGAGTAACTGCACTTGATCCGGGCATGGGACAAGTTCCCATACTTCAAGACGTATAAATTCATTAAGTTCTTCTTGCATAGCTTCTATCCAACAGGATTGAGTACAAGCTTCTTGCCATGTCTTAGGTTCAACTTCAGTGAGGAAAGCATCAAAATGACAAAACATTGCATTTTCGTGTAGCTGACTTCGTGTGGATATTGGACGATTAGGGTCACCAATAATGGAAAATATAGGATGATCCTTTGTCCACTTGCTGTCATGTTCACGAATCCGTGGATTGGAGTAAACTGTAGTTGGAGCTTCCTCTGAGGTGGACGACCCGACTTGATTAGGGTCACGAATTGGTACACCAAAGAATGGAAGTTCACGCATTTGAGCTATTTTCAAATCGTGATCATCATCATCCTCTTCATCATCAATAGGCATGACATGGGTAGTTGATTCGGGTGTTGGTTGAGAATTACTTGTGGATGGTATATCTTGACCAATTGTAGGTGCAGATGTGTCTGATTGTGCTTCGGTTGCTAGAGTGACAACTTCGGTTACCAGAGCTATTACTTCAGGTTCTGGAGCAACAATACTTGGAGGAGTAAAGAATTCATCAAAGAACGGTTGAAACAACGTATCCCATTCAGTCCTAGAAGGTGGTGTAAATGATGATGAAGTAGGGTTGTTTGGGACAAGACCAGAACTAATGTTACTGGGTCCCATTTCATGAAGTGCGGGTTCAGAGCTGCTTTGCTCAAAAGCCATTGCTGTCAGCTCATCAAAATCAACATTCATAGTTTCGAGGATCTTGCGAGAGTTACGGTTGTAGATTCGGTATGCCTTCTTTGCGGGTGCGTAACCAATGAAAATACCAATATTAGCCTTTGGTTGAAGTTTTCCCAATTTGTCACCATCATTATTTGGATAGCAAAGAGAACCAAATACATGAAGATATGATAAATCTGGTACTTTTCCATGGAGAAGCTCATAAGGTGTTTTACCATGGCGTTTACGAATTAGTGACCGGTTTTGGGTGTACACTGCTGTAGATACTGCTTCTGCCCATAAAAACAACAGAGCCTTTTCTTAAATTAACATCATTCGAGCAGCTTCCATAAGTGTGCGATTTCGCCTTTCAACGACACCGTTTTGTTGTGGAGTACGTGTAACGGATGTTTCATGAGATATGCCAACTTCTTCATAATAATCACGCAAGATTTGATTCACAAATTCGGTTCCATTATCTGTACGAATGGGTCAGACAGTAGTGTTGAGACGCACTTGAATCATCTTGAGAAATCCGATGATGAATTTAGGTGCCTCATTTTTTGTTTTAAGAAATTTCACCCATGTAAACCGAGAGTAATCATCGACAATGACGAGGATGTACTTTTTACCACTAAGACTTTCAACACGCATTGGCACACAAAGATCCATATGCAACTGATAAAGTTTCTCTTGGTTGGTGTCTTCCGTCTTGGGTTTGTAAGATTTCTTAGTGCTTTTCCCCATTGTACACGCGGAACACAAATGATCCTTGTGAAATGAAAGTTTAGGAAGACCACTAACAAGTTCGTTTTTCGCCAAATGATTAATAGCGTCAAAGTTAAGATGAGATAACCGTCGATGCCATAACCATGACTTAGTCTTCGATGCTTTGGAGAGAAGACATACGGGAGAAGCGGCCATCATGTCTTGTAGAGACAAAGTATACAAATTATTCCCTCGAGTACCTTTCAATAAATCAACCCCTTCCAAATTACGAATGAAGCAGGTATGCTCTCGAAAAGCAACTTCTAGGTTTGCAACACAAATTTGTCCCACAGAAAATAAGTTGTGACCGAGACCTTCCACATAATACACTCTTGAAACTATTACATTCCCAATATGATATTCACCATAACCCATTATCTTTGCAATATGATCATTTCCAAATCGAACCATACCAAGAAACTTGCTGACGAAGTTTCTGAGCTGAGAGCGATCTCCGGTCATATGCTTGGAGCAACCAGGGTCCAAATACCAGAGAACAATTTGGACCACCTGTTTTCAATAACAACAGTAGACAATGCATTGGAAACTATTGGTTCCGGAGTGTTAACAGATACATATATAAGATTATCAGAATTGCTAACATTTGTGTGACCCTTAGATTTCCTGCGTTTTCTAATGTGAGTTTTAGCACTAACAGGTTTTACTGTTCCAACTTTCTTAGGTTTTGGATTATTCGCGGGCACTACAGTGGGAGTAGACCTATTTAAAGGACACTTGGTTCCTATAGTAGTTTCAGTGTTCCTAGTTAAAGGACACGCTTGTGTGGTGGTAGCCTTGGTACTCCTAGTTAAAGGGCACGCTTTCTTCGCTGTAGTGGGAGTGATCCTAGTTAAAGGGCACGCATTTCCTACTATAGTGAAAGCTCTACCAGTGGGGCGCCACAACCAACCAACTTAGGTTAACACTTTCCCAGTCGGTTTCCATTCTAATCCATTTTTCTGGGCATACATCTCATTCACATGGTCAATAAGGAAAGAATCATGACGACTAGAAAACATACATTCATTGCAATTCCAACATTTCAAATTAGAATTCACACTAGGCTTAGAACACTACACAACCGCAGAGCCTTTAGGTTTAGCTACATGATTCTTTTTATTCAAAACAGAAATAACATTCCTAGGATGGGCTTCTACTTTCTTCTTCACTTGACTACTAGATGGGGGCAAGATTCTATCATTCTTCTTGTTTCTTTTAAGCTTAGATCTTTGAGCCTTAGTAGTGGTGCTTACTCCTGTAGAAGGCAACACGGGAATATTAGAAGCTGGTTTTGATTCCGCCTTATCTTTAGTGACCAATGTTTGAGATGGTTTAGTCCTAGTGCCCTTATTAAATGGTGTGACGGCTATAAGGTTCCTTTTGATTGCACTAGAGGACGATGTTGAGACAGTGGCTACGTTATCCACAACATTCTTACCTTTTAGAGTACGTAGTGTTTCCTTTAACTCAGCCAAGACCAGATTTTTATCACAAATTTGTTCCCTCAAATCAGATATTTCCACCGACTTTCGATTCAATTGTTCAATCAATGATTGATTCTGTGTAGTGATTTTAGCACATACGGGCTTTACTGAATCAAAGAGTCGTGTATCTTTCTGTTTTAAGTTATCAACTTTGGACAAAATCTTGGAGACTCGATTATCTAGTTCAAGTTTAAAATTCTCAGCGGCCTCAAGTACGTTCACACAGTTAAGCTCCTTAGATTTCTCTATTTCTATCGGCAAAGATTTAACAACATTGTCACTTGGCTGACACTGTTTTGATTGTAAATTCAATCGAAAATTCTTTTCAAAGTTTGCATCATCGATATTAACACCTTCGAATGACGTTTCAAAGATTTCTTGAATAAATTGTTGCTTGCATTCAAGCGAAATACAATGTGTTTGAATCTCATCAAAACGTTTTGAAAGCGAAGAATATGAATCTTGAAGCTTTAAAAATTCAGCGTCAGATTAGTGACAAGTACTATCTACCACATTATCCACAGATTCAATATTATGCACATCAGAATCATTATCAACACTTTTATTCACACAGACGGAAACTATATCATGATACATCACTTGCTTCAGAAGCTGATCATTTTGGCGTGAAACCCGTTCTATTTCAAGTAAAGTGTTTTCATAAGCATCATCCATTTCATTAAAACCACGTCTAACTTCTTCTATATCCAAAAGCAAATCTTGATCAAGATTACTAAGACAAGCCTTAACATTCTTTACAAACGGAACAATTACGTCTCGAAACGCAGCTCTAGTGTGCTCAAAATTCCTTTCACCTTCCGTTACGGCCGAAGCCGTCGTACGTTCCAAAATGACCTTGTCAAAATCGGCTAAGTGTTGGTGAACCGCATTTAAGTTAACGGACGCCTTACTTACCGGTGGAATTAACTTCGTTAAATCCGTTTTGACAAGTGTAGGAGACGTACTAGGAGGGTTTTCATTTGACAAACTTTGGGGAAAGAGAACTGTTAATTCAGCTAATTCCTTTTGTAAGCGAATGCGGGTCTTTTTAGACAATTGATCTTTGTTATATTGATCATAATCAATCGTATGGAATTTTGAAAGCATTTTAGAATGAGTTTCTTCCGCAAGTGACTGTGTCTCCTCAGTACTACGAACAAAAGGTGCTTCTTTCGATTTGCCAATTATGGTCATATCATAAAGACCGGGAATATGTTCCTGAGCTTGTTTTTCATAACCGAGATTAGGTGGTAAATCTTGAAGACGCTTAAGTTCGAGTTCTTTAAAGGATTTAGTTAAAAGATGAACCTTTTCTGTGGAAGCGTATTGTTTTAAAAGTTGTTGTTCTTTGAATTTAAGAAGTTTGGTAGCATTAATTTCCGATTCAAACTTTCTAGACTCGAGAGTTTCGAAATCCATTTTAAGTTTCTGAAAATCATTGACAACCGACTCTTTTTCTTTCAATTCATTGGAAAGATTAGCTTTTAATGATTCTATTTCTTTCAAGTGTTCAATCTTTTCAAAACGAAATTGGTCAAATTCAGAACCATGTTATTTTCTCTGCTTGAGGGACCATTTCAAAAGTTTTGACCTTTTCTTTATGCAACGCAAGCTCAGCAGTTAGGGTGGAATTGGTATCTATGGATTGTCTGAGGGCCATATGCATTTGATCAATTATATGTTTAGGTACCATGACCAAATCATGTTGAGCATAAGATTCCATACCGGTCGTAACATTTGGTTGAGGTTCACTCAAATGTGTAGGATTGGGTACCACATCATTTGAGTTACTAGTCCCCGAATGCTGTTCGAGGTTATCATTTTCATGCCCAAGTTGATGTTGGTTATCATCAATATTATTAGATGTGGTTGGTACCTCACTGACGACATCAGAACCGTAGTGAGAGAGATTAGCAACAAGAGCAGCTTGGGCAGAGTGAATGTCATCACAATCTGAATCATATGCGTCAAGATCATCTGCTTGATAAGCTGCATTAGAAGTAGAAACGACTGCAATGCCTTCAGTATCTGCTGCCCCTTGGTCTGCAAGAAATGCTAACTCCTCTGAATCCAAAATCTTTCCCTTAGACTGAGCATCGACCAAATACATCTTCTCACGAAACCATGCATCATCCCTTCTCCTTTTCGGCTGAGTGCATTGCCTAGCCATATGACCTTGTCCTCGGCAATTGTAGCAAGTCACAACCTTTTGAGGACCAATGGGACGTCCATTTCCATTAGCTTGTGAATTCACAGCTTGAGCAATCACTGTCTTTGTAGGAGGTCCATATGAATTCTGCCTTTCCTGAATAGGTTGCACTGTTACTTGACCATCTTGAACAATAGCTTGTTGTCGAGGATTTGAAGAGGTGCGGAGCTGATTGTTTGTTGGTGGAAATCCTCTAGTTGCAACAAGTTTTGACAAGTAGGCAGTGAGATGGTTTAGTACATCAGCTGGCGTATCATTTGGAGTAAAGACCGATGCTTGGATTGGTGGAAGTTCATTAGAGTAGAAAGCTTGTGCTGGTTGTGTTTCTATTGGAAAATATCCTTGCTGAGGAGTATAGCCCATTGGAGAAGTGTTGGCTTGTGATGGTGATGTCTGATATGGTGGTTGCTGTAGAAAAGATTGTTGGTGAACACTTTGTTGAAATGCTTGTTGTGGCATCATTGGTGGTTGTTAAGATGGTTGCTAATAGGTGTGTGGTGGTGGTTGCTGCAAGTATGATGGTTGTTGATAAGTATAAGCCATGTTTTGTTGAGAAGCATACATTGCAAGTGGATCATGAACTTGAGGTGTAGACAACCGAGCCTCGATCACATGGCACTCGTGTTGTTGAAGAAAAGCTTGAAGTTGACCCACATTGGTGTTATGCAAGTCCTTAGCCAATTTAACATCCGTCACGTATTTTTTCCATTCTGAAGGAAGAGTGTTCAAATACTTGGTGTTCAATTGAAAGGTAGGAATTGCCATGCCATAGATATTGAGCTCATTCAACAATACGGTAAATCTCAGATAGTAATTATTGAGAGTCCCCCCTGGCACATAGGCAAACTTATCAAAAGTATCATAAAGCTTACACTCTCGTTCTTGTTTAGTTAACGAGGTGCCTTGCATGAGAACACGAATTCTATCCCATAACTCTTTGGCAACTTTATGTTTGCTGACGAGTTTGTAGACATCTGGAGGAAGGGCTTGGAGAATGATATTTGTAGCTTGTTTATCACACTTGTCTTGTATCTTAGCATCTCCAGTTAGTTCACCCGTAGTTCGAGGACGAGTAACAGCACCTTCCGTCACAGTACCATATACCAATGGTCCATTGAGCACCGATGCCCAAATTAGATGTCCATTCTCCTTGTTCAACATATAAAGTTCCATTCGGGAAGCCCATTCCTCATACATAGTCTTCACCAACATTGGTGGACGATTATCCGTACCCGAGAGGATGGACTTATCCGTAAGAGATGTGTACTCCATTTCAATAAGTGAAGATTTATAAACGTTGATCGATCAATGAAAGAAAGTAAATGTGTTTGTTGTGGTGAGTTGAAGTCGAGAAACAATGATAAAATCTCCTAAAATATGTTCTCGATAAACCAAAAATTCCAAGTCGAAATTACACACGATTGTTCGAAATTTTTTTAGGGATAATTTTTGGTTATCGGAATGTTGATCGGAATAAAGATCAGAAAGCTGTCAGAAAAAGCCTATCAGAATACCGTTGATCGGAATGCCCTATCGGAATACCCTTGATCGGAATGTACCTTATCGGAATACCCTTGATCGGAATGTACCTTATCGGAATACCCTTGTCAGAATAAACACTATCGGAATACCCTAATCGGAATACCCTTCGGAATAAACACTATCGGAATACCCTAATCGGAATATCAAATCGGAATGTCCTTATAGGAATGCACCAAATCGGAATCCCTAAACCCTATTCCGATTACACTGATCGGAATAACTATAAACCCTTTTCCGATGACCTGATCGGAATAAATCCCACTTTTCTCGGACAAAACTCAACCAATTCGTGATTTTAAGCAAAAAAATGATCAAAACACCCAAAATTTTTGTGTTTTTAGCCAAAGTAACAATACCAAATCACTACCACAACTATGTAGATGATTTGTATCAAGAAAAAACCATAAAAAACACAAAAAAAATTGGACGTGTGTTTATATAGATCAAAAGGCTACAAAAATCAAGAACACGAACACATAAACAATACAATCATCCCATGGCTCTTGATACCATTTGTAGGATATGTAAATCTTGCTTATGTTTTAGAGAGAGAAAGAGATAGAATGATGGTGGAATTCACACAATTCTAGAGAGAGAAACTTATGTTTACTATGTGAAAAATGAATAACCACGCTACCCTCTCTATCAAAGGAGAGGGTTTATATACCCAAGCCCTTGACATGGGCTTGGGCTTACATTTGGGCCGGCCTACACATGTTGTAGGCTTGGCTTTGGTTTATTTGTTAAATAAAGATAAGTAACTAAACTACGAGCTATTACATGGACCATTGTTGGAGTGACCGATCCTTCTTAATACGTAAAACGTATTTCCAACAAATGTAGCCAAGACACTTGGACGCTAACAAGAGGAAATTGGACGTTGATAAGAAGAAATCAAGCGTTGTCAAGGCAAGCGTCGACAAGAAGAAGTCAAGCGTTGATAAGAAGAAGTCAAGCACTGACAGGATACTTAGTCTACACGTTTAATGTTTATAGTATGTTTCTAGTAAAGATATGTTCGACAATATATTTCTTATGTTTATCTTTACCTAAAATAGCTGATACGTAGACTCTTGTACAAGGTTCCTTGATCTATAAAAGGAGGCCTTTAGGTTTAGTTCAATATATGTTTTTACACTTTCATTGTACGCAAGTTCGATTAATCAATCAAAGTGAAAGTTTGGTTTATCTTGTTTGTGTGTTCTTGTTTAAGTATTAATTCTGCATAATACTTGAATTTTTTCATATACAACAAAGTTTCTCTACGTGTTTAACTTGATTTAATCTCGTTTACACAAGCTAAATCGATCTAAGTTTGGGATCAACATCTCAGAGTATCTACTCCACTAAATTTTGAAGTAAAGCACCGGATAATGATAGTAAAGATAGCCTTCCAGGGTTTCCCAACTTGTGATGTGTGAAACTGAAATACGTTGCGGAGTTCTCCCTCATAATTCAGAGATAGGAGTGTCTTGATAATTTCTGGTTTCTTGGGGTTTGCTACATACTCTTCCCCTTGAGCAAGGCGAGGGAATTTAAAGATCTTCTGGAAATGGCCCAAATGAATCGTTATTGGTTGTCTGTTGGTCTTAAATTCAGTCTTGGCTTTAGATGTTTGTTTGCTCTTTGAGACTGAAGTTGTTTCCCAGAATTCCTGCATGTAAACCTCTGGAACGGATGCTGTAGCCCTTAAAGTAGTCTTAATCGGAGATGTATCCAAGATGTCCATTGTTATTTTGAATAATGGAAAGCTAAGATCAAAATCATCCTTGAGTCGTAACTTGTTCTCAGCAAGTGTCAATCCGTTATTCTATGGGACAAGTGCTAGATCAAGTGCGCATTGTTGCTCTTTAGTGATAGACATTTTCCTGCTTTAGAGAAGACACATGCAAATGATACACACACACACACATATATATATATATATATATATATATATATATATATATATATATATATATATATATATATATATATATATATATATATATATATATATCCTAAGATATATAAACACTTTGCATGGGAAAGCATATCATTTTACAACATTTGCATGTTTTAAGTTATCCCTGTTTTGATCTTAAGTCATATTAGCAAATATGGCACACAAAGATTTCAGAATAACATGATGAAACCTTCCGCAATATTTAAAACAACTCGGAATAATTTCGCAATGTCCTTTGTTTCATGTTTCAGCAATACCTTTGCGAGTCAAGAACTCGTAATGTCTAATCAACAATCTCACAATGTTTATTTAAGATCTCGAAAAGTCCTATGTTAAAGATTCTACAACTTACAGAAACAAAAGATCTCGCAATAATTTTGCGAGATGACATCTCGAAATACTTTGCGAAACAAGATCTTGCAATGTCCAAAAAACCAATGATTCCGCAATGTTATGTTTCACTAATTCTGGAATATCCAGAAACATAAATTCTGCAATATCCAAAAAGTCAACATTCTGCATTATCTGGCGGATATTACGAGATAGTGTCTGTATGGTTCTCTTTGGATTCTAGGCATGTTTCTGAGCAAATCTAGGCAATACCCATGTAAATCTATCCTAAAAGAATATTTTCCCATTATCAATTTCCATTTTCTCAATCAATAAATTACAAACCCTAATTAGGGTGGATTTTCTTTTTTCGTTTCCAAAAATGAGAAAGAATGGATGAGTAGATTCGGTTTAAAGCAAAGATTATACTGAGATATACCTTAGTTGCTGATTCTTTAAAACCTTGGCTAGATCGAAGCTTAAAATTCGTTCAACAATGGTGAAAAGAGAGTGTTTGTTTTGTGTGTTTTGCGAAGAAGAAACCAATGGGGGTGGGGGGTTGTTTGACTTAGTCAAACCATATAACCTTTTTTCCATTATGCAAGTTTAGTCCCCCTTGTTTAAAAAATAATCCAACTTGTAATTAAACAAATTTTCTTTGATCGTTTTTTTTAACGCCCGTTAGTTCTTTTAATACCCCTAATAACACACATAAAAACTCAATCACCTAAGGCATGGAAATAACTAACACCTAGCACATAAGGCACACACCACATAGGATACGACAAAGGACATTCACCGTTTGCATTTTTCAGACAAACTTTTGAATACCAAGTTTAAATTCCAAGACGATTTGGTATTTTCTCCCCTTAAACAATGACCCGTTTTCTATTTAAAGAGATGTAGTCATTGTTTAAAGAGTCAAATACCCATGAAGACATTTTATGTTTATTGTTTTTAAAGAAACGATTCTGGTGGCAATAAGATTACTCTTATTTTAACAAACAAATGCACTGAAGAGTACACTAATTTGTGTTAGACCAAGTTATAAAGTAAACTTGATCCCTTGTATGGTTTTAAAGTAAACCGGACCCGAGAAAATTAATTCCCGTTGTGAGCCAACGTTTTCAAAAGCAATACGTGACTTAAATGCGAAAAACGGGTTGCGGTCTGAAATAACTACAACCATATATGCATGTTTTAAAATATTTACAACTTTTATACGAACTCTACTTATGGCGTCGTGTCAATATTAATCCACATTTCTAAGGTCATAAATATTATCGTACTAAAAGACATGCCTTTTTGAAAAATGAAAAATATTTTTTGGATTTTCTTGATTTTATAATTTTTATGGTTTTTATAGGTTTTATATTGTTGTATTTTTCTTTTTGGGATTTTAATATTAATATAAGAATTTTTGTTTTTTTGAATATTTGTCTAATCGAATTGACCCGGTTTTAAGTGCGACTAAGTTGTTCTTGGCGTAAAAAGCAATGTCGTTGATTATCTATTTAAAATAAAAATGAAAGCTTTAAAAATAAATGACGAAATATTAAAGAAATAAAGCAAGTTAAAAACTTAATAAAATTAAAACTTTAAAAATTAAAACTTTATAAAAAGGTAAATTTGAAAATAAACTAGGACAAAACAAGTTAAAATAAAGCTAAGTAAAAATGGCGGGAAAAATAAAGTTTGAAAATAATTTGGAAAACAAGAAAAACATATAAGTCGGAATCAATAAACTTGACCTAATTCGGAATACGTTGTCACACCTTATCCAGAATCCACAAACTCAATACAATCCGGAATCCACAATTTGGATTCAATCCGGAATCCGTGTTCTCACCCAATCCGGAATACAAGAACAACACACTATCCAGAATACATACTCTTTACCTTATCCGGAATTCTCAAAAGATTACCTTATCTGGAATCTTGGTCATACAAGCAATCCGGAACCCTATGTTGAACACTATTCGGAATGTGGAGTTTTGCTCTAATCCGGAATCCAATTGCTTGACACAATTCGGAATCCAGATGTATGATACAATACGGAATCCCTAGTAATTTACCTAATCCGGAATCAATAGAAAACTTACTCTATTCGGAATAAACAAATGCTATACTCAATCCTGAATGAAAGAAATTATCATAAGCTAATCCAAATAAGCACTTAACTAAAACTTAAACCAAAATGATTTAAAAAAAACTAATAAGCCACAATTTGAAAACTTTAAAAACACTAAATAATATAAATATTAAAATCAACTTTTTATAAAAATATTTATCTACCAAATCAACTTATTTAAAAATAAGAAAAACATAAAAATAAGCAATAAGAACAATAATCTAAAACATTAAACACATGAAAATCAATAAGCACAATCTAACAAACACATAAATCAAACCAAGAACATGATTAAACAAACTACATGATTATGAAAATAAAACAATAGATTTAAAAACAAGAAAGGTAGAATGAGAATGATTATAAAAAGCTTGAAATTAAGATGAAGATTAAAGATTCAATACAAGATTAAAGATTAAAAAGCTTGAAAACTTCAAAGTAAATCTAGAGAGAGAAAGTAATTTAATCTACTCCTAAATCTAACTAAAAATCTAACACCTCCTAATGAAGGATTAGGAGGGTATTTATAGGAGTAGTGGAGGAGTGTTGATGCTTCTCTCTTTCTCTTTGTCTTTTCGTCTTTTAATTTCTTCGTCTTTGCCTCGGGATTTGTCGAATGTTAAAATGAACTCGTCTTCTAATTTCTTCTTTTATAAGACTTGGTTCTTCGACTTCGTTAAACTTCCGTCTTTAGACTTTTTCTTCGATAAATCTTCATAATAGGCCTTGACTTCCGTTCTTTTTGCACTCTTAATCTTTTGACTTCGTCTTTTGTCTTTTTCTTCGATAAAAGCCCGTGAAAGGCCATGTTTTCTTCCTTTTTCATATTTTGGTCCTAAAACACAACATAAACACACACCACGCATAATTCCGACTTTTACGACATTAAATACCCGTGTTGGTCTTATTTTTATTATAGTTAAGTGGTAAAAGGATAAGTGTTTTCACACTTATTAAATCCTCTACACTTGACCATTGCAATGCCCTCATGCAATGCATTAGTTACAAAGCAAGATTTACATTCTTCATCATAATTAACCCACCTTGGCCTTTATTAAATACTAGACAATAAGGAAACTTAAAAAGATAGAAAATTACAAAATTTTTAAAGGACGAAACAAGTAAAGAAATCTAATACTTAAATTAGGGCTTTGGTGTCATGAATATTTATCACCCTCAAGTTTCACGTTCCCCATACCAAGATTAAAAATGAGATTATTGTTATTATAAGTTAGTAAGATAACACTCACTCATGTGGCTCAATTATTCGCTTAGACCCCCTTATTCCTAGGTGTATCTCTTATATTTTATTGTTGTCTTGAATGATCACGAGGATGCATTGTTGACTTATTTCGATAGTTTATTTAGGTTGAAAATAAAGTAAGACGATTTAATCAATAGTTAGCTAAAGGACAAAATCTTTTAAAACTGCTTCTCGAAACCTCATAAAGTCCATATCTTGGCATAACTCGTTTCACGATTTGTGACCTTTCTCGGATCGATATATGGCATTTACTTCATACTTCGAATCTTGAGAGACGTTCTTGAAATAATGGTCTTCTCTTCATAATAGGAATTTCTTCACTTGAAGTTTTTGAGAGATTCTTCAAACTTAGACCACGACTTCTTCATTTTTCTCCAATCTTTATTTGGGATTTTGAGATACAACGATCCGCCTACTTTTAGGAATTAGATCTATTTATCCTCATACCATGTTAGGGCCTTTTTGGATAGACTTCTCCATGATCTTTAGGGGAGTATTTTCTTTTCTTCGTGTGTCTCGATCCTTCATATTGATTTTTGATAATGATTCTTCACATCACTTTGGATCTTTAGCAACAAAATGTAGCCCTCATGCCTTGTTAGGGCCTTTTCGGACTCGCCAATCTTCGCATCCCGCTTCAATAAGTTATGCCTTGGATATGAACTCTAATTAATACCGAGCAACTTCTAAACGATCTTGTGCTAGAAGCTAAGTAACTTTTCAAATCGTACGACCTTACTTATTGCAATTATTTATTTAACAAGCGACGGGGGAAAAAGCTCATAATTAACTCACATAAATTCACGAAAGAATACCAAACTTCTAATTGACTCTATCATCTCTCGTTCTCCATAATTTAAAATCTCAAGGAGTGAGACTCGTGGATGCTTAGCCTATTAAATCAAAGTTTTGGGTTTTCAAGTCATCTATAGTTACTTGAAAATTCTTAGACTTTCTCAAGTTTAGAATTTAAAGTTCCCTTGATAAACAACTTTCTAGGATCAATTATAGGAACTTGCGAAAAGTTATTGTTCTTAAACCCGAATGAGTTAAGACTTTCGCGTTTTAAAGTTCCCTATATAAAAGTCTAGCAAAACATGATTTAAACACGTTAAGGATACTAGCTAGATTAAACTCAAATAAGTAAACTCGGGTTGAGTCAAAAGATTCATGACGGGCCTAATATATCAAAGATATCTAAACTCCTTAAAACCATTTTATTAAAAATTTATTCTAGCAAAAATAACGGTAACAAAGGTAAATACTACTAGGCCAAAATAGATCAAAAATTTGAAAAATGTCGAAAAATCAATTTTCGGTTAAAATGAGGACAAATTCATGGAAAAGCCCACTTAACTTCGATAGAAGTCTCCCCTACACTTAAGATAAACATTGTCCTCAATGTTTAAGCATGTGGAAGTAAACTACCCTACACTTAGGACATTGTGCACGTTGTTTAAATCTTGCTAAGGTAGAGACAACTAAAGTGATTCCTATTTTAATATTGAAGAATATAAAATAGTGAATCAAAAGAGTTTTAGGATAGAACCGGGAAGACGGGTACACGGCATCACGGGTCGTCAAAAGTCATCAAATGTGAATCTTTGATAGCTCGAATCCATTCACATCATAAGAAAGAAAAAAACAAACACATACTAGGGTCTCCCTACACTTATTAGAAAAACGGATAAAATGGATATATCATCGGGTTGCCTCCCGAGAAGCTCTTGTTTTTTATTACCGAGACGTGAGCCTGACTCGACCTTGATTAAAATGGTAAGAACCTTGAAGAACATCCACCGGGGTCAAATACATGGTTTTCATCTATAAAATAGCACAAACTTAAGGTGAAGAGCACAAGCCAAAGAAGAGTAGGCGAGGTTCCCTTAAGCAGTTGTTGAGCATGGTGGTAGAAGGTATGATGAAGTGAAAGCATAGCTCCGTTATTTCCAAAAGTCTTTCCTTTTATTGCATCAGATGGATACTGAGATGGTTCAAAAATTTTGATACCTGGATCGAACACCTTTTCCTTTAGGGGAAAATAAGACTTAGACTCAGTAGACCTTGAAGATTCGCCCATAAACCGCACAATCTCATTCGAAGAAGGTGGAAAGAGAGGTGTCAAGACATAGGTACTGCGGATGTTGGTGTCGTCTGGTTTCTTCTCCTTTGAAACGGGTTTCTTTGTATCCGAAGGAGGATAAAGACCATAATCAAAGTCCAAAGGAGGAGAATCATGCTCATTAGGAAAGTATGTATTGAGAAAGGTGGCGAAATCTTCCTCAAATGAGTAATCATCCAAAGTAGGATCAAGGGTTGTTGGTGGAGGATCTTCATCAAAAATAGGAGGAAAATCATCCTTAGAAGACATAACACTTGAAGAATCACTCGAAAGAGTGTCAACATCATCAAAGTCATCATAAGTCGGCATGTATTTATACTCAGAAGAAAAATCATCATAATCATCCAAATGGAGAGAGTATCATTAGAATCGTGCACATGTTCTTGAAAAAGTGGATTATCATAGCAAGTCTCGAAAAAAGGATTGTCATGTAGCACAAAATCATCAAACTTTGTACTTTCCAAAGGAGTTGTAACAAGCTCGTCTTGAAGCACATCAATCATTTTGGCCGATTCTTTTCCATTGGATTTGCTTGTAATCTTCCCCATCTTAAAAACTTGTTGATCATTTCCAACCCTTAGAATTAATTCACCTTCGGCAACATCGACTAAAGCTTTTCCGGTTCTCAAGAATGGCCGTCCAAGTATTAACGGAATACGAGGGTCCATTTCATAATCAACAACAACAAAATCGACCGGAAAAGTGAAGGTACCAACTTTAACAAAAACATCTTCGGCAATACCAACGGGGTAAGGGAGAGTTTGATTTGGTAGCTCAAGAGTCATCTTTGTTGGAGTAAGATCGGGTAATGATAACTTTTTCCATACACTTAATGGCATTAAATTAATACTCGCCCCGAGATCAGCTAAGGCATTAAATTCTTCAACTTTGTGAAATGTACAAGGCAGCACAAAACTACTGGGATCGCCAAGTTTTTCCGAAAGTTCTTTGAGAAGGACTGCAGAACAATTTTCATTTAAACGGGTGTTGACAAATTCAGCCATCTTCTCCTTCTTACTAATAAATTCCTTGAATGCTTTGACAAATTTTGGCATTTGGACAAGTGTTTCAACAAGGCTAATGTTGAAATTCATTTGGGAGATCATCTTCAAATAGGAAGTAATTTGAGAATCCTCCTTAGTGAGAACTTTGCACTTATCTAATCTTGAAGGATAAGGAATATTGGGTTTAGGAGGTGTAGGTGTAGAAGGTGAAGGTTGAGATGTTAATAGTTGAGAGGGTGAAGGTGGGGATGGTGAAGGGTTTTTCGTGGGTACTTCTTCCGTAAGAGGTGGAGACGATAATGTAGAACTAGTACTAGGCGTGGTAGTAGGAGGTTTAAATGGGGTTGGAGGAGGTGGAGATGGTGTAACTTGGGAAGGGATAGATAGTCCTACTAAAGTTTCTCCACTTCGTGTAGTAATAGCACTCACATTAGCTCTAGGATTTGTTTCGGTTGTTGAAGGAAGAGCACCTTGGGGGCGAAGGGTTTGAAACATTTGAACGAATTTCCTATCCATGGACTCTTGCATTTCTTTCATGGTTCGCTCATGATCGGTTAACTTTTGTATAATCAAGTCCATGTGCGGATGAGGTAAATTGAACCCTTGTTGTTGAAAACCTTGGTTTGGGTATTGGATATATGGTTGAAAACCTTGAGGATTGAAACCTTGGTTTTGAAAGCCTTGATTTTGCATTTGATAATTTCCTTGGTTTGCATTGTAGCCCCTCACATTTTCATTTTGTTGAAAATTTTCTCTTGGTGGCCCTTGGTTGTTATGGGTGGGTGGGTGTGGTCTTTGTTGAAAACCGGGTGGAGCCAAGTAATTTGTTGAGTTATAAGACAAGTGATTAATATCGACATTAAGCTTGAAATGAACTCTCTCCGTGTTGTTGTAAGCATAAAATTCCCCGTGAGATTGATCATAAGCCTTATCACAATTAGCAAAAGAGTGTGGTCCACCACAAGTTTCACAAGTAATATTGAGAGCATGGGCATGTTGATTAGGAGGCTTATCTCTTAAAACAAGTTGTTTACTGCTGAAGTAAGTTCCTTAAGATGATTGGTCAACTCACTCTTACTAGCACTAGCCATAGTAGCCCTAACACTCTTGGTTTGGACTTTGGCCTTGTTTTCTATGATTGCCCATGCCCCATTCATTGATTTAACAAGTATATTACCCCCCCCCCCAAAGCACTATTTAGTGAATCTTGGTCATTCAAACTTAACCCATTATAAAAAGTATTAATTTGATGCACCTTTGTAAAACCGTGTTGTGGACACTTTCTTAAAAGTTCCTTAAAACGATCCCAAGATTCGCTAAACGTCTCACCGTACTTTTGTTCAAAATTAATGATATCATACCGCAAAGCGGTAGTACGTGAGGGTGGGAAAAAGTAATTGATAAATTTGGTCTCTAGGTCCGCCCATGTTGAAATACTTTGGGGTGGTTCCTTAGCAAGCCAAGTCCGGCCTTGTCCCTCGAGAGAGAAAGGAAAGAGGAGCAAACGAATTGCCTCTTGTGAGACCCCATTGTATTTCACGGTATTGGTTAAGTGAACAAACCTTTTGATGTGATCGTGTGGATCATCATGAGTGCGGCCTAAGAAAGGTGTTGCGGAAACCATTTGTATAAACCCGATTTTGAGCTCGAAGTTGTTGGCGTCAATAGCCGGCACCATAATCGCATCATCGTTTCCTTCGACGTGTGATTGCAAGAGCTCGATCATTGGACGGTTCTCCATTGTATTGAGAACGGGAGGTTCTACAACAGGAGGTTCAATAGTAGCGGCTTGAATGGATTTCCTCCTTCTTGAACGAGTACGCATACAACTACAAAAGAAAAAGATAGCAAAGAAATAGAAGAAAAATAATGGTTAACGTGAAAATAAAATATTTTTGGTGCAAAAATTTTTGAAAAAGAAAAGCTTTTTATGATTTTTCAGATTGTTTTTGGATTTTTGAAATTTTTGATTTTTATGGGTTTTTGAAAAATTCTGAAAATTTGACAAGAAAAATAACGTTCAAAAGTGAACGGATCCCAAAATCCAACGCGTCTCTCACAAAAAACAGTTAATCTTTACAAAAAGACCCGGCAGCGGCGCCATTTTAATATAAGAATTTTTGGTTCTTTGAATATTTGTCTAATCGAATTGACCCGGTTTTAAGTGCGACTCAGTTGTTCTTGGTGTAAAAAGCAATGTCGTTGATTATCTATTTAATAATAAAAATGAAAGCTTTAAAAATAAATAACGAAATATTAAAGAAATAAAGCAAGTTAAAAACTTAATAAAATGAAAACTTTAAAAATTATAACTTTATAAAAAGGTAAATTTGAAAATAAACTAGGACAAAACAAGTTAAAATAAAGCTAAGTAAAAATGGCGGGAAAAATAAAGTTTGAAAATAATTTGGAAAACAAGCAAAACATATAAGTCAGAATCAATAAACTTGACCTAATTCGGAATAAGTTGTCACTCCTTATCTGGAATCCACAAACTCAATACAATCCGGAATCCACAAACTCAATACAATCCGGAATCCACAATTTGGATTCAATCCGGAAACGTGTTCTCACCCAATCCAGAATACAAGAACAACACACTATCCGGAATACTTACTCTTGACCTTATCCGGAATTCTCAAAAGATTACCTTATCCGGAATCTTGGTCATACAAGCAATCTGGAATCCCTATGTTGAACACTATTCGGAATGTGGAGTTTTGCTCTAATCCGGAATCCAATTGCTTGACACAATTTGGAATCCAGATGTATGATACAATCCGGAATTCCTAGTAATTTACCTAATCCGGAATCAATAGAAAACTTACTCTATTCGGAATAAACAAATGCTATACTCAATTCTGAATGAAAGAAATTATCATAAGTCGGAATAAAATAGAACTCTACCTAATTCGGGTTATGAGGGTTTATTAGTTTGGGAAAGATGAAAATAGGCTAAAATAAGCTAATCCAAATAAGCACTTAACTAAAACTTAAACCAAAATGATTTTAAAAAAACTAATAAGCCACCATTTAAAAACTTTAAAAACACTAAATAATCAAAATATTAAAAATCAACTTTTTATAAAAAGATTAATCTACTAGATCAACTTATTTAAAAATAAGAAAAACATAAAAATAAGCAATAAGCACAATAATGTAAAACATCAAACACATGAAAATGAATAGGCACAATCAAACAAACACATCAATCAAACCAACAAAATGATTAAACAAACTACATGATTATGAAAATAAAACAATAGATTTAAAAACAAGAAAGGATGAGAATGATTATAAAAAACTTGAAATTAAGATGAAGATTAAAGATTCAATACAAGATTAAAGATTAAAAAGCTTGAAAACCTCAAAGTAAATCTAGAGAGAGAAAGTAATTTAATCTACTCCTAAATCTAACTAAAAATCTAACACCTCCTAATGAAGGATTAGGAGGGCATTTATAGGAGGAGTGGAGGAGTGTTTATGCTTCTCTCTTTCTCTTTCTCTTTTCGTCTTTTAATTTCTTCGTCTTTCTCGACTTTGTCTCGGGATTTGTCGAATGCTAAAATGAACTCGTCTTCTAATTTCTTCTTTTATAAGACTTGTTTCTTCGACTTCGTTAAACTTCCGTCTTTAGACTTTTTCTTTGATAAATCTTCAGAATAGACCTTGACTTATGTTCTTTTTGCATTGTTGATCTTTTGACTTTGTTTTTTGTCTTTTTCTTCGATAAAAGCCCGCGAAAGCCCGTGTTTTCTTCCTTTTTCATATTTTGGTCCTAAAACACAACAAAAACACAAACCACGCGTAATTCCGACTTTTACGACGTTAAATACACGTTTTGGTATTGTTTTTATTATAGTTAAGTGGTAAAAGGATAAGTGTTTTCACACTTATTAAATATATACAGTATATACCTGATCACGAAAAAGGATACTCGTGAATAGTATACCAACACTATTCTGCAGTTTCTTCTGCCAACTCCTTAAGAGTCTCTAGAGAGAATGATTTCATACCTAGCTTGTCGATCAAAAACTCGATTCGTCCTCGATCTAAAGCCTTGGTTAATATATCCGCCAGTTGATACTCTGTGTTGACAAAATCCAGCTCGATTACTCCGTTCTCCACTTTCTCTTTGATGAAATGGTAGCGTATGTTAATATGATTCGACCGGGAGTGTTGAACATAGTTGTTGCAAAGGGCAATAACACTTTTGTTGTCGCAGTACATTGGTATTTTGTTGAATCCAAGACCGTAGTCAGTCAATTGTGATCTCATCCAAAGGACTTGATCACAACAACCAGACATGGCAATGTATTCAGCATCCGTACTGGATATCGCAGCGCTTTTCTGCCTTTTCGATGCCCAACTTATCAAACGATCTCCAAGTAATTGCAAACTTCCATATGTGTTACGTCTAGTATCTTGACACCCAGCGTGATCTGCATCTGCATACGATATTAGTGCAATAGAGGAGTCTTTTGGATACCATAGACCGCGATGAAGTGTTCCTTTAAGGTACCGAAAGATCCTTTTCACAACATGTAAGTGCTTTTCGGTAGGCCGATCCTGATACCGGGCACACATGCATATAGCAAATTGTAAATCAGGCCTGCTAGCAGTGAGATAGAGAAGGGTTTCGATCATTCCACGATAAAGTTCCGGATCGACAGCAACCCCATCTCTATCCTCATCTATCTTGGATCTCTCCACCACTGGAGTATCCACGGGGTCACAGTTTTAAAAATGATACTTTTTCAAAGATTCGAGAGCGTATTTTGATTGATTAATGAAGATGCCTATAGGATTTTGAGAAATTTGTAACCCTAAGAAAAAGGAAAATTTTCCCGTCATCGACATCTTGAAACATGTGGACATGATTTTCTCAAAACGGTCGAACAATTCTTGGGTAGTGGCAGCAAATATAATATCATCAACATAAATTTGTACCAATATCATGTCGTTGCCTTCTTTGAGAATGAACAATGTCGGGTCCACTTTGCCTTTGGAGAAACCTTTCGAGATGAGATATGATTACAGCAGATCGTACCATGCGCTTGGAGCTTGTTTCAACCCATAAAGAGCCTTCTTGAGCTTGTACACATGATTGGGATACTCTGAGTTCACAAATCCATTCGGTTGGCTAACACAGAGTTCTTCCCTTAGTTCACCATTCAGAAATGCCGTCTTAACATCCATTTGATAGACGATCATATTCATGTGAGCAACACATGCAAGGAATAGTCTAATTGCCTCTAATCTTGCAACGAGAGCAAAGGATTCTTCAAAGTCAATGCCCAATGCTTGTTTGTAACCAAGGGCGACCAATCTTGCCTTGTTCTTTAAAATTCCACCCATCTCATCGAGTTTGACCTTGTATACCCACAACAAAGTAAGAACACTGACGTTGTCGGGTAATGGAACTAACTTCCATACTTCAGTTCTTTTGAATTCATTAAGTTCCTCTTACATGGCTTCAATCCAACATGACTGTGTCATAGCTAGTTGTCATGTTTTAGGTTCAATCTTAGAGAGAAAGTCATGAAAGTAGCAAAATAATGCATGTTCTCGTAATTGGTGGCGTGTAGAGACTAGTCTTTCGATGTCACCAATAACATTTCGGATTGGGTGATCATTTGTCCACTTTGTGTTGTGAGTTTCAATCCGTGGTGGTCTAGAGTAAACAGTTGCAGGAGCTTCCTTTGAGGTAGACGCCCCGTTAGGGTTTTCAGGTATCGGTAAACCAAAGTATGGAAGCTCTTGTATGTGAGAACATTCTAAATCGTGATAAGTGTGATCCTCTTCAACATCATCAGGAATAAGTGGAGGTGTTGATTCAAGTGTAGTTTGAGAATTACTGGGGGATGGTGCATCCGGTTCAATAGTGAGTGTAGATGTATCGGATTGATCTCCAATATCTTGAGCAACAACTTCGGGAATCGGAGTTACTACTGCAGAAGCTGGAACATCATCACTGGGAGGATCAAAGAATCCATCAAACATCGGTTGAAATAACTCATCCCACTCGAGCCTTGTAAGTGGTATAAATGATGGAGAAGTAGGATTGTTGGGAGATAATCCGGAACTAATAGTACCGGGTCCTATCTCATGAAGCGCGGGTTCAGAGCAACGTTGCTCAGAAGCCATCATTATTAGCTCATAAAAATCGACATCCATAGTTTCTATTATCTTTCCAAGACGACGGTTATAAATTTGGTAATCTTTCTTTGCGGGTGAGTAACCAAAGAAAATTCCTATATCAGCCTTCGGTTGAAGTTTTCTCAAATTTTCACTGTTGATGGTTGATGAGACTGCATTTATACATAATCTCATCGTCCAAGTTGGACTTAAAACGCTTAAAAATATCATAAAATACCCCAAAATATGCTTGTGTTTGTTCATTGTGTATTTTAGGTACGAATATCATAAAATCAACAAAAGATCACAAGATTCAAGCAAAAACGAACACGGGAAAGGAAGCCGCGCAAAGAACCGGACCCAAAGAATGAATTTTCCAAAAACACCTTTGAAGTTTAAAGATTTGTCAATAATGGTCCCTCATCTTTTGAAGACTTGTCACGTTTGACCCTTGTAAATATCGTTTATTACATGTTTGGTCATAAAGTTTCAAGAATGTTCAACAATGGCCATTGGAAATAGTAAAATGGCATGTTAAGTCCTTGGTAAAAGTTTGCAAAATACCATGTGCCATATTTGACAAGTGCATCAAAGTTTTAACAAAGGAAAGGAGTGTAAAGGTGTTGAGACTTGTTATGATAACAAAATGGGAGAGCAAGGGTCATTTCTGCCAAACTTATAACCCATAACCGACTTTACCCACCACTTAGCCTATCTAAACCCAAATCTTAACCCTAATCTACCCAAACCTGACCATGCCCGAAGCCCAAACCCACTAACAAAATAGCCACATCATGACTCCATTTAACTTATTAATTAACTATTTTTTTTAAAAAGTGATTAATTAGTATATAACAGGCGGGAAACATTATTTTTTATCCCCAAAATAGATGAAATCCATCTTTTCTTACCTCATTCATACTCCCAAACCCTAATCCCACTTTATCACTAATCAGCCAATGATAATTGAATTCCACTTCCAGAATGGTGATTTGGGACATATTGAATCAAACCCTACCCTTAATCACCACTCTAGCTCACCCATGAGGCCCACCCACGTTGCCCTGCACCCATCGTTTTCCCCCAATTTCAAAAAGGGGGACAAAATCAATGGATTATAACAATTCCTTGCTCCCAAAGATGAGATAAACAGTTCAAGATTAATATTCCATTAGCTGGCATCACAAGGAAGGGGTAAAGGTCACATGTTCAAGTTTTTGACCAAAATTCAAATTCAAGACCAAGGACTTTTGAGGAATTTCAGCATTAGGGTTAGCTTTTTTTAATTCATTCTAGAACCATCTCCTTAGTAGTATAAAGAGAGGCTCCAACATATGGATGCCCTCTTGTTCCAGTTCTATCTTGTAAACATTTTTAAATTAATAGTTAAAGTTTTTTTTTGAACGACAGTTTGGTGCAACGGAGTATCTTGCAAGCCACCGAGGCACCAAGTCTCTCAACCCTCAACAGTAAAAATTTGAATCCTTGCAAGTAGACTGAGTTCCATTGTTTTTTTTATTTTATTGTTTTGATTAATGTTCTAAGCTTAGTTAAATCCATCAAAATATTTATTTTTGTTTCAAGAATTTGGCAAAAGAAAATACTTTGAGATCCAGTTTTATAAGTTGGGTGTTTGGATTTGATTGACAATCAATCTTTATACCAAGTTATAATCCTGTTAGTTTTTCTCAGTACTTGTGTTTGTTGGTTGTGTTTTGTTTCAGGTTTCAAAGAGTTCAAGTAGTCTCACTTTACATCACTTCTTTGGGACTGCTGTAGTCCATCAGCAAAGAAGCAAACCATAAGCCCACTTAAGATGTCCACCATAAGCTCACCTATTTAGAAGGAAGCATTTAAGCCGGCTGAGTTAGCTCACCTTGTTCCGGTTGTAGGTCAAGTCTAAGTGAGTTTTGAATCCCCTTGTGCTAAATTTCTGGTTAGTCAAATGCTTATGACAATTTGCTTATATGTGGCTTATTGTAGTTAACTAAGTTGATTGATTATTTATTCTGTCCATTCCATGTTAGGTGGGAATTTTTTTTTTTTAGATTCTCTGCTCGAGTTTAGGATTGCAAATTCATGTTAAAGTCTGAGTTCTGCTTCTTATAGGAGTGTTCGGGATAAAATGTTTTAATCTAATGTGACATAAGGTTTTAGACTACATACGGTCTGTTCACCCTTATTTTCTAGTTTAGATTCAGGGTTGAGTTTGATTGTATAATTTGCATGAGATTATAATTAGTTGATTTACTCTTAAAGTGAAATATCAAATCTAGGTAATCTATAGTTTTCCGTCTTTATCATAGCAGTAGGTTTAGGTATACAGGGTATTTAATGTTCAATTTGTGGTAATTTTAATAGGTTTTAGAGTATTTAAAAGAGGCATTAGCTAGTAATTATAGTGAGGTACTTTTTGCGGTTTAAAATTAGCATATAAGCTCCCTGTTGGGTCATTTAGATCAATAAAGTATCATTTTTCTGCGTATAATAAACAATAGGGTGTAAAGGACTTATTTGAACGTTTCGTAGGCTTAAAATCTGTTAGCAGTGAATACAAAGGCACAAGTAGGGTTGTGTTAGCTGGTGAATTATTTTGGAGGCCATTTGGAGGTGTTAGATAGCCATATGAACCCACTTTCACACCAAAGAAACACCACAGACCCATTCCTGTCTACTGTACCAAAACAGTGAGTTGCGTAGGGTTTGTTTGTGATTCTGTTGCCTTACATTAGACATTCATATAGTTTTAGGCTAATTCTATAGCTGGTAGTTGGACTTTGGGGAATTTGAGAGTTTTTATAGACTATTTGAGTCATCGTGATAGCCCAAAGAACCACCAGACCCCATATGCAAAGCATTAGGTGTGTAATGGCGTTTTGCGTTCTTTTAGGTTAGAATTTTGGTTCAACAAAAGGCCTTAGGTTAGAGTAAGGTGGGATATATCTAGTATTAGGTTGTTTTGCAAACTTTTGGTGGTCATTAATCACTTGGTAGCCCAATGTTACACAACTTTTAGTCCACTGTTAGTATAAAAAACTCGTAGCCCAAGTGTTTTTTGTTCATTGTCTTGATTTTGTTTTTTTATTGAATTTGTGTGCTTGTTTAGTGTCTGTTTATTTGTTGTGTTTGACTCCTCACTTGCCAAAGCAAGTGATGGTGCCGTTTGTACTCAAGGATCGCACCAAAACAGCAAAACAACTTCAAAAAACCCATACAGTAACTTTTCTCTTTGTTGTCCGAGAACGCTGCAATTTTTTTGTTTTTTATAGTGTTGTCCAATATCGGCCAGCACTAAGAGGATATCGGACTACACTACAACACGTTTGTCTAATGATATCTCGGACAACACAAAAGTACTCCAAATTTGGAGTACTTTAGGGTATTTTTGTTTTTAGCTTCATTTGGTCAATTTTTTTTAGTTTTTTCAATTTTTTTTTCATTTTCCTTGTTAATTTAGTTAAAATAGAATTTTTAGAAAATTAATATTATTTTTATCATTATTTTATTAATTTTTATCATTATTTTCATTAAAAATTGTTTTTAGTGGTTTAAAAATAGAAAAATAGTTTTAAAAATTTTGGAAAAATACTTTTTAGTTTTCAATTAATATAAGTGAGTTATTTATTTGATAAAATTATATTAAATTAATAATAAGTTTTAAAATATATGTATTGAATTTTTATTCTTATTTATATTATTTTATACTTAATTTTGATTTTTAATTTATTTTTAGTTTAAAATTATTAATTCGTAGCATTTTATGTTTTACTTTTACGTCGTAGTGTAATTTAGCGTAACTCATTTTTTTATTTTTAATCTCTTTCACAACCAAAAACGATCACTAATCCAAACATTTTTTGTACATATTGACACACAACACATACACCTCCTTCGAGAACAAACTCGCATTTATCGGTTTTACGGTTTTCCTAAATCGTATAACTTAATACTTGCCCAATATACGCGTTGTTCCTAAAACGTGTACGATTTTACCACAAGAATTTTGGCGCCGCTGCCGGAGAGGTATTAATAGTGCCTTATATATATATCGTATTTGTGTGAGTACTCGGTTTTATTTCTTTACTATATTCTAGAATATCCAAATAAATCGTGTTTAGTTGTCCTAAATTAAACACACAACAATCTTTTTCATTTTATTGTTTTCATTTTCTTTTTTTTGTGAATACTATATTATATTACGTAGCACAATTAATAAACAATAGTATCCAAAAGCGTGAAAATGCAACCTTAATTGGGATTTCATCACTCAATTATTGTATTCGGATCCAAAACAAAAAATCAAAGGGCAAATAGATAAATACTTTTAGAAGATTTGATATCAATTGATACAAACTATAAGGTGGGTATATGGCGGTTGTTATAAAATACACCCTAAAGAAAAAGGCTCTTAAGTGCTTCGCGCCGCCTCGTTTCTCCGCTTGCTTGTGCGTATCGGTTTAGTGACGATTGATTAAGGGTTTGCCGCTCAAGTATTAATACATCTATTTTTGTGATCTTTTATTATTGAACCTCTAAACGTTTTGGCGTTTCGCCAACGTAAATTCCTTCATTCTTCTTGGATTCATTAATCAAGACCTTTGATTATTGGATATGTTTTTGTGGATTTAATTATCTACGTAATTTACCAAAAACCCAAAAACTTAAAAAACAATCAAAAACCAAAAAAATTGAAAAACGTTAAAAATCCCCAAAAGAATCTTCTTTGCTACCCCCATTCTCTACGTTAGTGCATACGCACTCGACGAATGATTATTCTAATTCTAGCGACATTTCGAATCGACGCAATCGGAATCGAAGGAATCAAAGACGAAGACGTGATTTATAAACAAACGTTCCTAATATCTTTGTCGAAACTAACGACGAGATGGCCGACAATCGTACAATAATGGAATTGCTCCCACCGAGGGTTATGGAGACGCGATCTTCATTCCCGAAATCGATGCGGAGAATTTTGAAATTAAGAGCGGAATGTTGACGTTGATTCAAGCGACAAAGTTTTTAGGTCGTGAGGCGGATAATCCTCATGATCACATTCGGTATTTCAATCGACTTTTAGCTACGAGCAAGTACAAAAACATTGACACCGATGTCATCAAGCTTATGCTTTTTCCATACTCGCTCGATAGCTCCGCCAAGGATTGGTACGAGAAAGACCACCTAACTCCATAGCTACGTGGGACGATCTCGCATCTAAATTCGTTAATCATTTTTTCCCACCGTCTAAGACGACGTTTTTCAAAAACGAGATTACGCGATTAAAACAAAAGCCGAATGAATCCATCGCTGTTAAGAACAACCGAGATCCAATGAAAATTTTCGCGTAGCTTCTGTTTAGAGACGCGTGGGATCGCTTTAAGGAATTGTTTAGGCAATGTCCTCACCACGGCTTTTCCGAGTTACACCAAATCGATACGTTTTATAACGGTCTTAGTTTTCAAGAACAAGATTCGTTAAATTCCGCCGCCGGTGGCAACTTTTTGTGTAAAACTCCTAGGGACGCCTTATTGATTATCGAAAATCGATCCAAGGTTTACCAACTCCGTAACACACCGAGTGTTGCCAATGTCGCTAATGTTAGCTATGCTAATCGCGATATTGAGAGGGTTGACGCAAACAAGATCTTGCAATGTCGAAATACTTTGCGAAACAAGATCTTGCAATGTACAATAAACCAATGATTCCGCAGTGTTATGTTTCACTAATTCTGGAATATCCAGTAACATAAATTCCGCAATATCCAAAAAGTCAACATTCTGCATTATCTGGCGGATATTACGAGATAGTGTCTGTATGGTTCTCTTTGGATTCTAGGCATGTTTCTGAGCAAATCTAGGCAGTACCCATGTAAATCTATCCTAAAAGAATATTTTCCCATTATCAATTTCCATTTTCTCAATCAATAAATTACAAACCCTAATTAGGGTGGATTTTTTATTTTCGTTTCCAAAAATGAGAAAGAATGGATGAGTAGATTCGGTTTAAAGCAAAGATTATATTGAGATATACCTTAGTTGCTGATTCTTTAAAACCTTGGCTAGATCGAAGCTTAAAATTCGTTCAACAATGGTGAAAAGAGAGTGTTTGTTTTGTGTGTTTTGCGAAGAAGAAACCAATGGGGGTGGGGGGTTGTTTGACTTAGTCAAACCATATAACCTTTTTGCCATTATGCAAGTTTAGTCCCCCTTGTTTAAAAAATAATCCAACTTGTAATTAAACAAATTTTATTTGATCGTTTTTTTAACGCCCGTTAGTTCTTTTAATACCCCTAATAACACACATAAAAACTCAATCACCTAAGGCATGGAAATAACTATCACCTAGCACATAAGGCACACACCACATAGGATACGACAAAGGACATTCACCGTTTGCATTTTTCAGACAAACTTTTGAATACCAAGTTTAAATTCCAAGACGATTTGGTATTTTCTCCCCTTAAACAATGACCCGTTTTCTATTTAAAGAGATGTAGTCATTGTTTAAAGAGTCAAATACCCATGAAGACATTTTATGTTTATTGTTTTTAAAGAAACGATTCTGGTGGCAATAAGATTACTCTTATTTTAACAAACAAATGCACTGAAGAGTACACTAATTTGTGTTAGACCAAGTTATAAAGTAAACGTGATCCCTTGTATGGTTTTAAAGTAAACCAGACCCGAGAAAATTAATTCTCGTTGTGAGCCAACGTTTTCAAAAGCAATACGTGACTTAAATGCGAAAAACGGGTTGCGGTCTGAAATAACTACAACCATATATGCATGTTTTAAAATATTTACAACTTTTATACGAACTCTACTTATGGCGTCGTGTCAATATTAATCCACATTTCTAAGGTCGTAAATATTATCGTACTAAAAGACATGCCTTTTTGAAAAATGAAAAATATTTTTTGGATTTTCTTGATTTTATAATTTTTATGGTTTTTATAGGTTTTATATTTTTGTATTTTTCTTTTTGGGATTTTAATATTAATATAAGAATTTTTGATTTTTTGAATATTTGTCTAATCGTATTGACCCGGTTTTAAGTGCGACTCAGTTGTTCTTGGCGTAAAAACCAATGTCGTTGATTATCTATTTAAAAATAAAAATGAAAGCTTTAAAAATAAATGACGAAATATTAAAGAAATAAAGCAAGTTAAAAACTTAATAAAATTAAAACTTTAAAAATTAAAACTTTATAAAAAGGTAAATTTGAAAATAAACTAGGACAAAACAAGTTAAAATAAAGCTAAGTAAAAATGGCGGGAAAAATAAAGTTTGAAAATAATTTGGAAAACAAGAAAAACATATAAGTCGGAATCAATAAACTTGACCTAATTCGGAATACGTTGTCACACCTTATCCAGAATCCACAAACTCAATACAATCCGGAATCCACAATTTGGATTCAATCCGGAATCCGTGTTCTCACCCAATCCGGAATACAAGAACAACACACTATCCGGAATACATACTCTTGACCTTATCCGGAATTCTCAAAAGATTACCTTATCTGGAATCTTGGTCATACAAGCAATCCGGAACCCTATGTTGAACACTATTCGGAATGTGGAGTTTTGCTCTAATCCGGAATCCAATTGCTTGACACAATTCGGAATCCAGATGTATGATACAATACGAAATCCCTAGTAATTTACCTAATCCGGAATCAATAGAAAACTTACTCTATTCGGAATAAACAAATGCTATACTCAATCCTGAATGAAAGAAATTATCATAAGCTAATCCAAATAAGCACTTAACTAAAACTTAAACCAAAATGATTTAAAAAAAACTAATAAGCCACAATTTGAAAACTTTAAAAACACTAAATAATCTAAATATTAAAATCAACTTTTTATAAAAATATTTATCTACCAAATCAACTTATTTAAAAATAAGAAAAACATAAAAATAAGCAATAAGAACAATAATCTAAAACATTAAACACATGAAAATCAATAAGCACAATCTAACAAACACATAAATCAAACCAAGAACATGATTAAACAAACTACATGATTATGAAAATAAAACAATATATTTAAAAACAAGAAAGGTAGAATGAGAATGATTATAAAAAGCTTGAAATTAAGATGAAGATTAAAGATTCAATACAAGATTAAAGATTAAAAAGCTTGAAAACTTCAAAGTATATCTAGAGAGAGAAAGTAATTTAATCTACTCCTAAATCTAACTAAAAATCTAACACCTCCTAATGAAGGATTAGGAGGGTATTTATAGGAGTAGTGGAGGAGTGTTGATGCTTCTCTCTTTCTCTTTGTCTTTTCGTCTTTTAATTTCTTCGTCTTTCTCGACTTTGCCTCGGGATTTGTCGAATGTTAAAATGAACTTGTCTTCTAATTTCTTATTTTATAAGACTTGGTTCTTCGACTTCGTTAAACTTCCGTCTTTAGACTTTTTCTTCGATAAATCTTCAGAATAGGCCTTGAATTCCGTTCTTTTTGCACTCTTAATCTTTTGACTTCGTCTTTTGTCTTTTTCTTCGATAAAAGCCCGTGAAAGGCCGTGTTTTCTTCCTTTTTCATATTTTGGTCCTAAAACACAACATAAACACACACCACGCATAATTCTGACTTTTACGACATTAAATACCCGTGTTGGTCTTATTTTTATTATAGTTAAGTGGTAAAAGGATAAGTGTTTTCACACTTATTAAATCCTCTACACTTGACCATTGCAATGCCCTCATGCAATGCATTAGTTACAAAGCAAGATTTACATTCTTCATCATAATTAACCCACCTTGGCCTTTATTAAATACTAGACAATAAGGAAACTTAAAAAGATAGAAAATTACAAAATTTTTAAAGGACGAAACAAGTAAAGAAATCTAAGACTTATATTAGGGCTTTGGTGTCATGAATATTTATCACCCTCAAGTTTCACGTTCCCCATACCAAGATTAAAAATGAGATTATTGTTATTATAAGTTAGTAAGATAACACTCACTCATGTGGCTCAATTATTCGCTTAGACCCCCTTATTCCTAGGTGTATCTCTTATATGTTATTGTTGTCTTGAATGATCACGAGGATGCATTGTTGACTTATTTCGATAGTTTATTTAGGTTGAAAATAAAGTAAGATGATTTAATCAATAGTTAGCTAAAGGACAAAATCTTTTAAAACTGCTTCTCGAAACCTCATAAAGTTCATATCTTGGCATAACTCGTTTCACGATTTGTGACCTTTCTCGGATCGATATATGGCATTTACTTCATACTTCGAATCTTGAGAGACGTTCTTGAAATAATGGTCTTCTCTTCATAATAGGAATTTCTTCACTTGAAGTTTTTGAGAGATTCTTCAAACTTAGACCACGACTTCTTCATTTTTCTCCAATCTTTATTTGGGATTTTGAGATACAACGATCCGCCTCCTTTTAGGAATTAGATCTATTTATCCTCATACCATGTTAGGGCCTTTTTGGATAGACTTCTCCATGATCTTTAGGGGAGTATTTTCTTTTCTTCGTGTGTCTCGATCCTTCATATTGATTTTTGATAAATGATTCTTCACATCACTTTGGATCTTTAGCAACAAAATGTAGCCCTCATGCCTTGTTAGGGCCTTTTCGGACTCGCCAATCTTCGCATCCCGCTTCAATAAGTTATGCCTTGGATATGTACTCTAATTAATACCGAGCAACATCTAAACGATCTTGTGCTAGAAGCTAAGTAACTTTTCAAATCGTACGACCTTACTAATTGCAATTATTTATTTAACAAGCGACGGGGGAAAAAGCTCATAATTAACTCACATAAATTCATGAAAGAATACCAAACTTATAATTGACTCTATCATCTCTCGTTCTCCATAATTTAAAATCTCAAGGAGTGAGACTCGTGGATGCTTAGCCTATTAAATCAAAGTTTTGGGTTTTTAAGTCATCTATAGTTACTTGAAAATTCTTAGACTTTCTCAAGTTTAGAATTTAAAGTTCCCTTGATAAACGACTTTCTAGGATCAATTATAGGAACTTGCGAAAAGTTATTGTTCTTAAACCCGAATGAGTTAAGACTTTCGTGTTTTAAAGTTCCCTATATAAAAGTCTAGCAAAACATGATTTAAACACGTTAAGGATACTAGCTAGATTAAACTCAAATAAGTAAACTCGGGTTGAGTCAAAAGATTCATGACGGGCCTAATATATCAAGGATATCTAAACTCCTTAAAACCATTTTATTAAAAATTTATTCTAGCAAAAATAACGGTAACAAAGGTAAATACTACTAGGCCAAAATAGATCAAAAATTTGAAAAATGTCGAAAAATCAATTTTCGGTTAAAATGAGGACAAATTCATGGAAAAGGCCACTGAACATCGATAGAAGTCCCCCCTACACTTAAGATAAACATTGTCCTCAATGTTTAAGCATGTGGAAGTAAACTCTCATACACTTAGGACATTGTGTACGTTGTTTAAATCTTGCTAAGGTAGAGACAACTAAAGTGATTCCTATTTTAATATTGAAGAATATAAAATAGTGAATCAAAAGAGTTTTAGGATAGAACCGGGAAGACGGGTACACGGCATCACGGGTCGTCAAAAGTCATCAAATGTGAATCTTTGATAGCTCGAATCCCTTCACATCATAAGAAAGAAAAAAACAAACACATACTAGGGTCTCCCTACACTTATTAGAAAAACGGATAAAAAGGATAGATCATCGGGTTGCCTCCCGAGAAGCTCTTGTTTTTTATTACCGAGACGTGAGCCTGACTCGACCTTGATTAAAATGGTAAGAACCTTGAAGAACATCCACCGGGGTCAAATACATGGTTTTCATCTATAAAATAGCACAAACTTAAGGTGAAGAGCACAAGCCAAAGAAGAGTAGGCGAGGTTCCCTTAAGAAGTTGTTGAGCACGGTGGTAGAAGGTATGATGAAGTGAAAGCACAGCTCCGTTATTCCCAAAAGTCTTTCCTTTTATTGCATCAGATGGATACTGAGATGGTTCAAAAATTTTGATACCTGGATCGAACACCTTTTCCTTTAGGGGAAAATAAGACTTAGACTCAGTAGACCTTGAAGATTCGCCCATAAACCGCACAATCTCATCCGAAGAAGGTGGAAAGAGAGGTGTCAAGACATGGGTACTACAGATGTTGGTGTCGTCTGGTTTCTTCTCCTTTGAAACGGGTTTCTTTGTATCCGAAGGAGGATAAAGACCATAATCAAAGTCCAAAGGAGGAGAATCATGCTCATTAGGAAAGTATGTATTGAGAAAGGTGGCGAAATCTTCCTCAAATGAGTAATCATCCAAAGTAGGATCAAGGGTTGTTGGTGGAGGATCTTCATCAAAAATAGGAGGAAAATCATCCTTAGAAGACATAACACTTGAAGAATCACTCGAAAGAGTGTCAACATCATCAAAGTCATCATAAGTCGGCATGTCTTTATACTCAGAAGAAAAATCATCATAATCATCCAAATGGAGAGAGAATCATTAGAATCGTGCACATGTTCTTGAAAAAGTGGATTATCATAGCAAGTCTCGAAAAAAGGATTGTCATGTAGCACAAAATCATCAAACTTTGTACTTTCCAAAGGAGTTGTAACAAGCTCGTCTTGAAGCACATCAATCATTTTGGCCGATTCTTTTCCATTGGATTTGCTTGTAATCTTCCCCATCTTAAAAACTTGTTGATCATTCCCAACCCTTAGAATTAATTCACCTTTGGTAACATCCACTAAAGCTTTTCCGGTTCTCAAGAATGGCCGTCCAAGTATTAACGGAATACGAGGGTCCATTTCATAATCAACAACAACAAAATCGACCGGAAAAGTGAAGGTACCAACTTTAACAAAAACATCTTTGGCAATACCAACGGGGTAAGCGAGAGTTTGATTTGGTAGCTCAAGAGTCATCTTTGTTGGTGTAAGATCGGGTAATGATAACTTTTTCCAAACACTTAATGGCATTAAATTAATACTCGCCCCGAGATCAGCTAAGGCAGTAAATTCTTCAACTTTGTGAAATGTACAAGGCAGCACAAAACTACTGGGATCGCCAAGTTTTTCCGAAAGTTCTTTGAGAAGGACTGCAGAACAATTTTCATTTAAACGGGTGTTGACAAATTCAGCCATCTTCTCCTTCTTACTAAGAATTTCCTTGAATGCTTTGACAAATTTTGGTATTTGGAAAAGTGTTTCAACAAGGCTAATGTTGAAATTCATTTGGGAGATCATCTTCAAATAGGAAGTAATTTAAGAATCCTCCTTAGTGAGAACTTTGCACTTATCTAATCTTGAAGGATAAGGAATATTGGGTTTAGGAGGTGTAGGTGTAGAAGGTGAAGGTTGAGATGTTAATAGTTGAGAGGGTGAAGGTGGGGATGGTGAAGGGTTTTTCATGGGTACTTCTTCCGTAAGAGGTGGAGATGGTAATGTAGAACTAGTACTAGGCGTGGTAGTAGGAGGTTTAAATGGGGTTGGAGGAGGTGGAGATGGTGTAACTTGGGAAGGGATAGATAGTCCTACTAAAGTTTCTCCACTTCGTGTAGTAATAGCACTCACATTAGCTCTAGGGTTTGTTTCGGTTGTTGAAGGAAGAGCACCTTGGGGACGAAGGGTTTGAAACATTTGAACGAATTTCCTATCCATGGACTCTTGCATTTCTTTCATGGTTCGCTCATGATCGGTTAACTTTTGTATAATCAAGTCCATGTGCGGATGAGGTAAATTGAACCCTTGTTGTTGAAAACCTTGGTTTGGGTATTGGATATATGGTTGAAAACCTTGAGGATTGAAACCTTGTTTTTGAAAGCCTTGATTTTGCATTTGATAATTTCCTTGGTTTGCATTGTAGCCCCTCACATTTGCATTTTGTTGAAAATTTTCTCTTGGTGGCCCTTGGTTGTTATAGGTGGGTGGGTGTGGTCTTTGTTGAAAACCGGGTGGAGCCAAGTAATTTGTTGAGTTATAAGACAAGTGATTAATATCGACATTAAGCTTGAAATGAACTCTCTCTGTGTTATTGTAAGCATAAAATTCCCCGTGAGATTGATCATAAGCCTTATCACAATTAGCAAAAGAGTGTGGTCCACCACAAGTTTCACAAGTAATATTGAGAGCATGGGCATGTTGATTAGGAGGCTTATCTCTTAAAACAAGTTGTTTACTGCTGAAGTAGGTTCCTTAAGATGATTGGTCAACTCACTTTTACTAGCACTAGCCATAGTAGCCCTAACACTCTTGGTTTGGACTTTGGCCTTGTTTTCTATGATTGCCCAAGCCCCATTCATTGATTTAACAAGAATATTACCCCCCCCCCCCCCCCCCCCCAAAGCACTATTTAGTGAATCTTGGTCATTCAAACTTAATCCATTATAAAAAGTATTAATTTGATGCACCTTTGTAAAACCGTGTTGTGGACACTTTCTTAAAAGTTCCTTAAAACGATCCCAAGATTCGCTAAACGTCTCACCGTACTTTTGTTCAAAATTAATGATATCATTCCGCAAAGCGGTAGTACGTGAGGGTGGGAAAAAGTAATTGATAAATTTGGTCTCTAGGTCCGCCCATGTTGAAATACTTTGGGGTGGTTCCTTAGCAAGCCAAGTCCGGCCTTGTCCCTCGAGAGAGAAAGGAAAGAGGAGCAAACGAATTGCCTCTTGTGAGACCCCATTGTATTTCACGGTATTGGTTAAGTGAACAAACCTTTTGATGTGATCGTGTGGATCATCATGAGTGCGGCCTAAGAAAGGTGTTGCGGAAACCATTTGTATAAACCCGGTTTTGAGCTCGAAGTTGTTGGCGTCAATAGCCGGCACCACAATCGCATCATCGTTTCCTTCGACGTGTGATTGCAAGAGCTCGATCATTGGACGGTTCTCCATTGTATTGAGAACGTGAGGTTCTACAACAGGAGGTTCAATAGTAGCGGCTTGAATGGATTTCCTACTTCTTGAACGGGTACGCATACACCTACAAAAGAAAAAGATAGCAAAGAAATAGAAGAAAAATAATGGTTAACGTGAAAATAAAATATTTTTGATGCAAAACTTTTTGAAAAAGAAAAGCTTTTTATGATTTTTCAAATGTTTTTGGATTTTTGAAATTTTTTATTTTTATGGGTTTTAAAAAAATTCTGAAAATTTGACAAGAAAAATAACGTTCAAAACTGAACGGATCCCAAAATCCAACGCGTCTCTCACAAAAAAACAGTTAATCTTTACAAAAGACCCGGCAGCGGCGCCATTTTAATATAAGAATTTTTGGTTCTTTGAATATTTGTCTAATCGAACTGACCCGGTTTTAAGTGCGACTCAGTTGTTCTTGGTGTAAAAAGCAATGTCGTTGATTATCTATTTAAAAATAAAAATGAAAGCTTTAAAAATAAATAACGAAATATTAAAGAAATAAAGCAAGTTAAAAACTTAATAAAATGAAAACTTTAAAAATTATAACTTTATAAAAAGGTAAATTTGAAAATAAACTAGGACAAAACAAGTTAAAATAAAGCTAAGTAAAAATAGCGGGAAAAATAAAGTTTGAAAATAATTTGGAAAACAAGCAAAACATATAAGTCGGAATCAATAAACTTGACCTAATTCAGAATAAGTTGTCACTCCTTATCTGGAATCCACAAACTCAATACAATCCGGAATCCACAAACTCAATACAATCCGGAATCCACAATTTGGATTCAATCCGGAAACGTGTTCTCACCCAATCCAGAATACAAGAACAACACACTATCCGGAATACTTACTCTTGACCTTATCTGGAATTCTCAAAAGATTACCTTATCCGGAATCTTGGTCATACAAGCAATCTGGAATCCTTATGTTGAACACTATTCGGAATGTGGAGTTTTGCTCTAATCCGGAATCCAATTGCTTGACACAATTTGGAATCCAGATGTATGATACAATCCGGAATTCCTAGTAATTTACCTAATCCGAAATCAATAGAAAACTTACTCTATTCGGAATAAACAAATGCTATACTCAATTCTGAATGAAAGAAATTATCAGAAGTCGGAATAAAATAGAACTCTACCTAATTCGGGTTATGAGGGTTTATTAGTTTGGGAAAGATGAAAATAAGCTAAAATAAGCTAATCCAAATAAGCACTTAATTAAAACTTAAACCAAAATGATTTTAAAAAAAAAACTAATAAGCCACCATTTAAAAACTTTAAAAACACTAAATAATCAAAATATTAAAAATCAACTTTTTATAAAAGGATTAATCTACTAGATCAACTTATTTAAAAATAAGAAAAACATAAAAATAAGCAATAAGCACAATAATCTAAAACATCAAACACATGAAAATGAATAGGCACAATCAAACAAACACATCAATCAAACCAACAAAATGATTAAACAAACTACATGATTATGAAAATAAAACAATAGATTTAAAAACAAGAAAGGATGAGAATGATTATAAAAAACTTGAAATTAAGATGAAGATTAAAGATTCAATACAAGATTAAAGATTAAAAAGCTTGAAAACTTCAAAGTAAATCTAGAGAGAGAAAGTAATTTAACCTACTCCTAAATCTAACTAAAAATCTAACACCTCCTAATGAAGGATTAGGAGGCATTTATAGGAGGAGTGGAGGAGTGTTGATGCTTCTCTCTTTCTCTTTCTCTTTTCGTCTTTTAATTTCTTCGTCTTTCTCGACTTTGTCTCGGGATTTGTCGAATGCTAAAATGAACTCGTCTTCTAATTTCTTCTTTTATAAGACTTGTTTCTTCGACTTCGTTAAACTTCCGTCTTTAGACTTTTTCTTTGATAAATCTTCAAAATAGACCTTGACTTATGTTCTTTTTGCATTGTTGATCTTTTGACTTTGTTTTTTGTCTTTTTCTTCGATAAAAGCCCGTGAAAGCCCGTGTTTTCTTCCTTTTTCATATTTTGGTCCTAAAACACAACAAAAACACAAACTACGCGTAATTCCGACTTTTACGACGTTAAATACACGTTTTGGTATTGTTTTTATTATAGTTAAGTGGTAAAAGGATAAGTGTTTTCACACTTATTAAATATATACAGTATATACCTGATCACGAAAAAGGATACTCGTGAATAGTATACCAACACTATTCTGCAGTTTCTTCTGCCAACTCCTTAAGAGTCTCTAGAGAGAATGATTTCATACCCAGCTTGTCGATCAAAAACTCGATTCGTCCTCGATCTAAAGCCTTGGTTAATATATCCGCCAGTTGATACTCTGTGTTGACAAAATCCAGCTCGATTACTCCGTTCTCCACTTGCTCTTTGATGATATGGTAGCGTATGTCAATATGATTCGACCGGGAGTGTTGAACATAGTTGCTGCAAAGGGCAATAACACTTTTGTTGTCGCAGTACATTGGTATTTTGTTGAATCCAAGACCGTAGTCAGTCAATTGTGATCTCATCCAAAGGACTTGATCACAACAACCAGACATGGCAATGTATTCAACATCCGTACTGGATATCGCAGCGCTTTTCTGCCTTTTAGATGCCCAACTTATCAAACGATCTCCAAGTAATTGCAAACTTCCATATGTGTTACGTCTTGTATCTTGACACCCAGCGTGATCTGCATCTGCATACGATATTAGTGCAATAGAGGAGTCTTTTGGATACCATAGACCGCGATGAAGTGTTCCTTTAAGGTACCGAAAGATCCTTTTCACAACATGTAAGTGCTTTTCGGTAGGCCGATCCTGATACCGGGCACACATGCATATAGCAAATTGTAAATCAGGCCTGCTAGCAGTGAGATAGAGAAGGGTTTCGATCATTCCATGATTGTTAGAAATACGTTTCAACGTATATTAGAAGTATCGGTCACTCCACAATATGATTTATGTTGTAATAGCTCGTAGTTAGTAATTAGTTATTAGTTGCTTATTAACTTAAGTAAGAACCGGTCCATGGGCTTGTCATGGACCGGCCCAAGCCCAATGTTAGGCTTGGACTATATATACCCCTTTCCACTAAGGAAAGGGGTTGGTTGTTGTTTCATTTGCATTTCATATTAATAAAATCATACACATTTTCTCTCACTTTCTCTCTCTAGTTTCTCTCACTAGAAAACATCAACCCACTTCATAGATTCATAGGTTATCAATATTCTACATTTGGTATCAAGAGCTATGGGGTGATTTAAGGTAAGGATTGTGTTGCTTTTTTAGTTTTTGAATCAATTAGTGATCTTTAGAAAAAATCAATCTTGAATCTTGTTGTTTTTGGTGTTTTTGTTATTGGGATTGATTGATAAGGATTGGGTTTAGCTTATTTTGGTAAAAATCATAAAACTTTTTGTGGTTTTGGATCAATAATCGGGGTTAAAAGCTGCTTGTTAAGTCTCAGAAACATTTTTTCCAGAATTTTCCGAATAGGGATTCCGAATAGAAGTATTTTCAGTATAAAAGGTTTATTCCGAATAGGGATTCCGAATAGGAGAAATATTCAGAATAGAAGAAGTTTCCGCATAGACTTTCCGAATAGAAGAAATCTTTCCGAATAGCAGAAATCTTTCCGAATAGCAGAAATCTTTCCGAATAGCAAAAAACTTTCCGAATAGCCTATAATTTTCCGAATAGCCAGATTTTTCCGAATAGCCAAAAATTTTTTTTCCGCATAGGAGAAATATTCCGAATATCTTTCCGAATTGCCCATCATTCCGAATAGGAGGTTTTTTTTTTTTCCGAATAAGCCAAATTGCCAGATATTCCGAATTGAAGAAAATATTCCGCATAAGGGGTTTTCCGCATAAGGGTTATTCAGCATAGAGTTTATTCCGAATAGGGTATTTTCAGCATAGGATTATTCCGAATAGGTGTTATTCCGAATAGGGTTTATTCTGAGTTGGTTATTCCGTATAAGCAAGTTCAAGGGGTATTTGAGTTTTTTCGACGATCTTTAGTGGATTTAATCTTGAGTTCAACCAACACAACACAAATTCTCAACCTTTCTTCACTGCTCGATCAACCGATAATCTTTGAGTCTGTTAAGTGATCACAATGAATCCAAGTTCATTAATGCCTCAGATGACATCTCTTACGGATATCTCGATCATAACGGGGACTGATAGTCGTCCACCGATGCTTATTAAAGAGGTGTTTGAAGCATGGCAGGGCCGTATGATGCAATACTTGAAGGGCAAACCAACATACAGAAGGCTTATGGTCAAATCGATTTTGAATGGTCCACTCGACTATGGTACCATTGTGGCTAATAACGTGTCTCGACCAAGAGAATATGAAGAACTCACACCGGCACAACAACTCATTGCTGATGCTGATGAAAAGGCTCTACAGACACTTCTCCAAGCTCTTCCGCATGATATTTATCGTATGGTTAGTCAATATACTGTTGCCAAAGATTTGTGGGAACGTCTAAAGGTGTTGTTACAAGGCACGTCTCTCACCAAACAAGAAAGGGAGTGTCAGCTGTATGATTTGTTTGATAGATTCACGTACAGCCCAGGGGAAACACTACACGATTATTACTTCAGATTCACTACTCTAATGAATGATCTGAATGTATACAATCTGGTGATTGCTCCATTCCAGGTTAACACCAAGTTCTTGAATACTTTACCTCAAGCTGAATGGGGTGAGTATATTACCGATGTGAAGTTAACCCGGGATTTGCATAAGTGCAACTTAGATCAAATCTATGCTTTTCTTCAGCAACATGAGAAGCATGTGATTATGCACCGTTCTCCTCGCGGTATGTACCCAGATTCCTTAGCTTTGATGGCGAATCAACCAAGCTTGTCACACAACAACACACCTTATATCTTGGGACATCAAGCTTATCATCCATCACCTTACATGACACCAACCTTCCCACAATACTCGATTCTACCGCAACCACCCACCTCACATCAGCAACAATATCGGTTCAATGCACCTTCACCACAGTATGCTTTACAACTTCATCCAGCAAATGTTGCACCTTATGCTCAGCCTTCATATTCTTCTTATCAAGAGAATGCAGCATATCCAACAAGCTACCCTGATCAAATGAGTATTCCTTCTACTGATTATGCAGCTCATCCAGATCAAGCACTGTATTGTGATGATGAGGAAGTCCCTGTTCCTGTTTTCCAACAAGGAGCTGACCCAGTTGAAGTGCTAACTACTATGTCTGCTTATCTCACACGAACCTTAAGCAAACGAGGATACAGAGGATCAGCTCCTACCAACAATCAGTTGAGGAATTCATCCAATTCTCGTCAACAAGCTACTATTGAGAATGGCAGGGTCATGGTTCAGCCTATTCAACCATATCAGGGGAGACCTACCACATCAACCACCAATGCTCGCACGGTCAATCAGGCACCAATGGCCAATCCTCCTCCACGGGCTAATTCCACGGGCAAGTTGCGAATGATTACATGTTACAACTGCAAGGAAGAGGGTCATATGTCCAGGGATTGTAAGAAACCCAAGAGGAGAAGGGATGGACAGTGGTTTGCAGAAAAGATCTATCTGGTAAATGCTCAGGCACAGGGAAGGGAACTTGATGAAGAGGAGCTTGCATTTCTTGCTGATCCCGGGATTGCTGAACAAGACGTTGTCACTACGCAGAATGCAGCTTACCAAGCCGATGATCTTGATGCGTATGACTCCGACTGTGATGACTTTCAATCTGCAAAGGCTGCTCTCATGGCAACTATCTCCAGCTTAGGGCCAGAAAAGAGATCTGAGGTACTTATTAATACCACCGATAATACCACTGATGCTAGTATTCAACCACATCAAGTTGTGCAAGAGAGTGCTAACTCGAATGAATCTTCGGTGGTGAGTCTTTCAAATGAGGAGACAAACAATGATAGCAATATCAATGTGAGTCCCCAGACTTTGATTGAATCACAACCGGGACCCATTTCGCAAACGCCTACTCCTGCTCAACAAGATTTGGTCATGGTTCCTGCTACATTACTTAGCCAAATGAATGCTGCTCTCTTAGAAACCTTAGCTAAGAATAAGAATTTGTCTGATGAGCTTGCCTTAAGCAATGAGAAAGTTCAAACCTTGGAATTAGTGCCCTCGTCTAGTGTTCTAACTAATCTCGAATATGATCACTTTAGAAACAAACAAATGGGTCACTTGCAAGAAATAGAAAACTTAAGAGCAAATCTGTCTAATGAACTTCAAGAAAAAGAGTTAGTGGTCACTAATTTTCAAAAACTTCAAACGGATTACGAATCACTAGAGTCTAAGAAGAATGAAATGGAGATTAATGCCACTAATAAGATTAGAAGTCTAGATTACTTGCTGTTAAGACAATACGCTGCTTCACAACTAGTTCACTTATTTGATGCTTCATTTAGAGAATTTAACTTATCACGTCAAAAAGGCCTTCCCCCTAATCCAGGGTATGCAAAACAAGCTTTAAGACATAGTCCTAGACTTTATAATGCAACTCAATTAGGATTGGCCTTAGAACCGATTGTTTTTCCTGGTGATCGAACAAGTAAGGAACTAGTTGATGAGGATCGGTCATACAATTCTGCAAAATATCCCGAGTGTGATTATTTTAAATTGAATAAGGAGCTTGCAAAAACGGATTTTAGAATTCGCTTCCATATGGACAAAGATCTCATAACAGCACCAACCTACATATTAGAGGAAGAAAACCCTAGTACGTTTCCTACACTTGTCAATATGGAAGGTCGTAAGGAAATTCCAAAGGATCTTCCACCTGTTAGCACTGTATGGTTAAACTTGCAAGTGATTAATCAATACTTTACTAATTTTGACAAGGTCATTTTGGAACGTACGACTTCAAATGGCTTAAACGCCAGAGAATGGGCTTTCGAACATATGAACGAGGTGTTTAAAACTGAGATCAATCCGTTTGTCGAAAGTCTAAAAGGAATTTTTGCATCTCTTAAAGAAAATCTTGTTTTTGAAATTGGTGAAGTTCAAAAAGTGTTTTACGAAATGGACACCGCTTACGAACTGCAACTAGTTGAAAAAGAAAAGATTTTAACCGAATATGACCGATTCTTGTCTGCAGTAATCTCGTGTGATGTGCTTACTACTGTAAATGTTAATTATTCGAATGAGTTTACATCCGCTATGATTAATTGTGATGCTGTGAATATTTGTAATGATATTTGTGATGATGTTTGTGATATCTCTGTAAATGTTGCTGATACTGTAAATGAGGTAGAAAATCAGTCTTGTCACGAATCTAACGCTGAGTTTTTAAAGCTACAAGATTCTTACAATTTACTTTCAAAACGCTTTAATCAACTAGAACAACATTGTATATCTTTAGAATTAAAACAACAAACTCAAAATGAGAATCTTTTGATATCAAATGTTTGTGAAAACGGTGTTGAGAATAGTGACAAGATGATTGCAATTGTTAAGACATTAGAGGAAGAGATAATGAGATTGAAGAGAGATATGTCATCAAATGAAACACTCAAAATGGAACTAGCGGCTGCAGAGTCTAAAAACCAAGTCTTAGAAATTAGACTTTCGTCTGTTCTAGGGGAGATGGATCGGACAAGACGGGGATTATCCGCTCTTTATGGTTCACTAGAAGAACGCTTCGCTTTTAATGCGGCACAGCAACAATCTTTTGTTGAACAACTGAACCAAAAGTGCGAGGAAATCTCTGATTTGAACATCCTGCTCATAGACAAAAATATGGTTTTGGCTGAGTTAAAGGAGACACTTCTTCTCACCCGACAAGAAGTTGTTGATAACTTAGCTACCGACTCTGCACCGTCCACTAGTGCTCCAACAACCAAGTCAGTAGTGCTTTACAAGAATCCGCTTCACAAGAGAAACCCGGTTACCTATGATGATTATATGAGGAATGCCATTAAGCATGTCGATCTTCTTAGGGATATTATAGACGATCTTTATGCCTTAGATCCCTCAAGTAGCGACTATTATTCGGCTCATGAATATGTTAAGCGAGTTCAATATTGCCTAGCATATTTGCAATACATAGGTACACCAGGTTCTGCACTACTTAATAATAGGCCCATTGCTGTCACTCCATTTAATAAGACTCCAGGAGCGAAACCGTCATTGGCACAATCAAGTAAGGCACATTTAAAATCTGTTGCTAATGTTCCCACTTTGCCTTCTACAGGATTAAAAGAGACTACTAAGGCTAAAGGATCGCCACTCAAGAAAGCTAAGATCAAGCCCTCCACTAGTAGTGCTACAAAGAAGAAAGTAGAAGTTCACAATAGGAATGCTAGTTCAGTTTTAAATAAAAAGAATCATGTTAAGACTAAAAGCTCTGCGCCTGTGCAGCAGCCTAAACCATTCGTGAATTCTGATTTAAATTGTTGGAATTGTAATGAATGTATGTTTTCCCAGCGTCATGATTTGTGTCTGATTGATCACGTTAATGAAATGAATGCTATTAAGAATGGTCTTGAATGGAAGCCAACGGGTAGAACTCGTGCCCAAGTTGGCTGGCAATGGCGTCCCACTGGTAGGACCTTTACATTAGATGGAAAAATGTGCCCTTTAACTAGGAATGCATCCATTGAGGTTAGGTCTGAGCGTCCTTTAGTTAGGAACACTCGCACTCAAGTATGGAAACAGCGCCCTTTAATTAGGTCAGCCCCCACTATAGTGCCTATCAGTGAAGAAATACCTCAGGATTTGAGCCAACTAGAATCTACACCACCAATTAAGAAGAAGAAGGCTAGGAAATCTAAGAAACCTAGAGTTAGCAAATCTAAGATTATTAAATCTGTACCTGCTAATAACAAGGAACACTCAGATTCCGATACCTCTACATTGTCTTTGTGTGGTGATATTTTCAGGTGGTCCAAATCATCCTGTGGTATTTGGACTCCGGTTGTTCAAAACATATGACCGGAAATCGCTCGATGCTCCGAAATTTCGTCAGCAAGTTTCTTGGTACGGTTAAATTCGGGAATGATCATATAGCAAAGATTATGGGGTATGGTGAATATCAGATTGGAAACGTGACGATTTCTAGGGTATACTATGTCGAAGGTCTTGGTCATAACTTATTCTCAGTAGGACAGTTTTGCGATTCCAACCTTGAGGTTGCTTTTCGACAACACACTTGTTTCATCCGCAACTTGGAAGGAAAAGATTTGTTAAAGGGATCTCGTGGTGCAAATCTTTATACGTTGTCTCTACAAGATATGATGGCCGCCTCTCCAGTATGTCTTCTCTCTAAAGCATCTAAGACCAAGTCATGGTTATGGCATCGCAGATTATCTCATCTTAATTTTGATGCTATTAATCATCTGGCTAAAAACGAGTTAGTTCGTGGTCTTCCAAAGCTTAAGTTTCACAAGGATCATTTATGTTCCGCGTGTTCAAGGGGGAAAAGCACCAAGAAATCTTACAAGCCCAAAGCTGAAGACACCAATCAAGAAAAACTTCATCTTTTGCATATGGATCTTTGTGGGCCGATGAGAACTGAAAGTGTGAGCGGTAAGAAATTCATTCTCGTCATTGTGGATGATTTTTCCAGGTTTACATGGGTTAGATTTCTACGTACAAAGGATGAAGCACCGAAGGCTATCATCACTTTTCTGAAGTTCATTCAGGTACGTTTGAATACCACTGTCCGCCGTATTAGTACAGACAATGGTACAGAGTTCGTCAACCAGACTCTTCGTGATTATTATGAAGGAGTTGGTATATCACATGAAACATCCGCTGCACGCACTCCACAACAAAACAGTGTCGTTGAAAGACGGAATCGTACACTTATGGAAGCTGCTAGGACCATGCTTATTTATGCGAACGCTCCATTGTTCTTGTGGGCAGAGGCTATTTCTACTACATGTTTCACCCAAAACCGTTCTATCCTTCGGAAACGCCATGGAAAAACACCTTATGAGCTTTTACATGACCGTAAACCCGATGTTTCATTTTTCCATGTGTTTGGTGCTCTTTGTTATCCAAACATCAATAGTGAGAACTTGGGTAAGCTTCAACCGAAAGCCGATATAGGTATTTTCATTGGTTACTCACCGTCCAAAAGAGCATACCGAATCTATAACCGTCGTCTTGGCAAGATTGTAGAAACTATGGACGCAGATTTCGACGAGCTGACAGCGATGGCTTCTGAGCAACACAGCTCTGAACCCGCGCTTCATGAGATGGGAACCGGGGCTATTAGTTCCGGATTAGTTCCCAATAATCCTACTTCTACATCATTTTTACCACCAACAAGGCCCGAGTGGGATAAACTGTTTCAACCGTTGTTTGATGAATTCTTCGATCCCTCGACTGATGAAGTTCCAGCACCTGTAGTAATTGCTCCAATACCTGAAGTGGTTGCCCAAGTTAATGAACCTTTATCTAATGCATCTACAATTCACATTGAATCGGATGCACCTTCACCAAGTGATTCTCAAACTACACCTGAATCATCACCCCTACTTGTGCCTAATGATGTGGAAGAGGATTCTACCGATCACGACTTGGAATATGCTCACTTGCAAGAGCTTCCTTTCTTTGGTGTAGCGATCCCTGAAAACCCTTCAGCCGCGTCTACCTCAGAAGAAGCTCCTTCTATTGTTCACTCCAGACCACCTAGGATTGAAAACCATAGCACTAAATGGACAAAAGATCACCCAATTAGGAATGTTATTGGAGATCTAGATCGACCAGTCTCTACACGCCATCAATTACAAGAGAGTGCACTTTATTGTTACTTTGATGCATTTCTCTCAGAAGTTGAACCCAAAAATTGGCAGCAGGCTATGACCCAATCATCTTGGATTGAAGCTATGCAGGAGGAACTAAACGAATTCCAACGACTTGAAGTATGGGAATTGGTTCCTCGCCCTGACAAGGTTAACATCCTTACTTTGTTATGGGTTTATAAGGTTAAACTTGATGAGATGGGTGCGGTATTGAAGAATAAAGCAAGATTGGTCGCTAGAGGATATAAACAAGCCTTGGGTATAGACTTTGAGGAATCTTTTGCTCCTGTGGCTAGATTGGAGGCGATTAGACTATTCCTTGCGTTTGCTGCTCATATGAACATGATCGTCTATCAAATGGATGTGAAGACGGCATTTTTGAACGGTGAACTAAGGGAAGAAGTTTATGTTAGTCAACCGGATGGGTTCGTCAGTACGGAGTCTCCTAATCATGTGTACAAGCTTAAGAAGGCTCTCTATGGGTTGAAACAAGCTCCACGCGCGTGGTATGATCTCCTGTCAACATATCTCATGTCGGAAGGCTTCTCCAAAGGCAAAGTGGACCCCACTCTATTCACTCTCAAAGAATGCAACGACATGATTCTGGTACAAATTTATGTTGATGATATAATTTTTGCTGCCACTAACATAGAATTGTCAAACCGATTTGAGAAGATAATGTCCACACGCTTTCAGATGTCGATGATGGGAAAAATTTCATTTTTCTTAGGATTACAGATTTCTCAGAATCCCAGAGGCATCTTTATTAATCAATCCAAATATGCTCTAGAATCTCTTAAGAAATATAACTTTGAAAATTGTGACCCCGTAGACACTCCAATGGTGGAGAAATCCAAGTTAGATGAAGATAGGAATGGGACTATTGTCGATCCAAAACTTTACCGTGGGATGATCGGCACCCTTCTATATCTGACTGCTAGCAGGCCTGATTTGCAATTTGCTGTATGCATGTGTGCCCGGTATCAGGCTCGGCCTACCGAAAAGCACCTACATGTAGTTAAAAGGATCTTTCGGTATCTAAAAGGAACACTTCATCGTGGTCTATGGTATCCGAAAGATTCCTCGATTGCTTTAATATCATACGCAGATGCCGATCATGCTGGATGTCAAGATACGAGGCGTAGCACTTCTGGATCTGTGCAACTCCTAGGAGATAGATTGATCAGTTGGTCTTCAAAAAGGCAGAAAAGCGCTGCAATTTCTAGCACGGAGGCTGAATACATCGCCATGTCCGGTTGTTGTGCTCAAGTCCTTTGGATGAGATCACAATTAACTGACTACGGTCTTGGATTTAACAAAATCCCGATGTATTGTGACAACAAGAGCGCCATTGCCCTTTGCTGCAACTATGTTCAACACTCCCGGGCCAAGCACATAGACATTCGCTACCATTTCATTAAGGAGCAGGTGGAGAACGGAGTGATCGAGCTGTATTTTGTCACTACTGAGTACCAGCTGGCGGATATGTTCACCAAAGCCTTAGATCGAGGACGAATCGAGTTTTTGATCGACAAGCTTGGCATGAAATCATTCACTCCAGCGACTCTCAAAGAGTTGGCAGAAGAATCAGCTGAATAGTCGTGGTAAACTATTCAGAGTATCCTTTGTTCGTGATCATGTATATTATCGTAAATATATTAAACACAAAAAGAAAATACAAAACTATAAAACCAAGAAAAACCATAAAAAATATAAAACCAAGAAAAACCATAAAAATTATAAAATCAAGAAAAACCAAAAATATTTTTCGTTTAAAACGGGCATGTCTTTTAGTACGGTAATATTTACGGCCTTAGAAATGTCGATTAATATTGACACGGTGCCATAAATAGAGTCCGTATAAAAGTTGAAATGTTTTAAAACATGCCCATTATGGCTTGTAGTTATTTCTGACTGCAACCCGGTTTTCATATTAAAGTCACGTATTTCTTTGGAAAACGTTGGCTCAGAACGGGAATTAATTTTCTCGGGCGTGATTTACAAGCCAAATCATGCAAAGGGATCAAGTTTACTTTACAACTTGATCTAACACAAATTTGTGTACGTCTCAGTGCATTAATTTGTTAAAATAAGAGAAATCTTATTGACACCACGAATCAAACTTTTTCAAGATATCAATTGGGAAATGTTTTTCATCATCATGTGCCTCGTTAAACAATGACTACAGCTCTTTAAATAGAAAACGGGTCATTGTTTAAGGGGGAGAAAATGTTTCATCATCTTTCACATCAAAAAGATCTTCAAAAAGCTTGCTGGTTAATGGTTGGATTGCTTTGGCATTTGTCTTGTTGTTACTTATAAGCTTGTCATGAATAGTTGTGTGCTTGTGTTAAAATAGGATAATCACAAAGGCTAGGATAAGTTAACATAAGATAGAGTCAAAATGGCTAGTATTATAACTTGGTAAACAAAAGAATGTTGAATGAAGCAAAACGAAAAATTGAGGGGGAAAAGTTGACAATATGTCTAACTTGTGGAAAATTTGACTAGGTCAACCCCCCCCCCCCCCCCCCCCCGTTTCGTCTATTCCTTCACTGTTACTATATCCTTTGCCGCCATTAACATCCTTCCACACAAAAACTCACGAAATCAATCAAACTCGAATCAAATCACTAATTCTCTTGTTCAAGATCTTCAAAAGGTATAACATCGGATTAATCTTTCATGCAAATCAAGTTAATTAACTGTTTAAATTGAAATCAATCGAAATCAAATTACTGCTTAATTAGGGTTAATTAATTTGGGGGTTTTGCTTGGGTTATATTCGGAATTGATCTATTTGCCCAGATTTGTCCTTTAGAACACTTGAATCACACGATTGCATGTTTAATTAGAAAATATAAGTGTTGAAAACTTTCCGCTTAAGAACGACTTTCCGAATAAACAGTTTCATTCCGAATAGAAAGAACTTTCCGCATAGAAGCTGTTTTTCCGCATAGACAAAAGTTTTCCGCATAGGCCAAATCTTTCCGCATAGAGAAGTTTTTTCCGAATAAGGATTTTATTCCGCATAGGACCAAATGTTCCGAATAAGGACTTTATTCCGCACAGAGCAAATGTTCCGAATAGGGGATTTTTTCCGCATAGGACCAAATGTTCCGAATAAAGACTTTATTCCGCATAGGGCAAATGTTCCGAATAGGGGATTTTTCCGCATAGGACCAAATGTTCCGAATAAAGACTTTATTCCGCATAGGGCAAATGTTCCGAATAGGGGATTCTTTCCGCATAGGACCAAATGTTTCGAATAGGGAATTTATTCCGCCTAGACCAAATGTTCCGAATGGGGAATTTATTCCGCATAGGTTCAATGTTTCGAATAGGATGTTATTCCGCATAGGCAATGTTCCGAATAGAGTATTTTATTCCGAATAGGATCAATGTTCCGAATAGCATTTTTATTCAGAATAGGGATGTTTTTCCGCATAGGCTATATGTTCCGAATAGACTTATGTTCCGCATAGGACTTATATTCAGTATAGACCTATTATTCCGAATTGAGTGATTATTCCGAATAGAGGATGTTTGAATGATTTCAAAGCTTAAGGGATTATGTCATATGTACAATGCTTAGGTTTAAAGTCATAATGATATTCATACTTGTATGTATCAACCTTTGTGTTTTATCTTAAGCAGAGACGATGACTAACCCTACCGTACAACAACTACAAGACAAAAGAGCCGCAGCCATTGCTGAAGCCAAGACTCTAAAGTTTATTCCAAACAACTACCGTCTGAAGGAGGTATCTCACTCTACCCATAATGGCTTTAAGGTAGGTACAGCCATGCTTGATAAATCTCATTTCAAGCATGCGCTAAGGAGAAGTGCTTCAGTGCCCTATGAATATCTTTACGAGTTCTGGGCTACCAAAGAGAGGACGTCGAACAAGATCACTTTTTCCTTGGACAACAAGCAGCAGACGCTTACTGTGTCAGACTTCAGGAAGATCTTTGGCTTTCGACCGATACTCAAAGGTCTACCATCATACTCACCCAACCCAACCAAGGACCAGATCATGGAGATGTTCACCGCCATTGGATGTCTTGACATACGAACCCCGTCTGAGTTTACTACTGCCAAAATTGGTCAACCATGGAAAGCTATTTTTGGGATTCTAAGCCGATGTTTAACACCCAAAACAACTGGGTATGATGCTGTTCGTCCACCCATCATCAAGATGTTTTATGGTATGTTTAAAGGTATGGGTATTGATTATGCATCACTGCTGTGGGAGGAGTTTACTTTTCAACTCTTCACAAACACAAAGGGTAAGGTTAAAAGCTACCAGTACCCTAGGTTTATTAAGTTGATCATACATTACTTTATGGAAAATGATGCATCCATTAACAAGCGTGCAGGTAGTCGTCACCACACGATTGATGATGATGATTTGGTAGACTTAAGGCAGGAGACTCATTCGAATACGGTTATTCCTGGTCCCATTCCCAGTCATCTTCTAACCGATGAGATTATAGCATCTGAAGCTTATAAGAACTTGCTAACAGAAATTGAGAATCAACGAGCAAGTATTCTAGCAGGTGAAGACTCATCTACCACGGTTAAGAGCAAAGGTAAAAGGAAGCAACCAGATTTACCTGAACCCAAAACCAAGAAGAAGAAGACAGAGGGTAAGAAAGGAAAGGGTAAGGCTGATGAGATGCGTCTACGTGACGAAGAAAACATTGTTGATCCTGCTCTTGATAAAACTGAGAACCAAATGATGAAGATAGCTATTCAAAGGAGCAGGAAAGATACTGGCGGTAGTGGTTCAGGTGTAAGGGTAGAAGTTGAGGATGAATACATGGAACCCGATGATGTTGACGAGTTTGGGTCACCTGAACATTATTCCACTTCGAAGGAGCCATCAATCCCTATTTCAGCAAGTATGGAAAAGGAGTCTGTTGCTCCTACGATCACGATGTCAACCCAACCTTTAGCAACTCAACTTCAACCAACTCAACCCTTACCAACCAAACCGGTTTCAACACCATTTCCTCCACCACCAATAAAGCCCATCCATAGTACCGCAGTTACAACCGAGCCTATTCCATCAACCCAAAGCAGCTCTGCAACATCTGCAATGGCCGCATTAGTGATGGCCGAAATGTTGGATAAACATGTGGATACTAACAAGAGAGAAATGGATGAACTTCGCCAAGAGCTAAATAGAAGAACTCAAAGTGAAGAAGCATCAAGGAAAGCTCAAGAAGAGTTGATTGCCAAGTTCGCTGCAGACATGGAATTTACACGTAAAACTCATGCAGAAGAACTTGCTCAGGTTAAAAAGGCTGAAGCTGATAGGCATAAAGCACGAATTGCGAGACTTAAAGCTATTAAGGATGACCTTAAAGAGCAAAAAGCAGCTATTGAAGCTTCTATTGAGCAGAGAGTGAAAGACTCCATTGAATCTCTAATGCCTAAACTGCGTGATGATTTGAAGACGCTTGCTGCTGACAACTTAATGATCAAATCATCCAACCCTTCAGAAGCCGCCTACAAGATTGCTTATGACTTGACGGATTTTGAACTTAAGAAGATCCTCAAAGCTCGAATGAAGGAACTTGGATCGTTTGATAAATCAAGGAATCAACGGGCTCTCTTCAAATCCCTGAATGATGCTATCATGGAGGATGATAGGTTGTTCAAGACGTTTGGAAGTGTGGTACCCTACCACATTCTCCCTGAAGAAGAAAGGGAAGAGAGTGACGAAGAAGAGGGTACAGGTGGAGAAGAGGAAGAAGAAGAAGAAGAAGATAAGAATGAGGATGATGATGAGGATGATGAGGATGAGAATAATGATGATGATGAGGATGATAATGATAAGGATGATGATAATGATAATGATGATGAAGATGATGATCATGATGAGGATGAGGATGATGATGATGAGGATGAGGATGATGATGATAATGATGGTAATGATGGTGGTGATGGTCACCAGGAGAGTGTTAAGGGGAGCAATGCGGATAAAGGTGAACAGCCTGAGAAAGGGGATAAGGGTGCCAGCTCAAAGAAACCTGTTAAGTCGGGCACCAAATCCAAGAAAGATGCAGCACCAAAGGAAAAGTCTACATCCACGGAATCCAGACGATCGAAGTGGCGCCATGATGTGAATGCCACTACAGGGTCATCTATTCCTGGTACATTTATCCATGCATCAATACCTGTTACCACTAACCCTGTTAGTTCTATTGTTGTTGCTCCTGTGATTGCAGAATCGGTAACCGAACCTGAAGCTGCACAACATTCACCCGTCCATGACACTGCTGAAATGCCTGAATCAGAACAAGCAGATGTTCACATCTCCACTCCTCAGCAACAAAACCCACAATCTACTATTCCTGAACCAAGCACAAGGAACTGGGAGGACACGTTGGAAATCGACGAGACTGCTCCACCACAGGCTTGGATCACGGCAGCGGCGCAGTATGATCCGATCACCGACGCCGACAAAGATGTCTTGTATCTTCGTATCCGAAGTCCGATTGACTTATGTGCATTTCTTGCTCATGAGTATAAGACTTCGGTTACTCCATCTTTGGTGAAGAAAGTACTGAAGGATAAAAGACTTCGCGCCAAAACCCGGTTGACCCAAATGGAGTTCGAATATTATGCCGAGGAGATCCTGAAGGCTCTGAATACCGTTCAACGGGCAGGTCTTCATGAATCAGAAAGAGCTCCACCTCCAATGGATCCTACTCAAGATAATCATATTGCTCTTGACTTCTTCGTCACCAATGATCTGGTGTATCTACTGAAGGGGTCATCAAAGTACGCAACCTCCCTGACCTTGCTGAAAGCTGCCAACTGGGGGATAATACCCTTTATCGAGGAAAAGGTAAACCGACTCTGGGTCCCTAAGATAAATCGTAATTATGATATGTATGCTGTCATAGGTGCATCTCATTGGGACGAACGAGTCCGAAGGGCATACAGGGGTTGCTGCTTGGTCAATTCTGGAAGCAATGTTAGATCTGACATCCGCATCTCCAGCATTTTAGGGATGAAAACTGAAGCCAAGAATGGCTATTATCATGTGACGGAGATTCGTTTGAAAAGGGAGGATGACAGGGAATACAAAATCCAGCAGGGAGATTTTTCCATCATTCGCCTTGAGGATATCGAAGATATGCTGCTTCTGATGACCAGAGATCAACTCACACATATTCCTCGTGAAGACCTCATTGCTTTGAATACAACACTTCGTATGTTCACACGAAGCGTTGTGATCAAGACATGAGTTGAAGATCTTCAGTTGGGAGTCGAAAGCTATCAGAGGAAGCTCAACCTAACTCGTCCAGTGAATAAAGTGCTACCTCAACATGTAGAAAGATGTCCCTATACCGGCATTTCAGTCCCGAATTACGGCATCTTCTACTTGAACAGTCGAGGTTTAATGAAGTTTATGAGGGTGGGTGAGCTCCATAAGTACAGTGATGGGACTCTTCTACAAGTCAGAGGAAAGTTGGAGCATCTGAACTCGGGTGGGACGTTGCCAGAAATGACGGAGGATTGGCATCCAGGTTACCGGCAGATGGCGAAGTATGTCATCAAGAAGATCGATCAGAAGCTCCATGAACGTAGATTGATGAGGAGCTTGGAAAGATTCGTGGGTGGTAGACCATATGGAGTGCACTACAGGACACTGCAACGATCCATCTAATGGGTCGTACATTTCAGGTCACTCTATATTGGTATTATTTGTGAATATGTATATTTGTGAATAATGTGCTTTAATGGCTTGTTGTAGTGTTAAGGTATGATAATTTTCAAGAATTTCTCACGAGATTCTAAATCTTTCAAAATATATCATACTAAAGCACTACAACTATCCCTTATTAATTTAAGGGGGATCAATAACTTGTTCTATGGCCAAAATCGATTTCATTTTTACCCAAAGACCGGTTAATCCATTGAATATCCCAAATATTAATGGTTAACATTTTGGATAAGGGGAGAAAATGGGATTAAGGAGACCTAAGTGATACTTGGCTAAAAGATGAAAAAAGACTTAACGATATTCCAACTTAATATGTGCTAAGCACGTGTTAAGGGGGAGCGTTTTTGATGAACAAAACACCTAAGGTACAAAACTTTTGATTTTAATATCACAAGTACCTTATGTGATTTTCAATGATTTTTCATGGTGGCAATTCCTTCCAAAACACGCTTAATTCACGACGAATGTGGTGACAAAAGGGTGGTAGGAATAGGTTTAGTCCAATGATTCATCAGAGCCGATGGAATCTTCCCAAGGACAATTCCCTAGATAGAATTAGAAGTCCTAGGAAAGATGGAGAAAGAATGTGAACGTAGCTGAATGCCGACCAAGTACTTAAGCTAGCACTGGAACAATCACAACAAGGTGCTAGTGATGACGTATTGGTAAGCATTGAAGGGGTTGAAGAATGAAAAAGAAATGTAAAGATAAAGGGTGTAAAGAAAGAAGCCCTCCTTACAACTTTAGGCAGAAACCGGGTCAATACATATGCTATTGAGGTCATTTTTGCTAATGATTCTCGGTATTGAAGAAAGACATCATGGACCCAGTGATGCAATGCACAACCCTTCCCAGCTAACTCAAATATCTCTCAAAAGGTATTTGTTTTAATCACACGGAGATCAACACGTTATCTATTGGTTTATTCACTCCGAATAGACTGGTATTGAAAAGGTGGCACTCCTCTCCAGCCATCGCTCACTAAATCAAAACGCACAATCGAGTCTAGAGCCAAGAGATCATCAAAAGTCTCATTAGGACACTTTTCATTTATTCCTTACTTTCTCACACACTGTGAAAAGTAAGAGATTTTCATGAGTCCTACGCAATATTCCTGTAATATTGCCATAACATCCGAGTAATACGCAAGTATTACAATGAAGATGGAAATCCTGCTTGAGCCAACATCAAACAAGCTCATGGTAGGTTACACGTGCGGTTCTTTTAGAACCAATCTTGTGAAAAACTGGAAGGTAACAGTGGTTTAATTCTTAATTGAACTTAAACTCGTTCCAGGCCTCTTCGCATTATCATATGATCTTGCCAGAACACTCAGAGTGACTCTTTATTGACCACAGTGACGAGTGGAAATCCTTCTAGTGTCAACATCAAACAGCACTTGGTAGGTGACGTGCAAGATTCTTTATGAATTGAGCTCATGACAACTGGAAAGCAACGATGGTGAAAATCTTAATTGAAATTCACTTGTTCCAGGTTTCATGAATTGACGGCTTTTAATCACAAGGATAATTTATCCAAGTGATTCACTCTTTATGTTCGCAGTCAGCTTTGGACGGTCGAATAAAGAGAACGGGTTTACCCGCGAAATCCTGTCAGGAAGTTACTTAATTGAAACTATCCGTCACGGGTACGATATCTAATATCGTCCAACGGTCTTCACCGACCGGAGGTAAAATGCTACCGAATTAGAATAAAATGTTCAAAGCCATTTTATTCGTGTCGTTGCTGTGTACCTGTTAAAGACGGTGGCGTTGCTGTGTACCTGTTGAAGACGGTGGCGTTGCTGTGTACCAGTGAAGACGGTGGTGTTGCGGTGTACCTGTAAAAGTCGTTTCCACATGCTTATGTCTTTTGCAACAAAGTTCAGCAAAAATTCAAGAAAGTACAAGATGAAGTCTTCCGCTGTACCAAACTCTGAAACTTTCGAGAATTCAACAAAAAGACGTAAGTGTGTGGAACATGAAGTCACGAGGAGGCAAAGTTCACAAGAAAGGCAAAGATCGCACGTGAAAGGCCAAAGAACAATGCTCTCAAGTCAAAGCCAAAAAGATCAAATCAACATATTCACAACAAAAGAAAGAAAAGAAGAAAAGACTACGAGCTAAAGAACGAAGACTTAGTATAGTATGCTAGGTTTAGAACTTTGTAACGTGGAGTGACCTCCCTTAGGGGGAGATTGTTAGAAATACGTTTCAACGTATATTAGAAGTATCGGTCACTCCACAATATGATTTATGTTGTAATAGCTCGTAGTTAGTAATTAGTTATTAGTTGCTTATTAACTTAAGTAAGAACCGGTCCATGGGCTTGTCATGGATCGGCCCAAGCCCAATGTTAGGCTTGGACTATATATACCCCTTTCCACTAAGGAAAGGGGTTGGTTGTTGTTTCATTTGCATTTCATATTAATAAAATCATACACATTTTCTCTCACTTTCTCTCTCTAGTTTCTCTCACTAGAAAACATCAACCCACTTCATAGATTCATAGGTTATCAATATTCTACAACGATAAAGTTCCGGATCGACAGCAACCCCATCTCTATCCTCATCTAACTTGGATCTCTCCACCACTGGAGTATCCACGGGGTCACAGTTTTCAAAATGATACTTTTTCAAAGATTCGAGAGCGTATTTTGATTGATTAATGAAGATGCCTATAGGATTTTGAGAAATTTGTAACCCTAAGAAAAAGGAAAATTTTCCCGTCATCGACATCTTGAAACGTGTGGACATGATTTTCTCAAAACGGTCGAACAATTCTTGGGTAGTGGCAGCAAATATAATATCATCAACATAAATTTGTACCAATATCATGTCGTTGCCTTCCTTGAGAATGAACAATGTCGGGTCCACTTTGCCTTTGGAGAAACCTTTCGAGATGAGATATGATTACAGCAGATCGTACCATGCGCTTGGAGCTTGTTTCAACCCATAAAGAGCCTTCTTGAGCTTGTACACATGATTGGGATACTCTGAGTTCACAAATCCATTCGGTTGGCTAACACAGAGTTCTTCCCTTAGTTCACCATTCAAAAATGTCGTCTTAACATCCATTTGATAGACGATCATATTCATGTGAGCAAGAGCAAAGGATTCTTCAAAGTCAATACCCAATGCTTGTTTGTAACCAAGGGCGACCAATCTTGCCTTGTTCTTTAAAATTCCACCCATCTCATCGAGTTTGACCTTGTATACCCACAACAAAGTAAGAACACTGACGTTGTCGGGTAATGGAACTAACTTCCATACTTCAGTTCTTTTGAATTCATTAAGTTCCTCTTACATGGCTTAAATCCAACATGACTGTGTCATAGCTAGTTGCCATGTTTTAGGTTCAATCTTAGAGAGAAAGTCATGAAAGTAGCAAAATAATGCATGTTCTCGTAATTGGTGGCGTGTAGAGACTAGTCTTTCGATGTCACCAATAATATTTCGGATTGGGTGATCATTTGTCCACTTGTGTTGTGAGTTTCAATCCGTGTTGGTCTAGAGTAAACAGTTGCAGGAGCTTCCTTTGAGGTAGACGCCCCGTTAGGGTTTTCAGGTATCGGTAAACCAAAGTATGGAAGCTCTTGTATGTGAGAAAATTCTAAATCGTGATAAGTGTGATCCTCTTCAACATCATCAGGAATAAGTGGAGGTGTTGATTCAAGTGTAGTTTGAGAATTACTGGGGGATGGTGCATCCGGTTCAATAGTGAGTGTAGATGTATCAGATTGATCTCCAATATCTTGAGCAACAACTTCGGGAATCGAAGTTACTACTGCAGAAGCTGGAACATCATCACTGGGAGGATCAAAGAATCCATCAAACATCGGTTGAAATAACTCATCCCACTCGGGCCTTGTAAGTGGTATAAATGATGGAGAAGTAGGATTGTTGGGAGATAATCCAGAACTAATAGTACCGGGTCCCATCTCATGAAGCGCGGGTTCAAAGCAACGTTGCTCAGAAACCATCATTATTAGCTCATAAAAATCGACATCCATAGTTTCTATTATCTTTCCAAGACGACGGTTATAAATTTGGTAATCTTTCTTTGCGGGTGAGTAACCAAAGAAAATTCCTATATCAGCCTTCGGTTGAAGTTTTCTCAAATTTTCACTGTTGATGGTTGATGAGACTGCATTTATACATAATCTCATCGTCCAAGTCGGACTTAAAACACTTAAAAATATCATAAAATACCCCAAAATATGCTTGTGTTTGTTCATTGTGTATTTTAGGTACGAATATCATAAAATCAACAAAAGATCACAAGATTCAAGCAAAAACGAACACGGGAAACGAAGCCGCGCAAAGAACCGGACCCAAAGAATGAATTTTCCAAAAACACCTTTGAAGTTTAAAGATTTGTCAATAATGGTCCCTCATCTTTTGAAGACTTGTCACGTTTGACCCTTGTAAATATCGTTTATTACATGTTTGGTCATAAAGTTTCAAGAATGTTCAACAATGGCCATTAGAAATAGTAAAATGGCATGTTAAGTCCTTGGTAAAAGTTTGCAAAATACCATGTGCCATATTTGACAAGTGCATCAAAGTTTTAACAAAGGAAAGGAGTGTAAAGGTGTTGAGACTTGTTATGATAACAAAATGGGAGAGCAGGGATCATTTCTGCCAAACTTATAACCCATAACCGACTTTACCCACCACTTAGCCTATCTAAACCCAACTCTTAACCCTAATCTACCCAAACCTGACCATGCCCGAAGCCCAAACCCACTAACAAAATAGCCACATCATGACTCCATTTAACTTATTAATTAACTATTTTTTAAAAAAAGTGATTAATTAGTATATAACAGGCGGGAAACATTATTTTTTTATCCCCAAAATAGATGAAATCCATCTTTTCTTACCTCATTCATACTCCCAAACCCTAATCCCACTTTATCACTAATCATCCAATGATAATTGAATTCCACTTCCAGAATGGTGATTTGGGACATATTGAATCAAACCCTACCCTTAATCACCACTCTAGCTCACCCATGGGGCCCACCCACGTTGCCCTGCACCCATCGTTTTCCCCCAATTTCAAAAAGGGGGACAAGATCAATGGATTATAACAATTCCTTGCTCCCAAAGATGAGATAAACAGTTCAAGATTAATATTCCATTAGCTGGCATCACAAGGAAGGGGTAAAGATCACATGTTCAAGTTTTTGACCAAAATTCAAATTCAAGACCAAGGACTTTTTAGGAATTTCAGCATTAGGGTTAGCTTTTTTTAATTCATTCTAGAACCATCTCCTTAGTAGTATAAAGAGAGGCTCCAACATGTGGATGCCCTCTTGTTCCAGTTCTATCTTGTAAACATTTTTAAATTAATAGTTAAAGTTTTTTTTTTGAACGGCAGTTTGGTGCAGCGGAGTATCTTGCGTGCCACCGAGGCACCAAGTCTCTCAACCCTCAACAGTAAAACTTTGAATCCTTGCAAGTAGACTGAGTTCCATTGTTTTTTTTATTTTATTGTTTTGATTAATGTTCTAAGCTTAGTTAAATCCATCAAAATATTTATTTTTGTTTCAAGAATTTGGCAAACAAAAATACTTTGAGATCCAGTTTTATAAGTTGGGTGTTTGGATTTGATTGACAATCAATATTTATACCAAGTTATAATCCTGTTAGTTTTTCTCAGTACTTTTGTTTGTTGGTTGTGTTTTGTTTCAGGTTTCAAAGAGTTCAAGTAGTCTCACTTTACATCACTTCTTTGGGACTGCTGTAGTCCATCAGCAAAGAAGTAAACCATAAGCCCACTTAAGATGTCCACCATAAGCTCACCTATTTAGAAGGAAGCATTTAAGCCGGCTGAGTTAGCTCACCTTGTTCCGGTTGTGGGTCAAGTCTAAGTGAGTTTTGAATCCCCTTGTGCTAAATTTCTGGTTAGTCAAATGCTTATGACAATTTGCTTATATGTGGCTTATTGTAGTTAACTAAGTTGATTGATTCTTTATTCTGTCCATTCCATGTTAGGTGGGAATGTTTGTTTTTTTTAGATTCTCTGCTCGAGTTTAGGATTGCAAATTCATGTTAAAGTCTGAGTTCTGCTTCTTATAGGAGTGTTCGGGATAAAATGTTTTAATCTAATGTGACATAAGGTTTTAGACTACATACGGTCTGTTCACCCTTATTTTCTAGTTTAGATTCAGGGTTGAGTTTGATTGTACAATTTGCATGAGATTAGAATTAGTTGATTTACTCTTAAAGTGAAATATCAAATCTAGGTAATCTATCATTTTCCGTCTTTATCATAGCAGTAGGTTTAGGTATACAGGGTATTTGATGTTCAATTTGTGGTCATTTTAATAGGTTTTAGAGTATTTAAAAGAGGCATTAGCTAGTAATTAAAGTGAGGTACTTTTGCGGTTTAAAATTAGCATAGAAGCTCCCTGTTGGGTCATTTAGATCAATAAAGTATCATTTTTCTGCGTATAATAAACAGTAGGGTGTAAAGGACTTATTTGAACGTTTCGTAGGCTTAAAATCTGTTAGCAGTGAATACAAAGGCACAAGTAGGGTTGTGTTAGCTGGTGAATTATTTTGGAGGCCATTTGGAGGTGTTAGATAGCCATATGAACCCACTTTCACACCAAAGAAACACCACAGACCCATTCCTGTCTACTGTACCAAAACAATGAGTTGCGTAGGGTTTGTTTGTGATTCTGTTGCCTTACATTAGACATTCATATAGTTTTAGGCTAATTCTATAGCTGGTAGTTGGACTTTGGGGAATTTGGGAGTTCTTATAGACTATTTGAGTCATCGTGATACCCCAAAGAACCACCAGACCCCATCTGCAAAGCATTAGGTGTGTAATGGCGTTTTGCGTTCTTTTAGGTTAGAATTTTGGTTCAACAAAAGGCCTTAGGTTAGAGTAAGGTGGGATATATCTACTATTAGGTTGTTTTGCAAACTTTTGGTGGTCATTAATCACTTGGTAGCCCACTGTTACACAGCTTTTAGTCCACTGTTAGTATAAAAAACTCGTAGCCCAAGTGTTTTTTGTTCATTGTCTTGATTTTGTTTTTTTTATTGAATTTGTGTGCTTGTTTAGTGTCTGTTTATTTGTTGTGTTTGACTCCTCACTTGCCAAAGCAAGTGATGCTGCCGTTTGTACTCAAGGATTGCACCAAAACAGCAAAACAACTTCAAAAAACCCATACAGTAACTTTTCTCTTTGTTGTCCGAGAACGCTGCAATTTTTTTGTTTTTTATAGTGTTGTCCAATATCGGCCAGCACTAAGAGGATATCGGACTACACTACAACACCTTTGTCTAATGATATCTCGGACAACACAAAAGTACTCCAAATTTGGAGTACTTTAGGGTATTTTTGTTTTTAGCTTCATTTGGTCAATTTTTTTTAGTTTTTTCAATTTTTTTTTCATTTTCCTTGTTAATTTAGTTAAAATAGAATTTTTAGAAAATTAATATTATTTTTATCATTATTTTATTAATTTTTATCATTATTTTCATTAAAAAATGTTTTTAGTGGTTTAAAAATAGAAAAATAGTTTTAAAAATTTTGGAAAAATACTTTTTAGTTTTCAATTAATATAAGTGAGTTATTTATTTGATAAAATTATATTAAACTAATAATAAGTTTTAAAATATATGTATTGAATTTTTATTCTTATTTATATTATTTTATACTTAATTTTGATTTTTAATTTATTTTTAGTTTAAAATTATTAATTCGTAGCATTTTATGTTTTACTTTTACGTCGTAGTGTAATTTAGCGTAACTCGTTTTTTTCTTTTTAATCTCTTTCACAACCAAAAACGATCACTAATCCAAACATTTTTTGTACATATTGACACATAACACATACACCTCCTTCGAGAACAAACTCACATTTATCGGTTTTACGGTTTTCCTAAATCGTATAACTTAATACTTGCCCAATATACGCGTTTTTCCTAAAACGTGTACGATTTTACCACAAGAATTTTGGCGCCGCTGCCGGGGAGGTATTAATAGTGCCTTATATATATATATCGTATTTGTGTGAGTAGTGCGTTTTTGCTTTTCATTCTTGAAAAGCGTAACATCGTACATACTCGGTTTTATTTCTTTACTATATTCTAGAATATCCAAATAAATCGTGTTTAGTTGTCCTCAATTAAACACACAACAATCTTTTTCATTTTATCGTTTTCGTTTTCTTTTTGTGAATACTATATTATATTACGTAGCACAATTAATAAACAATAGTATCCAAAAGCGTGAAAATGCAACCTTAATTGGGATTTCATCACTCAACTATTGTATTCGGATCCAAAACAAAAAATCAAAGGGCAAATAGATAAATACTTTTAGAAGATTTGATCTCAATTGATACAAACTATAAGGTGGGTATATGGCGGGTGTTATAAAATACACCCTAAAGAAAAAGGCTCTTAAGTGCTTCGCGCCGCCTCGTTTCTCCGCTTGCTTGTGCGTATCGGTTTAGTGACGATTGATTAAGGGTTTGCCGCTCAAGTATTAATACATCTATTTTTGTGATCTTTTATTATTGAACCTCTAAATGTTTTGGCGTTTCGCCTACGTTTCAAAGTCGACGAGGGTTTTTACTTGACGTAAATTCCTTCATTCTTCTTGGATTCATTAATCAAGACCTTTGATTATTGGATATGTTTTTGTGGATTTAATTATCTACGTAATTTACCAAAAACCCAAAAACTTAAAAAACAATCAAAAACCAAAAAAATTGAAAAACGTTAAAAATCCCGAAAAGAATCTTCTTTCCTACCCCCATTCTCTACGTTAGTGCATGCACACTCGACGAATGATTATTCTAATTCTAGCGACATTTCGAATCGACGCAATCGGAATCGAAGGAATCAAAGACGAAGACGTGATTTAGAAACAAACGTTCCTAATATCTTTGTCGAAACTAACGACGAGATGGCCGACAATCGTACAATAATGGAATTGCTCCCACCGAGGGTTATGGAGACGCGATCTTCATTCCCAAAATCGATGCGGAGAATTTTGAAATTAAGAGCGGAATGTTGACGTTGATTCAAGCGACAAAGTTTTTAGGGCGTGAGGCGGATAATCCTCATGATCACATTCGGTATTTCAATCGACTTTTAGCTACGAGCAAGTACAAAAACGTTGACACCGATGTCATCAAGCTTATGCTTTTTCCATACTCGCTCGATAGCTCCGCCAAGGATTGGTACGAGAAAGAACCACCTAACTCCATAGCTACGTGGGACGATCTCGCATCTAAATTTGTTAATCATTTTTTCCCACCGTCTAAGACGACGTTTTTCAAAAACGAGATTACGAGATTAAAACAAAAGCCGAATGAATCCATCGCTGTTAAGAACAATCGAGATCCAATGAAAATTTTCGCGTAGCTTCTGTTTCGAGACGCGTGGGATCGCTTTAAGGAATTGCTTAGGCAATGTCCTCACCACGGCTTTTCCGAGTTACACCAAATCGATACGTTTTATAACGGTCTTAGTTTTCAAGAACAAGATTCGTTAAATTCCGCCGCCGGTGGCAACTTTTTGTGTAAAACTCCTAGGGACGCCTTATTGATTATCGAAAATCGATCCAAGGTTTACCAACTCCGTAACACACCGAGTATTGCCAATGTCGCTAATGTTAGCTATGCTAATCACGATATTGAGAGGGTTGACGCAAAAGTCGACAAATTGACGAATGCTTCTACGTCGTTTTTGATCGAGATGAAAGACGCTCCCACTACGATGAAAGCGGTTGAGGCTTCGTGTACGTTTTGCGGTGGACCACATAATTATTACGGGTGTGCGGCTACGGATGGCCAAACGTCGAGTGTTAACGCGTTAAATGGGAATTTTCAAAATCAAAATCAAAATAACGCCGGTCCATCGCAACAAACGAACAAAAACAATCAAGGCAGTAATTATAATCGTGGAAACAATTTTCAAAATCAACAAGGAAAACGAGGTGATTATAATCATGCTCAAAATTTGAATTGGCAAAATCGAGGTTTTAACAACAACAATCAAAACTGGAATTTTAACAATGGGCAAAAATTAATTTGTCGAACAACGCTATTCAAGGAAACAATTTTCAAGGGAATCAAAACCAAGGTTTCAATCAAAATTTTAATGGTTCAAATGATTTACAAAATTACGTTAAATGAAATGACGTTAATATGAAGAGATTAGAAACACAAATTGGTGAGATGAGAAATGATTTTTACAACACTTTGAGAGGTCAAAATAATAAAATCGATCAAGGTCAAAGTGAGATTAAAAAGATGTTTTCGGCAATTATGAGCAATCGAGTAAGTTCGTCTTCGAGTATGTTACCTAGAAACACCGTACCAAATCCGAAGAAACATGTTAAAGCCGCCTCGTCTATTGAAAAAAGTCGTGTGATTACCCCAAACCTTAATGGATTTAGAGTTGTTCCTTCTTCTCAACCCTCGACTTCTAAGATGCCTTCAAGTTCTAAAGTCGAGGGGATGAACGTGGTAACCAAGGAAAAGAGTGCACAGCTTCGTGTACCTCAAATTCCACCCACGGTTAAAAAAGAGAGTTTTATCGACCTTACCAAAGTGACCCTTGAGGAAACTTGTGCTTCGATCCTTCTTTAAAAACCCAAAAGGCATATGCCGAGAAAGAAAGGATCCGGGCCAATTTCTATTACCTTGTGATTTTCCAAGATTGAGGGATGTTTAGCCCTTGCCGATTTAGGTGCTAGCATCAATCTCATGCCTCATTCTCTTTCGAAAATGATGGAATTGACTAGACTTACCCCCACGAACATGACAAATGAGCTAGCAAATTACACCATTAAAACCAATTGGAATAGCCAAGGATGTTTATGTTAAAATTGTAAAGTTTGTTTTTCCCGCGGACTTCGTCATTTCCGATTATGAGTGTGACCCTAAATGTCCTATTATTTTAGGTCGACCCTTTTTATCGACGGCTCGAGCCGTAATCGACGTTCACGGTGGGAAATTAACTATGAAATATGGGGAGGATAAAATGGACTTTTTCGCGAGTAGATCCTGAATTTCAAGTGATCATGATAAGGCCGAGGTTACTAAAACCGATATTTCAGAATTTGATAATGTCAAAGCTCATACTTTAGCGGAAAAAATGTGGTTTGATGCATGTTTTGAAAGAATGAAAATGAACGGTTTTAAAGATGAGGATTTTAACGATAATCAATACGTTTACTTAATTGAAAAGGGTATTCGTAAATTTAGGGATGAAAAATCATTTTGGGATATATTCGACGAACAAAGTGAACAACCAATTCCGAAGGGTGACGTTAGCGCCATCACGACAATGACCAATAGGGATTCCTCTTCACCACCTTCGAAGGACCACGTCTTTGAGGCATCGACTTCTAATTCCATTGAAGTACCTTCATACCTAGCCCAATACCCATTGAGGCTAAAGGTTTTATCGATATCGATCCAATCGTCATTGAAAAGTCACCTAAGCATAGTCGATCGACTTGTAAGACCATGGTTGTGAGTGCTCACATCGAGCCTTTTTTGATGATGACGATGGCGATTTTGCCGAAATTGATCACGTGCTTCAAAATCCAAATGCCATTTTTGAGGATTCTCCTAAAAATACCTCTTTACATGGGAAGTACGATGATTATGAGTTTGATCCCGAGATTGAGCAAATTATCGAACGAGAGCTAGCTCTTTTGCCTCCACTTCCACCTACAAGTGAGGAAAATTTTACCAATCTCGAGGATGAACTTGATGAGTTAGAACGTCTTATTTTTAATGACGAACCAACTCACGTGACTCAAAATCCCATTCTCGAGGAGTTACCTAATCAACACTCCTCAAATGAGAATGACGTATACCACATTCGTGAGGATCTAACTTATCAACAATCCTTACAAAAGAATGATGGATTTGTGCTTGATCGTGATCTTTTCGAGAGAGTTTATAAAATCCTCAATGAGGGGAACGACAAACCTTGGTTTGACGACTCTATCTATGATGAAGAAATAGAAGAGATTAATGTTCATGAGGATGACGAATATGTTGACCCCGAGGGGGCGGTGTTCTTTGTTGATCAACATTTTGAGAACTTATATAATCCACCACCCCCACCCGCAACTTAAATGTGAGGATTTTTAGCGTGACTAATATTGATTTGAAACGCCAAATATTTTTGACATCGCAAAATCGGGTTTTCATAAAGAGATTTTGAACGATGAAAAAGGAAAAGATTTTAAAATTGATTTAAATGATTTTTCTACAAGTCTAACTCCGTCATCACCGTGTTTTATGAGTGCTACCACCTCGTCTACTCCTTTTGACGAGTGTGAGTGTGGTTTTAGTATGGGAGAAGCCCCTTATGTTCCGTCACAATTCTCCACCGAGGACGAGATATTCGATCCCGAAATTTCTTTTAAAAGAAAATCTCGGTCTTCCACCGATGCAATAAATGGAAAATATATCTATTTGCTTGGTGTGAGTCTACCTCGAGTAGCTCATTGTATTGCCCCACCCATTTTCCCACCCTTCTATTTCTCACATTTTTTCTTTTACCTCTTTGAGGTTCTAGCATATGTTGAAGTGGCGTTGTTTCGTTTATCCCATGAAAACGAGGACGCCATCTCCAATCCCGGTATTTTGCATCATCAACGGACTTAGTCCTTAATACCGGTTACTTTTGGGCATTGTTTATCATGTAAGCCCCACCCAAAATGACCAAACCATGATAATCCCTAAATGATCACATTTATGGGGATTTGAGTCGAGCTTTTGACTCGGTTATCAAAAACAAGGTGCCTCGTGGGGGATTCTCATGCTTATCCTTGTAAATATTATTGTTTTCTAATTAGTGTAATGCAGAGACTTGTGCTCTTCCAACCTTTATTCCGTGGTTATTTGTGATTGTGATTTATTAGGTTCATTGTCACCATTGAAGCCTCTCGTGTTCGTTTTACGTATCACTCGAGCTTCGATCATTGCCTTTGAAGATTCCGATATCTGATGATATCCTTTTATGTTCTAACGATTATCTTTTAACATAATTCATAAACGACTTTTAGATTATTCGTTTTACCCTTTCCATGCTCGATATTAAGCATTCGACTTTTCGTCTCTAGTATGGGGGTGTTTCACCCTTAGACTCGAAACATTGAGGACAATGTTTAGTTTTAGTATAGGGAGGGGTGAATAGATACTTCACCTTGCTTACGTCATCACGCAATCCAATTATCATCTTTTTGTTATCGTTTTATGCAAAATAAGGCTAAAAATCGCCAAATTTTAATTTTTTTCTAGTTTTTCATAAGTGTTTAAGACACGAATGTAGGTTTTCCGATGGTGAGAATAAGAGTAACTTTTGACTCGACCGTGCGTGTTGAGCACTTAGCTTCGATTCCTTAACTATATTAGGCTAAGTTTCATTTAATTGAGGACGATAAATGACAGCGTTAATTATAAGTTAATATGCTAAACATAGAGTACTCGTATTCTTTCAAAAACTCATGTGTACTAATTATTTTCTTATTCTCCGCGTGCTTTTATTAATAAATTGTTAATAAATATTGATTTAGCGGTCTAATCTCTATTGTTGGTTTCTGATTAATTCTAATAGCTTCCATGTAATTAAATTGGGAAAACATTAAGGTATTGCCAGCGTCACCGTTTAGAAGTATTGGCAACCCGAATAATCAAAGGTTTCCCCCAATAATAATTTAAGTTCCTCCTCACCTAAATCAAACAAAAATTTGAGGCTCACAAGGCCAAAAAACTATGCAAAAATGAAAGTGAATGTCTTAAATCTTGAAGCCTTAAAGATCCAAAATTCGCCTTAGCGTGAGGATATACGTCAAGTCATAATAAACACCTCATGACGAGGTTAAATAAAAGAGAAGGGAAAGACAAAAGCCATAATAAACACTTCATGGTGAAGTACAATAAAAGGTAGTGGTAAACCAATTCCAAATTGGTAATAAGTCTCATGTTCAAAACTGTTCTAAAACCGTGTTTATCGATCCTTTTTGTTGACTTAATTTTTTGACATCGTTGTCTATTAGGATGAACTATTAATTCGATGATTTTGGTTACACCGTTAAGACTCTATTTTTGGACCTAATCTCTATTCACGCATAAGTAAAAAATGTATCCTCGTAATCATTAAGACAAAAATAAAATATAAGAGATATACATTAGGAATAAGTGAGTTTAACTACATGATTAGAGCATATGAGTAGTGTTAGCAATACTAACTTATAATGACAATGATCTTGTTTCACGCTTAACATGAAATTGGGTGAATATAGAGGAAGACAAAATTATTTATAACGAAGCATTCACGTGTGAGACCCCTAGAATCTGACATGGAACAACTAGGCAATGAGGGGTAACACGCCATGGTACAAGAAACAATGAATTAAAGTTGACACAAAGCTGACTTAATAAAAACTTGTACATTACATCATAAAATAATCATATTTTTAAGCATAGGTCCCAGAGTTTTATAAGCGGAAAATATATTATTTTATTACGATTTATTACATAAAGTTGCCTAAAAGGTAGAATAAACTTCTGACAGCTTTTACTAAAGCCAATCTTTTAAAAGCATCACAGAAATCTCCAAGCTGCGATAATATCCTGTGGGCTCCCATCCAAGCAAAGCTAAGTAATAATACCTGAGATTAAACATGTAAAATCGTCAACATAAAGTTGGGTGATATTCATAGGTTTAGCAGTAAAGGTGTGGAACACAAGCATTCATTTGTAAACACATAGTAGGGAAAATGGTTATATACGTCAACCATAGTCCGAACTATTATTATTATTGTTCCGTTCATGAACGAAGCTTAACTTAATGTAAGTTCCTCCTCTAGGGAGTATTCAGCCTAAATACTCAATTATAAACAAATATTAGTGCGTCAAGGTAATCGGGACGGGGATAGTCGATCCCGATGGATCCACCCACAACATTCGCGCTTGGTAGCATGATCAATTACCAGTTCGTGATCAGGAAAGGAAATTCAAGGCTAGACTAAAAAGCAATAATAATAATGAAAGTCTGGAAAGCATACAAGTTCTGGATAGCATACAAGTTCTGGATAGCATACAAGTTCTGGATAGCATACAAGTTCTGGATAACATATAGTTTTTAAATGGTTGTGTTCCACCATGTAAAATCTCACCCCGTGTTTAAAAACCATGTATAAGTAAAAAGGGGCTATGAAATCATCTTAGCCACGAGGTAAGTCAATCACGGTACTCATCAACTGAGTAGAAACAATGGTAGTGAGACGGTCACCGACGATATGGATGCCCGGGAAAAACGAAAACCGCAACCTATCAAAGTAAGTCGCGCGTTAAGACTCGAACTCAAATATCGTTATATACCAAGTATAATAAGACTTTAAATATTTTCAAAATATTCATATTTCAAAACCAGTGACACGAACCAAATAAATTCATACTAACCCATTTATTCAACACTACTCGTTTAAACACTTGTACACTTGAAATTGACCCGTCATACGACGCCAAGTCAAGAAAGTCAAACTATCACTTTACCTTACTCGGACCAGTAGCTAAGTCATTTATATAATGACTAAGCACTTGAGTAAATCACCATGTCCAATAGTGAATACTCAAACTCACGTCATACGTGCATTGAACTATGTGCCTAAAACACAAATCAGCAAGTACACTCCGAATGTACACACCGATCTACCCTATCTAGACTTGTCCGTTTTAGGTGAAACTTGGTGTCAAGGTCACTTATAACCTATATAATACCTTACTAAAATTTGAGTCAATGTTCACACATTAAAACCCATCAGCTCGACATTATACTCGACCCTAAAATTTGGGATAGAATTGTATACTTGTTTTATAAAAGCGTTTAGACCATTTTAAAAGTACTATTTTGACAATCCGCCTTTTAAACCCACTCATAGACTCATCATATTAGGTTTATAAACTTTTAAAACCAGTAGTAGCATTTATCTAACCAAGCCTAAAGTCCCCGAGAGTCAACCCAAAATTATCCATAATTTCAGATTGTGCCAACTTGCGTCTCCCGGTACACGAATACTAAAACTAGCATAATTTTTGACTCGTAATGAGTTAGAATCTCTATATTATTCCAAAACGAGCGTCTCAGAAAACTATACAACAAATCAAATAATCTCAGCCTATCTCAAATCTTAAACCCACGAAAAATCTGTTCTAGGCCTGCTGTCCAAAATACACTTTTATAAAATCATAACAAATCAATTTTCCAACCAAAACTAATCATTCCCATACCTATAAAATCACTATACAATCATAACCCTCAACCAAACACTCTTATAACACTTGCATGTCAAATTTTAACAAAAATCAAAGATCAAAAATAACCTTTTTAACATGAAAATATGATGATCTTACCAAGATCATCACATGCATAATGATTTAAACATAAATCAACCATAAAATCATAAAATCCTTGAAAGTTGATGAATGTTTATGATTTTGGTGTCAAAAGAACCACAACAAGATTTGGAACAAAGGAGTTGAATTAGGTTTAGCTAGAAATTAAATTTGACGGGTGTTTTGTGGTGTTGAAGGTGGCGACATAGATGGAGGAGAAAGGAGGAGATGATGTTTTTTTGTTAAATTATGTTTTGTATGTGTTTTGATTAAAAAGAAATGTATTTATATGGTAGGTGGGTAGAGGGACCAATCTTGCTAATTTTGAAACTTTTGGACTTAAAAACAATTAATAGTTTAAAGGGTAGAAAATAACTATTAGTAAATATTGAAAATATTTACGGGGCTCGGGTTTCGTAAAAATACTTTTTAAAAGTTACAATGCATCATAAATATGTTTATATGATTTAATGACAAGACTTAATACGTAATTAAAACGACATCATCAAAAATATAAATTATCGAAACAATCGATAATAAAATGTAAAGTTTTGGGCATCCGTCGGTATCACAATCACTATGAATTCTCTTTTTTTGGTAACCGTGATTTCTGACTCATTGGCCGACTAATCCACGGGTTTGAGCCCACCGCCACGCAGACTCAAACCAGGTAAAGCCCTCCCTTTTTAGGAATCACTATGAATTCTTGTTGTACATTGATTTTGAATAAACTCGTGTAAAACGCACGCGGGTGATATTAAATCAAAAACCTTGATTTAAATAAATATGGAAAAATAAAATAAATTTTTTATAATTCCAGATAAAGTATTTCTTAATGATCAAAAAATAATTGAAAAGTATCATATATTTACATTATCATGATCTCGGGATTTACATATAAGAATACAAGAAAACGTAATACGTTGGAAAATTCAAGAAGTACGAATAAAAGAATAAAATAATACTGGGGAAAAGTACGAGTTCTTACAGTCATCCCCCCTAAAGGAACTCCGGTCCCTCATAGTTCTTCGGGAAACAGTAGAAGATGCAAACAAGAGGAGGTACAAAGTGTAGAACAAATTCATTGCTTCCTAGGTAACTTTCGTACCACGACGAATCCTAACGGTTAGAATTCACTATGCTTCATTTTCTTAACTCCTTTTCGAATAAGATTCAAACTCGGATTAGAATAATGACCTTTCAGTACGGAGGATTATAAAGAGATAGAACGAACACAAGAATTGCTTAAATGGACAAGGTGCGTTAAGATGAATCAAGATTGTTAATCAACAAGGAGTCGCAAATCGTGAAACTGTAAAACATGAAAATCTTAAAACGTAACAATTTAGGTACCAGAGAAATAGAAGGGAAAAATGATTTACATATGATTATTTTAAAATACAAGTTGTCACAGTCAGTTGTCTAGTATTTTGGTATTACTTTAAAACTCAGTTTAAATATTTTCTTGATTAAAAGAAAATTTTACAAGGTGTAGTGATTTAAAATCAAACTATCTATAATTAGTGAGTAAGCCGTTGCTATATCTTTTTGTTGATCAGTATTTTCAAAGAAAAAGTAGAACAATTCATAATAGTTATCCTGATCGGCTTAAGAACTTTTGGATGACTGCAAGAAATTATCGTTAGAAATCAGGTTTATCGTTACCATTAAAGAAAATTCAGATTTTTCAAATTATTTAGAATCATTTTTAGAAATTATAAATTTATTTAATAATTTCATTATTTTGAAAGTAAAGTATGATAAATCATTTGCTTTAAAAGATACAGCTGGATATCCTTTGAAGCACTAGGTAAATTTCCCAAAAAGGATATATATCTGCAATTTAACTTGAAACAATCATTTTGGTAATTTTAACATTTGTTAAAATGTATAAAACGTTCTTAAAAATTAATAATAATTTTTAGAAATCCCAGAAGGTGATTAAGGTATCAATTGATAAGCACGTAACATTTATGGTTTTCAAAAGGTGACAAGACAGCAACGAATATGAAACATATAAAGGTCCACAATTTGTATGCGAGCAATAACACAAGGGAATAAAACGAAGTTCGTATCAAGTTCTTAACGAACATGCTAGAGTAGATGCATCAATGATAAGGACAATAAGAAACAAAGTATTTAGTAAGATTGATTCACGAGTGTGGTTGGCGTCACCAAGAATGGCTTATTAAATTCTCGGTGGTCGATACACGATCAAAAGAGAAAAGCCACACAGCAAATTTTCGAATCACTTAGAAAATTCTTAAGAAGTCACTTGAGAGTAAAAGAGGTGAAATCAGTACGTAGTTCACACGAATGAATTTCAAGACGATGAAGTCTAACACACATAATGACTGATACACGAAATCATTGGTCACTTCCAGTTATAACTCACTATTCGCGTCCAGAGATGTTTCGAAGGTCTACCAAAATAGATAGAAAATATCGATCGATGTAGAAGCATAACAACGTTGAAACTTTCAAGTCTCGTATCAATGGTAAGAAATTAGACAAGTGGTAACGAGAATTGTATCACAAAGGAAAATAAGGTAACAGGTAAAACAAAGATTGTTGAGTAGGGAAATCTGTGCTTGAGACATGTACTTTGTTCAAGAAAAGATAAGGGTTCATAGGTGTATGTTGCAAACTGTTGCAACTCGCATAAGATGTAAAAGTTTTCTAAACTTTACTTTATCTAACTTTTTAAAGAACATAAGTAAAAAGTTGGTTCTTGGCCAAATATTTAGGGTGACTACTATTTGGCCCCGCATGGCTCCTTCTAAGTTAAGCATAGGTGATCAGGCCATGCATAATTTAGGACTAGCAATGCGATGCTCAGCTTCGTCAAATCAGTATTACATATCATATGATTTAAAATAAGTATATAATAGCATTTGTAAAAACAGGAATCAAAATAACATATGAAACTTTTTGCCACTAAGTTATTGGCTAGATATTTAAATCAACCATTTTATTGTTACAAGAATTTTTAACAAAACCAATGTAGAACAATTTGTGAGAATACATTGAAAAATTAATATAAATTAATTTTATAAGATAGCATTCAATTATTTAAGAAAGCCCAAATGAAACCTTTTGTAAAATGATTCGCAAACAAGACTAGTTTGAGTTTATATGTTAACATGATAATAGTTTTCAAAGTAGCGAGTGGGTTACAAGAGGGTAATGAATAGTAGTTCAAGACAATCAATGAAATGGTTACAAGGTGATAAGGTTTCAAAAGGTTTAGCCAGAATCGTCATGAGTCACGTGTCGAGATGATAACGAACGGTGAAAATAAGAACTTCAACCTCGGTCCAAATCAGTGGTATGATAGAAGCAAAGAAAGACAATATAGAATGACAAATAAGTCATATATAAAAGAAAGGATAATGGAATCCGTATGTGCGCACATCGTAATTTATTTGACAAAAATACACTTTTAAGAAAGTAGAGCATCAGTTTATTAAACCACTTGGTTCCTAAAAGTTCAGTATTTATATATGACCGAGCTCAAGGTTACTATTTTTAAACGTTTTAAATGCAATCATTTTTTTAAAATTTTTTTAGTTTGTAAAAATATCATTAGTTAAAGTTTTACGAGCTCAAACGAACTCAAAAACGCTTCAATCTATATTTTTAAATTTTATCAGCTTTGACCCTTTTATTCAACTTTGACTTTCGGGTTTGACTTCTTGGGTTTGACTAGACCAATTGACTCGCTAAATGATATTTTTAAGACTCGAAGTCTAATGCAATTCGATGTAAAACGATGTTTGGAACAACTTTCTAGTTTTACTCGATACTTGAAACGGATCATAAATGAACAAAAATGCCCTTGCATTAAATCTGTCAAAAAAATGATATTTTAGAAATACGCAGATATAGGTTCTTAAATTTTACAATTCCTAATGAGCGTAACTTGCTCGTTTTTAAGATTTTCGGGTCAAATTTTATGTCCTAAAAGAACATCTCAACAAGTAGAAATATATATATTTTTATGTCCAAAGTTTATAAAAATATTTTATTGACACTGTTAAATTTTCTGTAAATTTTCTATACGAAGTATATTTTTCGACACAACTTGAAATTAAATCCAATTTCATAATACCCAGAATTAATGTACACACAAGACTTGTGGATTCCATAAAGAAAAAAGAGAATAAACTGTATAATTAATAATGTAAAGAAAACTTAGTATAGAAATGGTTCAAGAATACCAACGAAAATCTAAGAAATCAAAACGACGCATGACATTCATGTCTTCGATTGCAAGATGCAATGCAGGAAGGTCTCTTGGTGGCACGATTTTCAAAAATCACAAGACATATCGAGAAAGAAATGGAACATTAACGGGTTGCACTCCCGGAGCGAGGAGGTTTAATGAAAAGGGAGGGTACAGGTTATAAATGTACAATCGTGTTCCAAACAATCGTCACATAATGGAGGATGAATTAAAGATGACAATGGTGTTTTCAAAGATACAAACGGACGTTGTAATTCGAAATCGAAACATAGAATGGTTAGGGAAATAATATTTAATCGAAAAACAAGTGTCGCGTAAAACGATGACGTAAAAGTAAATCATGGTTATGAAAACCCATGATATTATTCAACACGGATTTCAAGAAATGCTTCAAGATGTGTGGCTCACAAGATGTCCTTTAGTCTTTCTGGGAGACACATTGAGCTACACAATGGTCGATAGACTATTTTCCAAGACATTAAATCACAAATGGTCGGAAGGCAATCTGCATATCTAAATAGATATTTTAAAGAGGTTTAATAATGAAATCAACACGCACGGTAGTAAAATGAAAATCAGATGTTTCATCGAAGACAACCCATATTCAATCCCGAACAATGGTATCACGAGAGTATGCACAATATGTAACAGTGAGTTGAGAAAAACAGACGGTTCAAAACGAACGAGCATATGAAATCAGTCGTATGACTCATAAATGAAATAGCAATAGTACTCATAAAATGAGCATGAAAAGTCGGAAGCATACACGCTCTGAATACAAGTAGGTAACGTCATAACAATATAAAATCATTGTAACAAGATCAGTTCACAAGAACTAAAATTCAAGAAACGCAGTAAGAGCATATGTAATCGAGTAATATCCAATGATAGTTCATGAAGCACAAAGGCTTTGAAAAGACATAGTAATTATCATCATTAAGGTAGTGTAATATTTCAACATGTAATCAAGAGATGAAATACTACAATGATAATTAAATGTAAATAATAAGGATTAGAGAGTTACCCGCGCATATATTGAACCACATTGGTAGATTCTGTGCTTGACACTTAAAACCTAATTTTTTTGAACTTTCGGTTATAGACTAAGTTTTGAAAACGACTCAGTTCCCTATAACCATCTCTCTGATACCAATCTGTGAGATCCCCATAATCTGACATGGAACAACTAGGCAACGAGGGAGTAACACGTCATGGTACAAGAAACAAAGAATTACAGTTGACACAAAGCTGGCATAATAAAAACTTGTACATTACATCATAAAATAATCAGAGTTTTAAACATAGGTCCCAGAGTTTTATAAGCGGAAAATATATTATTTCATTACGATTTATAACATAAAGTTGCCCAAAAGGTAGAATAAAATTCTGACAGTTTTTACTAAAGCCAATCTTTTAAAAGCATCACAGAAATCTCCAAGCTGCGATAATATCCTGCGGGCTCCAATCTAAGCAAAGTTAAGTAATAATACATGAGATTAAACATGTAAAATCGTCAACATAAAGTTGAGATATTCATAGGTTTAGCAGTAAAGGTGTAGAACACAAACATTCATTTGTAAACACGTAGTAGGGAAAATGGTTATATACGTCAACCATAGTCCGAACTATTATTATTATTTTTCAGTTCATGAACCGAAGCTTAACTCAAAGTAAGTTCATCTAGGGATTATTCAGCCTAAATACTCAAGTATAAACAAATATTAGTGCGACAAGGTAATCGGGACGGGGATAGTCAATCCCGATGGATCCACCCACAACATTCGCGCTTAGTAGCATGATCAATTAACGGTTCATGATCAGGAGAGGAAACTCAAGGCTAGACTAAAAAGCAATAATAATAATGAAAGTCTGGAAAGCATACAAGTTCTGGATAGCATACAAGTTCTGGATAGCATACAAGTTCTGGATAGCATACAATTTTTAAAAGGTTGTGTTCCACCATGTAAAATCTCACCCCGTGTTTAGAAACCATGTATAAGTAAAAAGGGGCTATGAACTTAATAACTGGGTTTTTAGCCAAGTATAAAAGAGTTATCGTCCGATCTTTTCGAATTGATTACCGTTAATTAGTGCGACTCAGTCGTTCTTGGTGGAAAATAAAATGTGTTGTTTGATTATCTATTTTAAACTAAAAGAAAATATGAAAATGTCGTTGAGTAAAAATAAAGCTTTAAAAATTAAACTAAAAATTACTAGAAAAACACTTGGTAAAAATAGAGATTTCGGGAAGCGTGCAATTTTTAGAAATTAAAACGTAATGAACTTGAAACTTAAAACTTTATAAAACTTAAAAACATGAACTATCGAAATAATAATAAACCCAATCTGTCGGAATGTAATGCAATCAAACCCATCAGAATATCAAAGTAAAGTCCATCGGAATAATCCATGTGAATAACCATCGGAATGTAACAAAGTTGCATCTATCGGAATGTATGTCTATCGGAATGTTCAGATTGGAATAATAGAAACACTTCTGTCGCAATACACTACTATCGGAATGTACAGATCGGAATACAAGGTTCAATCTCGTCGGAATGTTGTTAACAAAATTTGGGCAGTGCTTCGACTAGAAATAACCTTAAGACCCGTCGGAATATGCAATCGCAATGAGCGATCGCAATCCCGATCGGAGTAAGGGGGAAAAACCTTAGATCACAAAGTAAAACCACAAATGGTTATTGGGATACAAAGAAGCTGTCGGAATGTGTAAAGACCCTCAATATTGCGATGAACAACAAAATAATCCAAAAATGGAGTAAAGCTGAAATTTCAATAAGCACTTCCAAAAAGTATACTTAACCGAATCTTAAACAACTCAATAAGCATTAATTTCAAGACTTTTGAAATTCAAAATAGCGAACTTCATGAATCGAACCTTTTAAAAACACTAAACCTTTTAAGAAAACCGAAAAGCAATAAGCTATATATATGAAATAAGCCAATAAGCACAACAAGCTTATAGCCTATGCCGTATAAAAGCTTAGTATGGAATCAAAAGATTAACTTTTTAATCACTAAAACATAAAAATCACACACGAAGTATAAAAATTCGTATCAAAATCAAAGTGAAATCAAGAAAGGTAGAAAGAGATAACAGATTAAAAGCTTAAACTTGAACTTTTGATTAATGAAACTCTAATACATAGATTAAACAAAGCTTAACTTGAAAGAAAAGATGAAGTTTAGTGAGAGAAAGTTAAACACTGTCTCTCTCTAAAATGAAAACTAAAGAAAGGAAAATAACAAGCTAAAAAACTAACACCCTCCTAATGTGTCATTAGGAGGGTATATATAGGGAGTGGGGAGTGCATGTGTGCTTCCTTTTTTCTTTCTTTTCGTCTCGACTCGATTTAATTTGTCTTTCTCGACGTCGTCTCGGGATTTGTCGATATAAATTGAACTCGTCTTATAATCTTCCTCATTTTTTAGACTTGAGTTCTTCGGCTTTATTAAACTTCCGTCTTTAGACTTGTTCTTCGATAGATCTTCAGAATAGGCCTTGGACTTCCGTTCTTTTTGCACTCTTGATCTTTTGACTTCGTCTTTTCTCTTTTTCTTCGATAAAAGCCCGTGAAAGCCCGTGTTTTCTTCCTTTTTCATCTTTTGGTCCTAAAACACAATAAAAACACGAACCACGCATAATTCCGACTTTTACGACATAAAATTTACGTTTTGGTCTTGTTATTATTGGAAATAAGTGGTAAAAGGATAAGTGTTTTCACACTTATTAAATCCCCTACCCTTGACCATTGCAATGCCCTCATGCAATGCATTAATTACAAAGCAAGTGTTACATTTTCCATCATAATCAATCCACATTGGCCTTTATTAACGAGACAAAATATTTAAAGGAAGAAAACAAGTAAAAAGATCAAAAAACTACCTTAGGGTTTTGGAATGTCATGAATGATTATCACCCTCAAGTTTCACGTTATCCATACCAAGCTTAAAAACAAGATCATTGTTATTATAAGTTAGCAAACTAACACAAATTCATGTGGCCCAATTATTCACTTAGACTCCCTTATTCCTAGGTGTATCTCTTATATTTTATTATTGTCTTGAATGATCACGAGGATGCATTGTTGACTTATCGATAGTTTATTTAGGCCGAAAATAAAGTGGGAAGATTTAATCAATAGTTAGATAAAGGACAAAATCTTTTAAAACTGCTTCTCGGGACCTCTTAAAGTTCATATCTTGGCATAACTCGCTTCACGATTTGAGACCTTTCTCGGACCGATATTTGGCAGCGACTTTATACTTCGAATCTTTGAGAGACGTTCTTGAAATTATGGTCTTCTCTTCATAATAGGAATTACTTCACTTGAAGTATTTGAGAGATTCTTTATATTTGGACCACGACTTCTTCATTTTTCTTTAATCATTATTTTGGACTTTGATATACAACGATCCGCCTCCTTTTAGGACTTGGATCTATTTATCCTCATACCTTGTTAGGGCCTTTTTTGATAGACTTCTCCATGATCTTTTGGGGAGTTTTTACTTTTCGTCGTGTGTCCCTATCCTTCATATTGATTTGTAGAATCTTGATAACCTATGAATCTATGAAGTGGGTTGATGTTTTCTAGAGAGAGAAACTAGAGAGAGAAAGTGAGAGAAACTATGTGTCTTTTTATTCAAGTGAAAACAAGAAATGAACAACAACCAACCCCTTTCCATGGTGGAAAGGGGTATTTATATCCTAGGCCCTTATTTGGGCTTGGGCCGGCCCATGACAAGCCCATGGGCCGGTTTCTTACTTAACTTAATAAGTAACACTAACTACGAGCTATTACAATCATAAATAATATTGTGGAGTGACCGATACTTCTAATATACGTAAAAACGTATTTCTAACAATCTCCCCCTAAGGGAGGTCACTCCATGTTACAAAGTTCTAAACCTAGCATACTATACTAAGTCTTCGTTCTTCAGCTCGTAGTCTTTTCTTCTTTCTTTTTGTTGTGAATATTTTGATTTGATCTTTTAGGCTTTGACTTGAGAGCATTGTTCTTTTGGCCTTTCACGTGCGATCTTTGCCTTCTTGTGAAACTTGCCTCCTCGTGACTTCATGTTCCACACACTTATGTCTTTTTGTTGAATTCTCGAAAGCTTCAGAGTTTAGTACAGCGGAAGACTTCATTTTGCACTTTCTTGAATTTTGTTGAACTTTGATGAAGAAAAACATAAGCATGTGGGAACGACTTCTACAGGTACACCGCAACACCACCGTCTTCAACTGGTACACAGCAACGTCACCGTCTCCAACAGGTACACAACAATGCCACCGTCTTTAACAGGTACACAACAACGACACGAATAAAATGGCTTTGACATTTTATTCTAATTCGGTAGCATTTTACCTCCGGTCGGTGAAGACCGTTGGACGATATTAGATATCGTACCCGTGACGGATATTTTCAATTAAGTAACTTCCTGAGAGGATTTCGCGGGTAAACCCGTTCTCTTTATTCGACCGTCCAAAGCTGACTGCGAACATAAAGAGTGAATCACTTGGATAAATTATCCTTGTGATTTGAAGCCGTCAATTCATGAAACCTGGAACAAGTGAATTTCAATTAAGATTTTCACCATCGTTGCTTTCCAGTTATCACGAGCTCAATTCATAAAGAATCTTGCACGTCACCTACCAAGTGCTGTTTGATGTTAACACTAGAAGGATTTCCACTCGTCACTGTGATCAATAAAGAGTCACTCTGAGTGTTCTGGCAAGATCATATGATAATGCGTAGAGGCCTGGAATGAGTTTAAGTTCAATTAAGAATTAAACCACTGTTTCTTTCCAGTTTTTTCACAAGATTGGTTCTAAAAGAACCGCACGTGTAACCTACCATGAGCTTGTTTGATGTTGGCTCAAGCAGGATTTCCATCTTCATTGTAATACTTGTGTATTACTCGGATGTTCTGGCAATATTACAGGAATACTGCGTAGGACTCATGAAAATCTCTTACTTTTCACAGTGTGTGAGAAAGCAAGGAATAAATGGAAAGTGTCCTAATGAGACTTTTGATGATCTCGTGGCTCTAGACTCGATAGTGCGTTTTGATTTAGTGAGCGATGGCTGGAGAGGAGTGCCACCTTTTCAATACCAGTCTATTCGGAGTGAATAAACCAATAGATAACGTGTTGATCTCCGTGTGATTAAAACAAATACCTTTTGAGAGATATTTGAGTTAGCTGGGAAGGGTTGTGCATTGCATCACTGGGTCCATGACGTCTTTCTTCAATATCGAGAATCATTAACAAAAATGATCTCAATAGCATATGTATTGACCCGGTTTCTGCCTAAAGTTGTAAGGAGGGCTTCTTTCTTTACACCCTTTATCTTTACAATTCTTTTTCATTCTTCAACCCCTTCAATGCTTACCAATACGTCATAACTAGCACCTTGTTGTGATTGTTCCAGTGCTAGCTTAAGTACTTGGTCGGCATTCAGCTACGTTCACAATCTTTCTCCAACTTTCCTAGGACTTCTAATTCTATCTTGGGAATTGTCCTTGGGAAGATTCCATCGGCTCTGATGAATCATTGGACTAAACCTATTCCTACCACCCTTTTGTCACCACATTCGTCGTGAATTAAGCGTGTTTTGGGAAAGTATAGCCACCATGAAAAATCATTGAAAATCACCTAAGGTACTTGTGATATTGAAATCAAAAGTTTTGTACCTTAGGTGTTTTGTTCATCAAAAACGCTCCCCCTTAACACGTGCTTTACACATGTTAAGTTGGATAATCGTTAAGTCTTTTTCATCTTTTAGCCAAGTATCATTTAAATCTCCTTATCCCATTTTCTCCCCTTATCCAAAATGTTAACCATTAATATTTGGGATATTGAATGGATTAACCGGTCTTTGGGTAAAAAATGAAATCGATGTTTGGCCATAGAACATGTTAATGCTCCCCCTTAATTTAATAAGGGATAGTTGTAGTGCTTTAGTATGATATATTTTGAAAGATTTAGAATCTCGTGAGAAATTCTTGAAAAATTATCATACCTTAACACTACATCAAGCCATTAAAGCACAATATTCACAAATTTACATATTCACAATGAAAAACCAATATAAAGTGGACCTGAAATGTACGACCCATTAGATGGATCGTTGCAGTAACTTGTGGTGCACTAAATATGGTCTACCACCAACGAATCTTTCTAAACTCCTCATCAATCTACGTTTACGGAGCTTTTGATCAATCTTCTTGATCACATACTTCGCCATCTGCCGATAACCTTGATGCCAATCCTCAGTCATCTCTGGTAAAGTCCCACCCGAATTAAGATGCTTCAACTTTCCTCTGACGTATAGGAGAGTCCCATCACTGTACTTATAAAGCTCACCCACCCTCATAAACTTCATTAACCCTCGACTGTTCAAGTAGAAAATGCCGCAATTCGGGACAGAAATGCCGGTATAGGGACATCTATCTACATGTTGAGGTAACACTTGATTCACTGGACGGGTTAGGTTAAGCTTCCTTTGGTAGCTTTCGACTCCCAACTGAAGATCTTCAACTCGTTTCTTGATAACAACGCTTCGTGTGAACATACGAAGTGCTGTATTCAAGGCAATGATGTCTTCACGAGGAATATGTGTGAGTTGATCACGGGTCATCATAAGCAACATATCTTCGATATCCTCAAGGCGAATGATAGAAAAATCTCCCTGCTGGATTTTGTATTCTCTGTCATCCTCCCTTTTCAGACGAATCTCCGTCACATGATAATAGCCATTCTTGGCTTCAGTTTTCAGCCCTAAAATACTGGAGATGCGGATATCGGATCTAATGTTGCTTCCTGAATTGGCTAAGCAGCAACCCCTGTACGCCCTTCGGACTCGTTCGTCCCAATGAGATGCACCTATAACAGCATACATATCATAATTACGAGTTACCCTTGGGACCCAGGGTCGGTTTACCTTTTCCTCGATCCAGGGTATTGTCACCCAGTTGGCAGCTTTCAGCAAGGTCAAGGAGGTTGCGTACTTTGATGAACCCTTCAGAAGATACTCAAGATCATAGGTGACGAAGAAGTCGAGAGCAATCTGATTATCTTGAGAAGGATCAAGTGGAGGTGGAGCTCTTTCTGATTCATGGAGGCCTGGCCTTTGAACGGTGTTAAGAGCTTTCAGGACCTCGTCAGCATAATACTCGAACTCCATTCGGGTTAACCTGGTTTTGGCGCGAATTCGCTTATCCTTCAGCGCTCTCTTCACCAAAGACGGAGTAACCGAAGTCTTATACTCATGAGCCAGAAATGCACACAAGTCAATCGGACTACGGATACGGAGATATAGAACATCTCTGTCAGCGTCCGTGCTCGGATCATATTGAGCCGCTGCCGTGATCCAAGCTTGTGGCGGTGCAGTCTCGTCAATCTCCAACGTGTCTGCCCAGTCCCGTGTGCTTGACTCAGGAGCAGTAGATTGTGGTTCTTGTTGTAGAGGAGTAGAAACGTGAACATCTGCTGGTTCTGATTCATGCATCTCGGCGGTGTCATGAACGGGCGAGTGTTGTACAGCTTCAGGTTCAGTTACTGACTCTGCAATCACAGGAGCAACAACAACAGAACTAACAGGGTTAGTGGTAACAGGTATAGACACAGCGATAGATGTACCGAGAATCGATGATGCCGTAGTAGCATTCACATCATGGCGCCACTTGGATCGTCTTGATTCCGTTGAGGTTGATTTGTCCTTCTGCGCAGCATCTTTCTTAGCCTTGGTTCCAGACTTAGAAGGTTTCTTTGTTCTGGTAACCTTATCCCCTGTTTCCGGCTGTTTACCAGCATCATCCTTATCGCTATCCTCGTTGCTCCCCTTAGCACTCTCCTCATTACCATCACCACCATCATCACCATCATCATCATCATCATCCTCATCATCATCACCATCATCATCATCTTCTCCTTCTTCTTCTTCTCCTTCTTCTTCTTCTTCCTCTTCTTCTTCACCAGTACCCTCTTCCTGTTCACTTTCTTCCCTTTCTTCCTCAGGCAGAATGTGGTAAGGTACCACACTTCCAAACATCTTGAATAACCGATCATCCTCCATGATAGCGTCATTCAGGGATTCTTAGAGTGTCCGTTAAATCTTAGATTTATCAAAAGATCCAAGTTCCCTCATACGAGCTTTGAGGATCTTCTTTAGCTCAAAATCCGTTAACTCATAGGCAATTTTGTAGGCGGATTCAGAAGGATTGGATGACTTGATCATCAAGTTATCAGCCGCGAGTGTCTTCAACTCATCACGCAGTTTAGGCATAATGGATTCAACGGATTCTTGCACTCTCTCTTCAACAGAAGCTTCAAGTGCTTCTTTCTGCTCCTTGTATTTATCCCTCATCGCTTGAAGTCTAGTGATACGTGCAGCATGCTTATCAGCCTCAGCCTGCTTAACCTGAGCTAGTTCTTCTGCATGAGCTTTTCGAGTCAACTCCATCTCTGCAGCGAACTTAGCAAGCATCTCTTCTTGGGCTTTCTTAGATGCTTCTTCACTTTGAACTCGTCTATGTAGCTCTTGGCGAAGTTCATCCATCTCTCTTTTGTGATTATCCGTATGTTTATCCAACATTTCGGCCATTACAAATTCAGCCATTGAAGAAGTTGCAGAGCTGCTCTGGGTTGAGTGAAGAGGCTCAGTTGTTACTACGGTACTAAGGATGGGAGTTATTGGTGGTGGAAGGAATGGTGTTGAGACCGGTCGGGTTGGTAAGGGTTGTATTGGTGGAGGTTGAGTTACTAAAGGTTGAGTAGGTACCATGATTGTAGGAGCAACAGACTCCTTTTCCACACTTGCTGAAACAGGAATGGATGTCTCCTTCGAAGTAGAATACCGTTCAGGTGACCCAAACTCATCAACATCCTCTGGCTCCTCGTACTCTTCTTCAATATTCACCTGTGCACCTGAACCACTATCGCCCGTATCTTTCCTACTCCTTTCAATAGCTATCTTCATTGCTTTTCTCTCAGTCTTGTTAAGAGTAGGATCATCAACATCTTCTTCGTCACGTAGAACAAGCTCATCAGCAGTGCCTTTTCCGTTCTTATCCCCAGTCTTCTTCTTCTTGGTTTCGGGTTCAGGTAAAGCCGCTGGTTGCTTGCGTTTACCTTTACTCTTGACCGTAGTAGACGAGTCTTCTCCAGTCTGAAGGCTTGCTTTTAGCTTCTTGATTTCTAGCAGCAGTAGCTTGTAATCAGCTGAACCTTTAATTCTATCCGTCAGAAGATAATCGGGAATAGGACCAGGAATCACACCACCAGATGGTCCTTCATGCCTTAGATCTACAGTATGATCAGCCTCTTCAGTGTGATGACGACTTGCTGCACGCCTATCAATAGTAACATCATTCTTCATACAATAATTAATGATAAGCTTGATAAACCGAGGGTAAGGAAAGAAGTTATTCTTCAACTTCTTGTTTTGGAAGAGTTGAAAGGTGAATTCTTCCCACAACAATAATGCATAATCTGCATTTGCGCCTTTATACATTCCATGGAAGATGTTCATAATAGGACTGCGCAAAGCATCATGCCCACTTGTTTTCGGTGTAAGACATCTACTGAGAATACCCAACATTGCTCTCCAAGGCTGACCTACTTTAGCAGGTGTAAACTCAGACGCAACTCGTATGTCAGGACATCCAAGAGCATCGAACAACTCCATGAGTTCGTCTTTAGTAGGATCCCTCGAAAATGCCATACCTTTGGGTGTATCCCGAATGCCATATATCTTACGGAAGTCTGAAACAGTAAGTGTCTGCTGCTTGTTGTCTAGAGTGAAGGTGATCTTGTTTGAAGTGCTTTCCTTGGTAGCCCAGAACTCATACATATAATCATAAGGCACCGAGGCAGTACTCCTTAAAGCATTCTTGAAATGTGATTGATTAAGGATTGCTATGGCGACTTTAAATCCATGGTGAGTGGATTTTGAAACTGGTTTCAGCCGGTAGTTGTTTGGTATGAACTTGAGTGTTCGTGCTTCGGCAATTGCGGCTGCTCGAGAGTCTTGGATTGCTTGTACTGTTGGATTAGTCATCGTATCTGCTTAAGATAAGACATGAAATGTTGATGCACAAAAATATATAGATATGTATCATTCTTACTTCTAAGCATAACACATTTCATCAAGTACTTAGAACTTGCAAACAACTATCAATCAAACAACTCTTCATCCGGAACTTTCCTTCATTCGGACCTCTTCATTCGGAAGTCCTTCATTCGGAACTTCTTCATTCGGAAGTCCTTCATTCGGAACTTCTTCATTCGGAAGTTCTTCATTCGGAACTTCTTTCATTCGGAAGTTCGTTCGGAACTTCCTTCATTCGGAAGTTCATCCGGAACTTCCTTCATTCGGAAGTTCGTTCAGAACTTCCTTCATTCGGAAGTTCATCTGGAACTTCCTTCATTCGGAAGTTGTTAGCCTTGTTCATCCGGAAGTCATTAACGCAGCCTATGATTATTATTCTAAGCGCGATTTGGGAGTTTTAAGGCATGCTAAGGCAACACAACATCTATCTAAGGACATTCCGAGCATAACCCACCTAAAACCCCTAATTAATTGATCCCAAATTAGGCAAACGAACCTAATTTGATAATCTTAATTCAAACGAATTTATTAAGTGGATTTCAATGATTTAAACGAATTAATGATCAAAGATTGATGCTTATTACCTTTTAAATCGAATGAACTGAGTTGATTGATTGAAAACGAAAGTCTTTGGGAGCTTGTGTGTGTTTTAATGGCGGAAATTAAACAAACAATGAATAAGATAAGCTAAAGGGACGGGGGATATGGATTTGACTTAGGTCAAATTTTACAACTTTCAACAAATATCACCTTAAGTCCCTATACTCTTCTATTCTTTTCCTTTTTGGTTCTTATCTTTTCATTTTTCCTAACCATTATTAAATTTCGCCAACTTAACCTTCACACAACTTAAGCATCACAACCTATTAGCAAATCTCCAAAATCTTAAAGCAAATACTATCACATTGAGCGAGCACTAGTCGTATTCTAAAGCAAGACTACTCGTTAGCCAATTAATTTTCCACAAACACTTTTTGAAAATCGTTTTGATGACGAAGATGATTTAATATTTTCTCCCCCTTAAACGATGACCCGTTTTCTATTTAAAGAGCTGTAGTCATTGTTTAAAGAGTCAAATATTGATAAAAACATTTCCAATTGATGTTTTGAAAAGATTGATTCGTGGTGGCAATAAGATTTCTCTTATTTTGACAAATTAATGCACTGAGACGTACACTGACTCGTGTTAGACCAAGTTGTAAAGTAAACTTGATCCCTTTGCATGATTTGGCTTGTAAATCACGCCCGAGAAAATTAATTCCCGTTGTGAGCCAACGTTTTCCAAGGAAATACGTGACTTTAATATGAAAACTGGGTTGCAGTCTGAAATAACTACAAGCCATTGTGGGCATGTTTTAAAAATGTACAACTTTTATACGGACTCTATTTATGGCACCGTGTCAATATTGATCGACATTTCTAAGGCCGTAAATATTACAGTACTAAAAGACATGCCCGATTTAAAAACGAAAAATATTTTTGGATTTTCTTGATTTTATATTTTTTATGGTTTTTGTATGTTATATATTTTTTATGGTTTTTCTAGGTTTTATATTTTTTTATGGATTTTCTTGGTTTTATATTTTTGTATTTTTCTTTTTGGGTTTAAATATATACGATAATATACATGATCACGAACAAAGGATACGCCTGAATAGTTTACCACTACTATTCAGCTGATTCTTCTGCCAATTCTTTGAGAGTCGCTGGAGTAAATGATTTCATGCCAAGCTTGTCGATCAAAAACTCGATTCGTCCTCGATCTAAGGCTTTGGTGAACATATCTGCCAGCTGATACTCAGTAGTGACAAAATACAGCTCGATCACTCCGTTCTCCACCTGCTCTTTAATGAAATGGTAGCGAATGTCTATGTGCTTGGCCCGGGAGTGTTGAACATAGTTGCAGCAAAGGGCAATGGCGCTCTTGTTGTCACAATACATCGGGATTTTGTTAAATCCCAAACCGTAGTTAGTTAATTATGATCTCATCCAAAGGACTTGAGCACAACAGCCGGACATGGCGATGTATTCAGCCTCCGTGCTATAAATTGCAGCGCTTTTCTATCTTTTTGAAGACCAACTGATCAATCTATCTCCAAGGAGTTGCATAAATCTAGAGGTGCTACGCCTCGTGTCTTGACATCCAGCATGATCAGCATCTGCGTATGATATTAAAGCAATAGAGGAATCTTTCAGATACCATAGACCACGATGAAGTGTTCCTTTTAGATACCGAAAGATCCTTTTAACAACATGTAGGTGCTTTTCGGTAGGCCGAGCCTGATACCGGGCACACATGCATACGGCAAATTGCAAATCAGGCCTGCTAGCAGTCAGATAGAGAAGGGTGCCGATCATCCCACGGTAAAGTTTTGGATCGACAATAGTCCCATTCCTATCTTCATCTAACTTGGATTTCTCCACCATTGGAGTGTCCACGGGGTCACAATTATCAAAGTTATATTTCTTTAAAGATTCTAGAGCATATTTGGATTGATTAATAAAGATGCCTCTGGGATTCTGAGAAATCTGTAATCCTAAGAAAAATGAAAATTTTCCCATCATTGACATCTGAAAGCGTGTGGACATTATCTTCTCAAAGCGTTTAGACAATTCTATGTTAGAGGCAGCAAATATTATATCATCAACATAAATTTGTACCAGAATCATGTCGTTGTCCTCCTTGAGAGTGAATAGAGTGGGGTCCACTTTGCCTTTGGAGAAGCCTTCCGAGATGAGATATGTTGAAAGGAGATCATACCACGCGCGTGGAGCTTGTTTCAACCCATAGAGAGCCTTCTTAAGCTTGTACACATGATTAGGAAACTACGTGCTAACGAACCCATCCGGCTGACTAATATAGACTTCTTCCCTTAGTTCACCATTCAAAAATGCCGTCTTCACATCCATTTGATAGACGATCATGTTCATATGAGCATCATACGCAAGGAATAGTCTAATCGCCTCCAATCTTGCCACAGGAGGAAAAGATTCTTCAAAGTCTATACCCAAGGCTTGTTTATATCCTCTAGCAACCAATCTAGCCTTATTTTTCAATACTGCACCCATCTCATCAAGTTTAACCTTATAAACCCACAACAAAGTAAGGATGTTAACCTTGTCAGGGAGAGGAACTAATTCCCATACTTCAAGTCTTTGGAATTCATTTAGTTCCTCCTGCATGGCATCAATCCAAGATGATTGAGTCATAGCATGTTGCCAATTTTTAGGTTCAACTTCGGAGAGAAATGCATCAAAGTAGCAATAGAGTGCACTCTCTTGTAATTGATGGCGTGTAGAGACTGGTCGATCGAGATTACCAATGACATTCCTAATTGGGTGATCTTTTGTCCATTTGGTGCTATGTTTTTCAATCCTAGGTGGTCTGGAGTGAACAATAGAAGGAGCTTCTTCTGAGGTAGACGCGGCTGAAGGGTTTTCAGGTATCGCTACACCAAAGAAAGGAAGCTCTTGCAGGTGAGCATATTCCAAATCGTGATCAATAGAATCCTCTTCCACATCATTAGGCACAAGTAGGGGTGACGATTCAGGTGTAGTTTGAGAATCACTTGGTAAAGGTGCATCTGGTTCAATGTTAATTGAAGATGCATTAGATAAAGCTTCATTTGCTTGAGCAACAACTTCAGGGATTGGAGCTATCACTACAGGTGCTGGAACTTCATCATTTGGGGGATCAAAGAATTCATCAAACAACGGTTGAAACAGTTTATCCCACTCGGGCCTTGTTGGTGGTAAAAATGATGTAGAAGTAGGATTATTGGGAACTAATCCGGAACTAATAGCACCGGTTCCCATCTCATGAAGCGCGGGTTCAGAGCTGCGTTGCTCAAAAGCCATCGCTGTCAGCTCATCGAAATCTGCGTCCATAGTTTCTACGATCTTACCAAGACGACGGTTGTAAATTCGGTATGCTTTCTTGGAGGGTGAGTAACCAATGAAAATACCTATATCGGCTTTCGGTTGAAGCTTGCCCAAGTTCTCACTATTAATGTTTGGATAACAAAGAGCACCAAACACATGAAAAAAATGAAACATCGGGTTTACGGTCATGTAGAAGCTCGTAAGGTGTTTTTCCATGGCGTTTCCGAATGATAGAACGGTTTTGGGTGAAACATGCAGTAGATATGGCTTCTGCCCACAAGAACAATGGAGCGTTCGCATAAATTAGCATAATCCTAGCAGCTTCCATAAGCGTACGATTCCGTCTTTCAACGACACCGTTTTGTTGTGGAGTGCGTGCAGCGGATGTTTCATGTGAGATACCAACTCCTTCATAGTAATCACGAAGAGTCTGGTTGACGAACTCTGTTCCATTATCTGTACGAATACGACGGACGGTAGTATTCAAACGTACCTGAATAAATTTCAGAAAAGTGATGATAGCCTTTGGTGCTTCAACCTTTGTACGTATAAATCTAACCCATGTAAACCTGGAGAAATCATCCACCATAACCAGAATGAATTTCTTACCGCTCACACTTTCAGTTCTCATTGACCCACAAAGATCCATATGCAAAAGATGAAGTTTTTCTTGATTGGTGTCTTCAGCTTTGGGCTTGTATGATTTCTTGGTACTTTTCCCCATTGAACACGCGGAACATAAATGGTCCTTGTGAAATTTGAGCTTTGGAAGACCACGAACTAATTCGTTTTTAGCCAGATGATTAATAGCATCAAAGTTAAGATGAGATAATCTGCGATGCCATAACCATGACTTGGTCTTAGATGCTTTAGAGAGAAGACATACTGGAGAGGCGGCCATCATGTCTTGTAGGGACAACGTATAAAGATTTGCACAACGAGATCCCTTCAACAAGTCTTTTCCTTCCAAGTTGCGGATGAAACAAGTGTGTTGTCGAAAAGCAACCTCTAGGTTGGAATCACAAAACTATCCTACTGAAAATAAGTTATGACCAAGACCTTCTACATAGTATACCCTTGAAATCGTAACGTTTCCAATCTGATATTCACCATACCCCATTATCTTTGCTATATGATCATTACCGAATTTAACCGTTCCAAGAAACTTGTTGACGAAATTTCGGAGCATCGAGCGATCTCCGGTCATATGCTTTGAACAACCGGAGTCCAAATACCAGAGGATGATTTGGACCACCTGAAAATATCACCAGACGAGGACAATGTAGAGGTATCGGAATCTGAATGTTCCTTGTTATTAGCAGGTACAGATTTAATAATCTTAGATTTGCTAACTTTAGGTTTCTTAGATTTCCTAGCCTTCTTCTTCCTAGTCGGTGGTGTAGATTCTAGTTGGCTTAAGTCTTGAGGTATTTCTTCACTGATAGGCACTATAGTGGGGGCTGACCTAATTAAAGGGCGCTGTTTCCATACTTTAGTGCTAGTGTGCCTAACAAAAGGACGCTCAGACCTAACCTCAATGGATGCATTCCTAGTTAAAAGGCATATTTTTCCATCTAATGTAAAGGTCCTACCAGTGGGACGCCATTGCCAGCCAACTTGGGCACGAGTTCTACCAGTTGGCTTCCATTCAAGATTATTCCTAATGGCATTCATTTCATTCACATGATCAATAAGACACAAATCATGACGTTGGGAAAACATACATTCATTACAATTCCAACAATTCAAATTAGAATTCACGAATGGTTTAGGCTTCTGCACAGGCGCAGAGCTTTTAGTCTTAACATGATTCTTTTTATTTAAAACTGAACTAACATTCCTATGGTGAGCTTCTACTTTCTTCTTGTTGGTACTACTAGTGGAGGGCTTGATCTTATCTTTCTTGAGTGGCGATACTTTAGCCTTAGTAGACTCTTTTACTCCTGTAGAAGGCAAAGTGGGAATATTAGCAACAGATTTTAAAGGTGCCTTACTTGATGGTGCCAATGACGGTTTTGCTCCTGGGGTCTTATTGAATGGAGTTACATCAATGGGACTATTAGTGAGTAGTGCAGAACCTGGTTTACCTATGTATTGCAAATAAGCTAAGCAATATTGAACTCGCTTAATATATTCATGGGCTGAATAATAGTAGCTACTTGAGGGATCTAAGGCATAAAGATCGTCTAAAATATCCCTAACAAGATCTACATGCTTAATGGCATTCCTCATATAATCATCGTAGGTAACCAGGTTTCTCTTATGGAGCGGGTTCTTATAAAGCACTACTGACTTGGTTGTTGGAGCACTAGAGGACGGTGCAGAGTTGGTAGCTAAGTTATTAACAGCTTCTTGTCGGGTGAGAAGAAGTGTCTCCTTTAACTCGGCCAAAACCATGTTTTTGTCAATGAGCAGGATGTTTAAGTCAGAAATTTCCTCACATTTTTTGTTCAATTGTTCAACATAAGATTGTTGCTGTGCCGCATTAAAAGCGAAGCGTTCTTCTAGTGAACCATAAAGTTTGGACATTCCCTGTCTTGCACGATCCATCTCCCCTAGAATAGACGAAAGTCTAATTTCTAAGTCCTGGTTTTTAGACTCTGCAGCCTCTAGTTCCAATTTTAGTGTTTCATTTGATGACAAATCTCTCTTCAATCTCATAATCTCTTCCTCTAATGCCTTAACAATTGCAATCATCTTGTCACTCGTCTCAACACCATTTTCACAACCATTTGTTATCAAAAGATCCTCATTTTGAGTTTGTTGTTTTAATTCTAAAGATATACAATGTTGTTCTAGTTGATTAAAGCGTTTTGAAAGTAGATTGTAAGAATCTTGTAGCTTTAAAAACTCAGCGTTAGATTCGTGACAAGAATGATTATCTACCTCATTTACAGTATCAGCAACATTTACAGAGAGATCACACACATCATCACATATATTCACAGCATCACATTTAATCATAGCGTATGTAAGCTCATTCGAATAATTAACATTTATAGTAGTAAGCACATCACACGAAATTACTTGGGACAAGAATCGGTCATATTCAGATAAAATCTTTTCCTTTTGAATTAGTTGTAGTTCGTAAGCGGTGTCCATTTCATAAAACACTTTTTGAACTTCTCCAATTTCAAACTCAAGATTTTCTTTAAGAGATGCAAAACTTCCTTTTAGACTTTCGACAAATGGATTGATCTCATTCTTAAACACCTCGTTCATGTGTTCGAAAGCCCATTCTCCGGCGTTTAGGCCATTTGAAGTCGTACATTCCAAAATGACCTTGTCAAAATTAGTAAAGTATTGATTAATCTCTTGCAAGTTTAACCATACAGTGCTAACAGGTGGAAGATCCTTTGGAATTTCCTTAGGACCTTCCATGTTGACAACTGTAGGAAATGTACTAGGGTTTTCTTCATTTAACATGTAGGTTGGTGCCGTAATGAGATCTTTGTCCATATGGAAGCGAATTCTAAAATCCGTTTTAGCAAGCTCCTGATTCATTTTAAAATAATCACAATCGGGATATTTTGCAGAGTTGTATGACCGATTCTCATCAACTAGATCCTTATTGGTGCGATCATTGAAAATATCAATCAGGTCTAAAACCAAACCTAATTGGGTTGCATTATAAAGTCTAGGACTATGGATTAAAGCTTGTTTTGCATACTGTGGATTAGGGGGAAGGCCTTTTTGACGCGATAAGTTAAATTCTCTAAACGAAGCATCAAATAAGTGCACTAGTTGAGAGGCAGCGTATTGTCTTAAAAGCAAATAATCTAGACTTCTAATCTTATTAGCCGCATTAATTTCCACTTCATTCTTCTTAGACTCTAGTAATTCAAAATCCGTTTGAAGTTTTTGAAAATTAGTGACCGCTAATTCTTTTTCTTTAAGTTCGTTAGAAAGATCTGCTCTTAAGGTTTCAATTTCCTGCAAATGACCCATTTGTTTGTTCGAAAATGATCATACTTGGGATTTGTTAGAACACTAGACGAAGGCACTAATTCTAAAGTTTGAACTTTCTCGTTGCTTAAGGCAAGCTCATCAGACAAATTCTTATTCTTAGCTAAGGTTTCCAAGAGTGCAGCATTCATTTGGCTAAGTAATATAGCAGGAACCATAACCAAATCTTGTTGAGCAGGAGTATGTGTATGCGAAATAACTCCCGGTTGTGTTTCACTCAAAGTCTGGGGACTCACATTGATATTACTATCATTGATTGTCTCCTCATTTGAAAGACTCACCACCGAAGACTCATTCGAATCAGCACTCTCTTGCACAACTTGATGTGGTTGAATACTAGCATCAGTGGTATTATCAGTGGTATTAATAAGTACCTCAGATCTCTTTTCTGGCCCTAGGCTAGAGATAGTTGCCATAAGAGCTGCCTGTGCAGATTGAAGTTCATCGCAGTCTGAATCATAAGCATCAAGATCATCTGCTTGGTATGCTGCATTCTGTGTAGTGACAACGTCTTGTTCAGCAATCCCAGGATCGGCAAGAAATGCAAGCTCCTCTTCATCAAGTTCCCTTCCTTGTGCCTGAGCATTCACCAGATAAATCTTCTCTGCAAACCATTGACCATCCCTTCTCCTCTTGGGTTCTTGCAATCCCGGGACATGTGACCTTCTTCCTTGCAGTTGTAGCATGTAATCATTCTCAACTTGCCTGTAGAATTAGCCCGTGGAGGAGTGTTGACCATTGGAGCAGGATTGACCGTGCGAGCATTGGTAGTTGATGTAGTAGGTCTCCCCTGATAAGGTTGAATAGGTTGAACCATTACCCTGCCATTCTCAATTGTAGCTTGTTGGAGAGAATTGGATGAATTCCTCAACTGATTGTTAGTAGGAGCTGATCTTCTAAATACTCGTTTGCTTAAGGTCCTTGTGAGATAAGCAGACATAGTGGTTAACACTTCAACTGGGTCAGTGCCTTGTTTGAACACAGGAATGGGGACTTCATCATCATCACAATACATTGCTTGGTCTTGATGAGCTGCATAATCACTAGAAGGAATACTCATGTGGTCAGGGTAGCTTGTTGGATATGCTGCATTCTCTTGATAAGAAGAATATGAAGACTGAGCATAAGGTGCAATGCTTGCTGGGTGAGGTTGTGTAGCATATTGTGATGAAGGTGCATTAAACCGATATTGTTGCTGATGTGAGGTGGGTGGTTGCGGTAGAATCGAGTATTGGGGAAAGGTTGGTGTCATGTAAGGTGATGGATGATAGGCTTGATGTCCTAAGATATAAGGAGTGTTGTTGTGTGACAAGCTTGGTTGATTCGCCATCAAAGCTAAAGAATCTGGGTACATACCTCGAGGTGAACGGTGCATGATCACATGTTTCTCATGCTGCTGAAGAAAAGCATAGAGTTGATCCAAATTGAACTTATGCAAATCCCTGGTTAACTTAACATCGGTAATATACTCACCCCATTCAGCTTGAGGTAAAGTATTCAAAAATTTGGTGTTAACCTGGAATGGAGCAATCACGAGATTGTATACATTCAGATCATTCATGAGAGTAGTGAATCTGAAGTAATAGTCGTGAAGCGTTTCCCCTGGGTTGTACGTGAATCTATCAAACAGATCATACAACTGACATTCCCTTTCCTGTTTGGTAAGAGACGTACCTTGTAGCAACACCTTTAGACGTTCCCATAAATCCTTTGCCACCGTATACTGACTTACCATCCGATAGATGTCATGTGGAAGAGCTTGGAGAATGGTTTGAAGAGCCTTTTCGTCTGCATCGGCAACAAGTTGTTGAGCTGGTGTAAGTTCTTCAAACTCCCTTGGTCGAGTCACATTGTTAACCACGATGGTTCCATAGTCAAGTGGACCATTTAAAATTGACTTAACCATAAGCCTCCCATATACCGGTTTTCCCTTAAGGTAAGACATCATCCGGCTTTGCCATGCTTCAAAAACTTCTTTGATGAGCATTGGAGGGCGATTATCCGTTCCCGTAATCACGGAAATATCCGTAAGTGATGTCATCTGAGGCAATACTGAATTCGGATTCATTTTGTTCACTTCAAAGAGACAAAGATTATCGGTTGATCGAGCAGTGCAGTAAAGCTTGTGAATTGTGTTGAGTTTTTGTTGTAAGAAACCAAGATTAAATCCTCTAAAAAATCGTCGAAAAAACAAGTAAAATATCCCTTGATTCGGAACTTTTGTTGATTCGGAAGTGTTGATTCGGAAGATTTTGGCTTGGAATACCTTGATTCGGAACTTTTGGTTCGGAAGATTTGATTCAGAACTTTCCCTTGATCCGGAACTTTTCCTTGATCCGGAACTTTTTCCTTGATCCGGAACTTTCCTTGATCCGGAACTTTCCTTTGATCCGGAACTTTTTCCTTGATCCGGAACTTTCCTTGATCCGGAACTTTTCCCTTGATCCGGAACTTTACCTTGATCCGGAACTTTCCTTGATCCGGAACTTTTCCCTTGATCCGGAACTTTTGGTTCGGAACTTCTTGATCCGGAACTTTCCTTGATCCGGAACTTTTGGTTCGGAACTTCTTGATCCGGAACTTGTTGATCCGGAACTTTTTGATCTTGGTTCGGAACTTTACTGGGTAATCAGAAACTTTGTTCGAGTATGAACAGTCGATCAAAAAGATGAAATAAACCCAGATTTTTACCAAATAACCCAAAAAGTTTTGTGATTTCTACAATAATAAGTAAAAACTAATACTTATCTACTAATCCCAATCACAAAAACACCAAAAACTCCAAAAATCAAGATGGATCTTCTTAAAGAACACTAATACAATCAAAAACTAAAAAACCACACAAATCATTACCTTAAATCACCCCATAGCTCTGATACCAAATGTAGAATCTTGATAACCTATGAATCTATGAAGTGGGTTGATGTTTTCTAGAGAGAGAAACTAGAGAGAGAAAGTGAGAGAAACTATGTGTCTTTTTATTCAAGTGAAAACAAGAAATGAACAACAACCAACCGCTTTCCATGGTGGAAAGGGGTATTTATATCCTAGGCCCTTATTTGGGCTTGGGCCGGCCCATGACAAGCCCATGGGCCGGTTTCTTACTTAACTTAATAAGTAACACTAACTACGAGCTATTACAATCATAAATAATATTGTGGAGTGACCGACACTTCTAATATACGTAAAAACGTATTTCTAACATGATTTTTGATAAATGATTCTTCACATCACGTTTGGATCTTTAGCAACAAAATGTAGCCCTCATGCCTTGTTAGGGCCTTTTCGGACTCGCCAATCTTCGCATTCCGCTTCAATAAGTAATTCCTTGGCCATGAACTCTAATTAATACCGAGCAACTTTTAAACGATCTTGGGCTAGAAGCTAAGTAACTTTTCAAATCGTACAACCTTATTTATTGTAGATAAATTTATTAGCAAGCGATGGGAGAAGAAGCTCATAATTAACTCACATAAATTCATGAAAGAATACCGAACTTATAATTGACTCTATCATCTCTCGTTCTCCACAATTTAAAATCTCAAGGAATGAGACTCATGGATGCTTAGCCAATTAAATCAAAGTTTTGGGTTTTCGAGTCGCCTATAGGATCTTGTATCTTCTTAGACTTTTTCAAGTTTAGAATTCGCATTTTAAAGTTCCCTTGATAAACGACTCTCTAGGATCAATTATAGGAACTTGCGAAAAGTTCTTGTTCTTAACCCGTGAGAGTTAAGACTTTCGCGTTTTAAAGCTCCCTATATAAAAGCCTAACAAAACTTGACTTTAACACGTTAAGGATACTAGCTAGAGTAAACTTAGATAAGTAAACTCGGGTTGAGTCAAAATATTCACGACTTTGAAAAATTTAAAACCACTTTATTAAACTTTATTTTAGCAAAGAAAGTGAATAACGCTAACAAAGGAAAAATTACTCGGCCAAAATAGATTAAAAATTTTGAAAAAAGTCAAAAAATCAAATTTTCCGGTTAAAATGAGGGCAAATTCATGGAAAAGACCGCTTACTTCGATAGAAGTCCCCCTACACTTGATATAAACATTATCCTTAATGTTTAAGCATGTGGGGGTAAACTCCCCTACACTTATGACATTGTGCACGTTGTTTAAATCTTGCTAAGGAAAGGACAACTATAGTGATTCCTATTTTAATATTGAAGACTATAAAATAGTGAATCAAAAGAGTTTAGGATAGAACCAAGAAGATGGGATCACGGTTCGTCAAAAGTCATCGAGAATGGATCTTTGAAGCTTTAATCCCTGCACATCATAAGAAACAAGACAACAAACACATACGGGGCTCCCCCTACACTTATTTTGAAAACGGTAAATGATAGATCAACGGGTTGCCTCCCGAGAAGCGCTTGCTTTTGTTAACCGAGTCACGAGCCTGACTCGACCCAGAACTAATTCAAGGGAAACGTGGTGAGGGATGGTATCATCTCATGAGAGATGTCCTCACCAAAGTACAACTTCACGCACTGGCCATTCACCTTAAAATTGGGCCCATTTGGCTGAGAAAGCTCAATGGTGCCATATGGGAAGACTTTGGCGACGGTGAATGGACCAGACCAACGGCTCTTCAACTTGCCCGAGAAGATCTTCAACCGAGCGTTAAAGAGTAAGACTTGATCACCAACGTGGAACTCTTGGTTCTTAATCCTAGCATCATGGATGATCTTGGTCTTCTCCTTGTAGATCAACGAGTTCTCATAAGCTTCATTCCTCAATTCATTTAGCTCGTTGAGTTGAATCTTCCGAAGATCGCCGGATTTGTTGATGTCGAAGTTAGCCCACTTCAAGGCCCAGTGCGCCTTATGTTCCAGGTCGATAGGGAGGTGGCATGCCTTCCCGTACACAAGACGATAAGGTGTGCAACCAATCGGGGTCTTATAAGCGGTACGGAAAGCCCACAAAGCATCATCTAACTTATCGGCCCACGAGGCACGATGCTCTCCCACAGTACGCTCCAGAATTCGCTTTAATCCACGGTTAGATATCTCGGCTTGACCATTGGTTTGAGGACGATAAGCGGTGGAAAGACGATGATTAACACCATACTTAGCCATGACTCGAGCAAATTGATCATTGTAAAAATGAGTCCCACGATCACTGATGATAGCACGAGGAATACCGAATCGAGCAAAAAGCTGCTTTAAAAAGTTCACAACCACCCTTGCATCGTTCGTAGGGAGAGCCTTGGCTTCAACCCATTTAGATACGTAGTCAACGACTACAAGGATGTACTTGTTCCCTTTAGATGATGGAAATGGACCCATAAACTCGATGCCCTATACATCAAAGATTTCACATTCTTGTATGAAATTTTGAGGCATCTCATCTTTATGTGTGATCTTGCCTTGGCGTTGGCAAGCATCACAATTTTTAACCATCTCGTGAGCGTCACGATAAATGGTGGGCCAATAGAATCCAAAGTCGAAAACTTTCTTAGCGGTGTAGTTGGGACCAAAGTGATCACCAGTGGGTCCTTTATGGCAAGCTTCGAGAATATCGAAAGCTGCGGGTCCATCAACACACCGACGAATATCAGATCAGCACATTGTTTGAAGAGATAAGGGTCATCCCAAAAGTAAGTCTTAATATCTTTAAAGAACTTCTTCTTTTGTTGGGAAGTTAACCCTTCGATGAGAATACCACCCGCTAAGTAGTTTGTAATGTCCGCAAACCACGGGGTGTCATCAAGATTGGAATTGATAGACATTAAGGCCTCAAGGGGAAAAGAGTCATTGATCTCTTGATTCGGATGATCCCCTTGATAAGGATCCTCAAGTCTACTTAGATGATCCGCGGCTAGGTTTTCAGCTCCCTTCTTGTCACGAATTTCAATTTTAAATTCTTGAAGGAGCAAAACCCAACGAAGAAGTCTTGGCTTAGAATCTTGCTTAGTTAACAAGTACTTCAACGCGGAATGATCGGTGTACACAATGGTGGTGGAAAGAACAAGATAGGGGCGGAACTTCTCAAAAGCATACACTACAGCTAAAAGCTCTTTTTCGGTAGTGGTATAATGCAATTGAGCCCCCGTCATTGTCTTGCTAGCATAATGGATTGGTTGGAAGTGTTTGTTCACTCTCTGGCCCAAAACCGCTCCAATAGCAAAATCGCTAGCATCACACATCAATTCAAAAGGTAGCTCCCAATTAGGGGTAACCAAGACCGGTGTCTTAGTTAGCTTGTCCGTAAGAAGATTGAAGGATTCAAGACACTCTTTAGAAAAGATAAAAGGAGTATCTTTTTCCAAGAGGTGGGTCATCGGGCGAGCGATTTTAGAGAAATCCTGAATGAATCGACGATAGAAGCCCGCATGACCAAGGAAACTTCTCACACCCTTCAGGTTGAAGGTGGAGGTAATTTGGCTATGACATCCACTTTAGCACAGTCCACTTCAAGACCGGCTTTGGAGATTTTATGTCAAAGCACAATGCCTTCTTTTACCATGAAATGGCATTTTTCCCAATTCAGAACAAGGCGAGTGTCTTCACACCGCTTAAGCATGCGTTCCAAATTGGCTAGACAAGTAGAGAAGGAATCACCATAGACCGATAAATCATCCATGAAGACTTCCATAGTTTCTTCAACCATGTCATGGAAGATAGCCATCATACACCTTTGGAAAGTCCCAGGAGCATTGCATAAGCCGAAAGACATTCTTTTGTAAGCAAATGTTCCATAAGGACAAGTGAATGTGGTTTTCTCTTGGTCTTGGGGATCGATGGGTATTTGAAAATAACCCGAAAAACCGTCTAAAAAGCAGTAATAGTCATTACCCGCTAGACGTTCAAGCATTTGATCCATGAAAGGAAGGGGAAAATGATCCTTTCTCGTAGCATCATTGAGTTTGCGATAGTCTATACAAACTCTCCACCCTGTAACGAGACGAGTAGGAATCAACTCGTTGTTTTCATTGGGCACAACGGTGATTCCGCCTTTCTTAGGCACACAATGGACCGGACTAACCCATGGTGAATCCGAGATAGGATAGATCATGCCCGCATCAAGAAGTTTGATAACCTCTTTTTTGATAACGTCATGGATCTTGGGATTCACCCTACGTTGGCTTTGAATAGTGGGTTTAAAATCGTCCTCCATGAGAATTTTATGTGTGCAAAAGTGAGGATTAATTCCACGAATATCGTAGATTTTCCATGCAATCGCTTTCTTATGATTTTTTAGCACGACGATAAGTTGGGATTTTTCTTCTTCTTTCAAGTCCTTTGCGATGATGACGGGTGATTTGTTGTTGTTGTCAAGGAACACATATTCAAGATGAGACGGTAGATCCTTAAGCTCTAAATCCGGAGGATTTTTGATGGACGACGTTTTCAAATTCGAATCATTGATAGAGATATCCTTAGGAGATGGTGGAGAAATATGGTCCTCATTGAGAAGTTTCTCAATGGTACGAATGTCTTCATCCCAATTGGAGGGAGAATCGTCATATTGCAAATCTACATCTCCCAAAATTGCTTCAAAGTCTTTGAAAATGAAATCACTTTCTCCAAATGGAGTTAGTGATGGAGCTAGAGAGGAAACGGTCTCAACAGTGGGTAGAGAAGAAGAACCACTTTTACAAGCGTCTTTAAAATGTTCTTCACAAGCCTCATCAAGAACGTCAATGAAATTAACGCTCTCGTTTTCAAAAGGCTGCTTAGAAAGTTTACCCATGTTGAAGACGATTTTATCATCACCAACTCTCATGATTAATTCACCCGCGGCTACATCAATGAGAGTGCGACCGGTCCTTAAGAATGGACGTCCAACGATTAATGGAACACGGGGGTCCATCTCGTAGTCAACGACAACAAAATCCGTCGGAAACGTGAATTTGTCGACACCGACGAAGACGTCTTCGGCTATCCCTACCGGATAAGCAACCGTACGGTTAGCTAATTCCAATGTCATTCGGGTGGGTACTAGCTCGGGTAGAGATAATTGTTTCCAAACACTTAATGGCATTAAGTTGATACTAGCACCTAGATCGGCAAGGGCCATACAATTCTCTACCCTGGGGAAGTTGCAAGGAATCAAGAAACGACCCGGATCACCAAGTTTGGTTGGTAATTTCCTTAAGAGGACTGCAGAGCAATTCTCATTAAGTTGGGTTTGAGCGATATTAAGGAGTTTCTCCTTAACTGAGAAGATCTTTAAACATTTTCGCATTCGGCATGTGAGCGAGAGCCTCAGCAAAGGAGATATTGAAATTCAGTTGTTTAAACATTTTGAGAAAGTTAGAAACCTGAATATCATCCTTGTTCTTCAATTTCTCTTTCCTCAACCTTGAGGGATAAGGTATATTGGGTTGAGATGAAGGCTTTTGTATGGAATTCTCACTCACATCCTTGGGTGGTGGTGGGGTGGAAGTAGAAGGTGGAGTAATTGGAGAAGGGGACTCGTTTTCCTTTGTCACAATCACTGGTGTAGGTGTAGGAATCTCGTGTTCCTTTAAACCTTTGCCACTTCGGGTGGTGATTGCTTTCATCTCCCCTCTTGGATTAGCAACGGTGTTACTCGGAAGAGAACCCGAACCAGAGGCTTGATAACTCTGGAAAAAACTAGCCATCATATCCCTTAAGTTATTTGTTTGATTGTTCATAGAGTTTCTCATGTCGGCTTGAAGAGCATTCCCTTGTTTCGCCATGTCATTCCTTAGCTCGGCTCGAATATCGTTCCCTTGTTTTTCCATGTCACCTTTCAAGTTAATGAATTGGCTTTTAAGATTCGTCACCATATCTCTATTGGTCCTCATGTAAATTTCGAGGTCTTGGTTCAATGCCGTGGATTGATTGAGAGGTAGGGCTTGGTAAGCTGAATTATTTCCTTGAGGTGGATATGGGTTTCTTTGGGATTGATATTGATTGGTAGCTCGAGGTTGGCTTTGATTGTTGCGGTTGAAATTGGTTTGGTTTTGGTTTTGAGGGGAAAAACCGGGTGGAGATAGATAGTTGTTGGAACGATAACTTAGCAAGTTGCGGTCACCTTGAGGACGTGCTTGATAGCCTCCCATAGAAACGTTACCGTTGTGGCATACACATTTTCCGGAGTGTCTTGAGTATAAGGACAATCGGTGTATGAATGAGAATCCCGCAAATCTCACAAGACGTGGCTACAGCTTTAGCTTGTTGAAATTGGTTAGTGGCTAAAAGTTCAATCTTTTTTCTCATTTCGACTATTGCGCGGGATATTTCGGTAATATCAGGGTTTGAAGAAGTAGAAGAAACATTGACTCTCGGGTTTGATCTTGAGGATGCGGATGAATCCCAATTTTTGTGGTGAGTGGTCATGTTCTCAATCAGCTCTCTACACTCCTCAGGTCTTCTCTTCATGAATGTACCACCGGTGGCAGCATTAATCGTATCACAATCACGAAAAGTTAAACCATTGTAGAAGGTATCAATCAAAGTAACGGGGAGCATGTTATGGTTCGGACAACGGTCGATCAAGACATTATAACGTTCCCAAGCATCAAAAAGCGACTCATCAGGTTCTTGAGTAAATCCACTAATTTGGTTGCGAAGTCTAGTGACCATGAATGGTGGAAAGTAGCGCGACAAAAATTTTTGACTCATGTCATCCCATGTTTGAATTGAGTTTTTGGGAAGACGATCAAACCATTTTTCGACATATGGGATAAAGTGTGTGGAAAAAGGTGAAGGCGAAGAAAATCCATGGAAGCACCGGGAAGTTTCATGCTTTGGGTGATGGTAATGAACTTGTCGAGATGTTTGTTGGCATCATCATCCGGTAATCCGCTAAACGGGCAAGCGTTTTGAACTTGATGGATCATGTGATGCTTCAACGAAAATTCAGGAGCCGTGATTTACATCGGCGCAATCGTTCCTCCGCGTCTGTTCATGGTGGGTTGACAAAGTTCCTCCATTGTTCGTAAATCAGGTGGAGGAACATTGTTGTTGTTGTTGTTATTGTTATTCAAATTGGGTAGAGGTGGGTTGTTATTATTGTTATGCACACCAGCCATATCTAAATCTTCACCAGTCTCGGGCTCAGAATAATTTGAAGATCTAGTACGCATACACCTGCAAAAGAAAAAGATACCAAAGAAACAGAGAATATATATATAATTTTTTGGGTGCAAAACTTAGGAAAAGAAATGCTTTTTATGATTTTTTTAATATTTTTATATTTTTGAAATTTTTTTAATTTTTATGGATTTTTGAAAATTTTGAAGCAAGGAAAATAACGTTCCTAAAAGAACGGATCCCAAAATCCAACGCGTCTCTCACTAAAAACCGTTAATCTTAACGAAAAGAGCCGGCAGCGGCGCCATTTAATAACTGAGTTTTTAGCCAAGTATAAGAGAGTTATCGTCCGATATTTTCGAATTGATTACCGTTAATTAGTGCGACTCGGTCGTTCTTGGTGGAAAATAAAATGGGTTGTTTGATTATCTATTTTAAACTAAAAGTAAATATGAAAATGTCGTTGAGTAAAAATAAAGCTTTAAAAATTAAACTAAAAATTACTAGAAAAACACTTGGTAAAAATAGAGAATTCGGGAAGCGTGTAATTTTTAGAAATTAAAACGTAATGAACTTGAAACTTAAAACTTTATAAAATTAAAAACTTAAACTATCGGAATAATAATAAACCCAATCTGTCGGAATGTAATGCAATCAAACCCATCGGAATATCAAAGTAAAGTCCATCGGAATAATCTATCTGAATAACCATCGGAATGTAACAAAGTTGAATCTATCGGAATGCATGTCCATAGGAATGTTCAGATCGGAATAATAGAAACACTTCTGTCGTAATACACTACTATCAGAATGTCCAGATCGGAATACAAGGTTCAATCTCGTCAGAATGTTGTTAACAAAATTTGGGCAGTGTTTCGACTAGAAATAACCTTAAGACCCGTCGGAATATGCGATCGCATTGAGCGATCGCAATCCCGATCGGAATAAGGGGAAAAACCTTAGATCGCAAAGTAAAACCACAAATGGTTATAGAGATACAAAGAAACTGTCAGGATGTGTAAAGACTCTCAATATTGCGATGAACATCAAAATAATCCGAAAATGGAGTAAAGCTGAAATTTCAATAAGCACTTCCAAAAAGTATACTTAACCGAATCTTAAACAACTCAATAAGCATTAATTTGAAGACTTTTAAAATTCAAAATAGCAAACTTTATGAATCGAACCTTTTAAAAACACTAAACCTTTTAAGAAAACCGAAAAGCAATAAGCTATATATATGAAATAAGCCAATAAGCACAACAAGCTTATAGCCTATACCGTATAAAAGATTAGTAAGGAATCAAAAGATTAACTTTTTATTCACTAAAACATAAAAATCACACACGAAGTATAAAAATTCGGATCAAAATCAAAGTGAAATCAAGAAAGGTAGAAAGAGATAAAAGATTAAAAGCCTAAACTTGAACTTTTGATTAATGAAACTCTAATACAAAGATTAAACAAAGCTTAACTTGAAAGAAAAGATGAAGTTTAGTGAGAGAAAGTTAAACACTTTCTCCCTCTAAAATAAAAACTAAAGAAAGGAAAATAACTAGCTAAAAAACTAACACCCTCCTAATGTGTCATTAGGAGGGTATATATAGGGAGTGGGGAGTGCATGTGTGCTTCCTTCTTTCTTTCTTTTCGTCTCGACTCGATTTAATTTGTCTTTCTCGACGTCGTCTCGGGATTTGTCGATATAAATTGAACTCGTCTTATAATCTTCCTCATTTTTTAGATTTGAGTTCTTCGGCTTTATTAAACTTCCGTCTTTAGACTTGTTCTTTGATAGATCTTCAGAATAGGCCTTGGACTTCCGTTCTTTTTGTACTCTTGATCTTTTGACTTTGTCTTTTCTCGTTTTCTTCGATAAAAGCCCGCGAAAGCCCGTGTTTTCTTCCTTTTCTATCTTTTGGTCCTAAAACACAATAAAAACACAAACCACGCATAATAATGACTTTTACGACATAAAATATACATTTTGGTCTTGTTATTATTGGAAATAAGTGGTAAAAGGATAAGTGTTTTCACACTTATTAGAACTCACCTTAGCCACGAGGTAAGTCAATCACGGAACTCAGCAACTGAGTATAAACAATGGTAGTGTGACGATCACCTACGATATGGATGCCTGGGAAACACGAAAACCGCAACCTATCAAAATAAGGCGCGCGTTAAGACTCGAACTCAAATATCGTTGTATACCAAGTATAATAATACTTTAAATATATTCAAAGTATTCATATTTCAAAACCAATGACACGAACCAAATGAATTCATACTAACCCATTTATCCAACACTACTCGTTTAAACACTTGTACACTTGAAATTGACCCGTCATACGACGCCAAGTCAACGCAAGTCAAACTATCACTTTACCTTAATCGGGCCAGTAGCTATGTCATTTATATAATGACTAAGCACTTGAATAAATCACCATGTCCAATAGTGAATACTCAAACTCACGTCATACGTGCATTGAACTATGTGCCCAAAACACAAATCAACAAGTACACTCCGAATATACACACCGATCTACCCAATTTAGACTTGTCCGTTTTAGGTGAAACTTGGTGTCAAGGTCACTTATAACCTATATAAGACTTTACCAAAGTTTGAGCCAATGTTCACACTTTAAAAACCATCAGCTCGACATTATACTCGACCCTAAATTTTTGGACAGAAATGTATACTTGTTTTATAAAACCGTTTAGACCACTTTAAAAGTACTATTTTGAAAATCCGCCTTTTAAACCCACTAATAGACTCATCATATTAGGTTTATAAACATTGAAAACCAGTAGTAAAATTTATCTAACCAAGCCTAAAGTCCCTGAGAGTCGACCCAAAATCAGCCACAATTTCGGATTGTGCCGACTTGCGTCTCCCGGTACACGAATACTAAAACAAGCATAACTTTTGACTCGTAATGAGTTAGAAGCTCTATCTTATACCAAAATGAGCGTCTCGGAAACTATACAACAAAATCAAATAGTCTCACACTATCTCAAATCTTAAACCCACGAAAAATCTGTTTTAGCTAGAAATTAAATTCGAAGGGTGTTTTGTGGTGTTGAAGGTGGCGGCATAGATGGAGGAGATGATGATTTTTTTGTTAAATTATGTTTTGTATGTGTTTTGATTAAAAAGAAATGTATTTATATGGTAGATGGGTAGAAGGACCAATCTTGCCAATTTTGAAACTTTTGGACTTAAAAAGAATTAATAGTTTAAAGGGTAGAAAATGACCAATAGTAAATATTGAAAATATTTATGGGGCTCGGGTTTCGTAAAAATACTTTTCAAAAGTTACAACGCATCATATATATGATTATATGATTTCCCGACCTGACTTAATACGTAAATAAAACGACATCATCAAAAATATTAATTATCGAAACAATCGATAATAAAATGTAAAGTTTTGGATATTCGTCGGTATCGCAATCACTAGGAATTCTCGTTGTACATTGATTTTGAATAAATTCTTTGTAAAACGCACGCGAGTGATTTTAAATCCAAAACCTTGATTTAAATAAATATGGAAGAATAAAATAAAAAAATTTATAATTCCAGATAAAGTATTTATCAATGATCAGAAAGTACTTGAAAAGTATAATTTATTTACATTATCATGATATCAGGATTTACATATAAGAATACAAGAAAACGTAATACGTTGGAAAATTCAAAAAGTACGAATAAAAGAATAAAAGAATACTGGGGAAAAGTACGGGTTCTTACATCACATGTTCTTATTCTATGATCCTAAACGTCCCATTTTGTGATGAAAACAATACATTATGTCTTAAACACATGTAATAGTTTATTTAAATTTACGTTTCAATAAATTGTCATATAAAAATGAATTTTGGAAGTGCTATGATACTTAATTCTAGCATTGCGCGAGGGCACCGTAATGGTTTAGTATGGACGAGACTGCATTTATACATAATCTCATCGTCCAAATCGGGCTTAAAACGCTTAAAAATATCATAAAATACCCCAAAATATGCTTGCGTTTGTTCATTGTGTATTTTTGGTACGGATATCGTAAAATCAACAAAAGATCACAATATTCAAGCAAAAACGAACACGGGAAACTAAACCGCGCAAAGAATCGGACCCGAAGAATGAATTTTCCAAAAAGACCCTTGAAATTTAAAGATTTGTCAAGAATGGTCCGTCATCTTTTGAAGACTTGTCACTTTTGAACCTTATAAATATCATTTATTACAAGTTTGGTCCTAAAGTTTCAAGAATGTTCAACAATGGTGTTGGGAATTATTTGTTAAGTGTCAAGTACCATCAGTGTAATTTAAGTACTGTTAGTATCATGCAAGTACCGTTAGTGTTAACGTGATACATAGTAAGTACTGCTACTTATAAAGTAAGTACTGCTATAATGATTAGGACGAATATATCTTTGTATAAGATATGTCATAGTTATAGTTAGAGTATATCTTATGTGATATACTTAAATAGTTAGAATATTGATAATATATCGTCTGTGATATAGTTATCTTTATAGAATATTCTAAGGTTTCTAGGGTTCCTTACTCTATAAAAGGAACATAGGTACAATGTCTTTCATGTACCTCATACAAGTCGATTAATAAGAGAATCGAATAGTTAAAAGTAATTATGTTCTTCTGTGCTTTATAAGTTAGATTCCGCATAACTTATTTAGTGTGAGTAAGAGTTCTCAAAGTGTTCTAGTTTGATTACATACTATTATACTAGTTCTTAACAGAATATAATCCAATCAAAGGGATCAACAAGTGGTATCAGAGCTTGTTGAGAAACTCTAAAAAAGAACACAACCCCAAACACTCTACACACACCAAAACTCAATGTCTCAACCAGAAGGTGATGATGCTCACTTAGATGATGTTCAGAACCCTGATCCTATACCACAGGGACAACCACAAGTTGTGCATCCTGCACCAGTACAATGTGTTCAAGCCGTGAATACTGTAGCTACCTCTACAACAACACCTTCTTATACTCTATCTGCTGTTAAACTCCCAGTTCTTAAAGGTGACAATTATGAGACATGGGCTATGCAGATGGAACTTTACTTGAATCACACAGATCACACTATGTGGCAAGTTATCAAGAATGGGAACACACCTAAGAAGCTACACTGGTTGCTAGACGGTACATGCTATGCTCTACCTGCTGTGACTGTTGAGGAGGTACAAGCAGAGGTCAGAGAGAGAAAAGCCAGAACTGCTTTGGCTATGGCTCTTTCTGAAGACATCTTACCAAGCTTTCATCATTATAAGGATGCTAAAGCTATGTGGGATGCTATAAAACTTTGATTTGGGGGTAATGACAAATCTAAGAAGATAAAGAAGATTGTTCTTAAGCAAGAATTTGATAACTTCTCTGAGGATTTGCTATAAGCTAATCCGGTGGTCTAACATGGTGGAATATGGTGGTGGTAGCCATTGTTGAAAGAGAGAGAGAAGAGGGGTTGTGTGAAAGAAAGAAAAATATATTAAAAGTGAAAAATGACGCAAGTAACACCCATCCTTGGAAGCTAAGGAGGGGTATATATAGTCACACACGATACACTTAACTATACATGAACCTAGTCTAGTCTAAACGTGTGTGACTATGATAACTAATGGGAATTCTTGAATGACGTCACATAAAGTGAGTTTCCAACAATCTTCCCCCATGGGATGACGTGTAGAATTCCTTACAATATTTTTCCTAACAAGTACATAATGATTAAGAACAAGAGCTTTCATGAAGCGTCCAATGCTGATGATGTCTTATGAGGCCTTTGACTTCAAAACGACTCCTCTTTAAAGTAACTTGTAGTAGAAATACTGTAACGGCACGAGCTAAGTAACCCATACACTTCTGGTTAAGGAGAAGCTTCTGAATTAGCTTCCCCCTAATTCATGCCACATAAACTTGATGTATAAGCTTTTAAATAGCTTCCCCCTAAATCAACAATCCTCGTAAGCAACTTCAAAGCTTTCAATAAAGCTTAGAATGATTAAGCGCACAACGGAATCTAACAAGCAAATCCCATCATATAACATGATAACGTTGCTAAGAGGAATTTAAAGTAAGGGGTACACCAAGTAGATCAACAGCTTCTCTTCTCACGTTTGAATAATTCTTCTGAATTTTTCTTCCCCCGGAGAGTTCAAGTTATGCATACCAGAAAGAATCAAGACATTTCTTCCCCCACATAGTTGAAGAAAGTAAATCAATCCCAATTATGAAGCTCAAATACTGAAGTGGACACTTTATCCCATTCATGAAGTTGACATCGTAACACCAGAGTCAATTAAGTCCCAGAAATGCACATATCTTCTTCCGGAGATGCACCAGAGTCAATTAAGTCCCGGGAATGCATACAGGATAATGATGATGTTTAATTGCAACAATCAAACAATTAAACCTCGAATCAGTAGTGTACCGTTAAGAGATTGATAACGCCACGAGTTAAAACACTGATTTTCTCTACGGCTATGACAAATGTCATCCCGGAATGTCTTCAAATCAAAAGAAGGTATGAAGTTCATCACGTGTACTCGTTGGGCGTTCAATGTGTCTTCTTCTTCCCCCTTGATGGTTTCGAAACTCGGAACCATCAATAAATCGTACGCACATGAACCTGAAATATCGTGATAATAATAAATAAGCAGAATTATATATTTTGTGAGAATCAGCTGTTGATCGAAAATCTCTACTCATAAACTCTCCATGGCCACCTTTACCAACCCACGTGAAAGCAATTTGAAGTGACCACTGATTGAATGAACCAGATACATCAAACGTGAAACTGAATAAGAATCCTTTGATCTTGTGACTTAAGCTTGCACAATTGTTGAATGAAGAAAGGTGGAGAAATCTCTAAGTACCCAATGCATCACTGAAGAAGTCTATAGGCACAACACCTCTTGAAATTATCCACGTCGACTAAGCGCGTGACACTGAGTACAACAAAGTAACCCCTTTAAGTGATAGTTATCCGAGTCATCAACCATCCACCCCGAACCTGGAAACCAGATAAACAAGTCTTCATTCTAATATGAAGCACGATCAAGTTATCTTTGAGAGATAAAATAAGTTCACGCATTCAAAAAATCCGTCTCCAACTTCACATTATTTATACCCGATCAAACAAAATCTGTAGCCACTAAAAAATCGCCCATTTTTTCTTGGTCTCGTCTCAAATAAATTCTCGTCACATTTGTCGCGTCACTTTGTCACGTCACTTTTTGTCTCGTCCCGATGATGACCGACGTATAAACTGATGTATATAACAAAAATACAAAAACTTGTGTGTATATAACAAAATATGTGGCCCATAGCAATGTTTAAAGAATTCGAGTCCAAGGCCCAAATTTTGTGGCAATACCCGGTCTACAAGTGAGAGTCCATGGCCCATATCTTAAATAATATACCCGGTCCATCACACAAGGGTTATAACACCCACAACCCCTAATTTCACTCACATTTAACCAACCCTAAACTCACATCCTCGTTTAATCCGCCCCCACTCTCACTTTCTCCCAACACCGTCTCTTTCTCCCATCTCATCCCATCTATAAAAAAACAAAAACTTCATCTTGTTTAATCCGTTCCATCTCAATCTTCTCTCAAACTTTCTACAACCCTAATCCCATCTTAGTTTAAATCCACCACATCACCATCGAAATCCTCCATCCATACTCATCCATACCTTCTTCCCCCATATCGAATCTCAACCAAAGCCAAATATAAATCATCATCTTATCCCACCTTCACAGTCATAATCATCTTAAATAGAGACTTGGAAGGACGAATCAAGGTAAGATCATGGCTTCAAGAACACTAATTGTTCTCGGGTAAGAGTAAGAGGTGTTGATTTTAATTGCATGTTGGTTTTTTTTGTGACTAAATCGAAACAAAGATTGGTTTTAACAGTTTTGTTAAAAACCATTCTTATATTCGTATAGTAAATGGGTAAAAACCCAAGATAAGATCTATGATGAAGGATTTAATTTCGTGTATAAGATCTTAATAGATCTATGTATTGCATGTGCAAACACGAAAAATGATGATTCTGAGATCTTTTTAATTTGTTTTCTGTTTGAGTCTAGATTGGGTTTTAGGTGACGAAGGGAATTAGGATTAGATTTGGTGTTTGAGGAGTTAAAAGGTTGGAAAGTAAAAGTGGTTATGTGCAAGAAACTCATTGAGGCACGTGAGTCAACTCGGTAATAACCGAGTTGACTAGGCTGTATTTGTGAAATGTTTTAGTTGAATGTTTTGTGAGTCAAAGCAATGTTTTCAGAAAAAAAAATGATGCACCATCGGAATGTTTAAGTCTCCATCGGAATCTTGATAAGTCTCCATCGGAATGTTTTTCTTAAGTCTCCATCGGAATGATTAAGTATCCATCGGAATCAAACAAACACCCCATCGGAATGGCTATCCGAATAATCATGGGAATGACCATCCGAATAATCATCGGAATAAACATAATTGGAGTCCCCATCGGAATCCCCATCTGAATCCCCATCGGAAAAGGGTTTTGACCCATTTCCATGGTATTCCGATAAAAATGAGTCTGTTATCTTTTCGTACTATTTCTGATTTTTCAGGATCATGTGAATCTGACTAATTTTCTGGGTAAATACATCATCATAAAGAACAATAGAAACCCAGAAAAAAATGATATCATATAAGAAAAATCCAGAAACAGTAAACATATGTCTCAATGTAAAACCATAAATCCAGGGACATAAGGTGATAACATTTGACTAGTGGGTTTGAGAATATCAGAAATGGACAGTGAGACCAAGTGATTTTCTAGACAGATTTGGACCAAGAAAATGATATGACAAATGATAAACCAATGAAACTGTTTGGACACAATAATAAGACGTGACAAAAAATTTGACAAATCGGACCAAAAAGTGATATAACGAGACACAAAGAAAAAACTAGACCACCAAATCGACAAAATTATAACACGATCCAAGGATGGAACCGAAGCTCTGATACCAATTGAGGATTTGCTATAAGCTAATCCGGTGGTCTAACATGGTGGTGGTAGCCATTGTTGAAAGAGAGAGAGAAGAGGGGTTGTGTGAAAGAAAGAAAAATATATTAAAAGTGAAAAATGACACAAGCAACACCCCTCCTTGGAAGCTAAGGAGGGGTATATATAGTCACACACGATACACTTAACTATACATGAACCTAGTCTAGTCTAAACTTGTGTGACTATGATAACTAATGAGAATTCTTAAATGTCGTCACATAAAGTGAGTTTCCAACATTCTCAATTTCCAGTATAGAAGGAATACATGGTGGCTTTGGAAGGTTTAGTAAGCTACTTATTCAATTGGAAGTTTATGGACAAGTAATTCCTAATGAAGAAGCTAATCTAAATTTCTTAAGAAGTGTTCCACCAGAATGGAAAGCAATGGCTATGCACTTCATCACAAGAGATGATCTAGAAACAATTCCTTTTGATAATCTCTACAACAATCTTAGATCATACGAGATGGATGTGAAAGCAATTGAAGTGACTAAGGCAGAGACTACTACAAAGTCTAACTTGGCTTTTGTGTCAGATGGAAACAGCGGTACTTATTTTCATAATACCGCTACTGGATCAAGCAGCGATACATACTTCACAAATACCGCTGGAGGACTTATAATCAGTACTTACCCACAAAGTATTGAAATCAGCCCCATAGTCTCTCAAAATCCACATGGAAGATCAGTGACAATGATGCCTTCTCATTCTTCGCTGGACAAGACAACAGGCCAAGATTAACTCTCAATGACTTGTTCCAAATGGATGATGCTGATGTTGAAGAGATGGATCTTAAATGTCAAGCTGCTATGGTGTCAGTAAGATCTAATAGGTTCTTCAAGAAGACTGGAAGAAAGATGACTGTTGATCCTAATGAGCCATTAGGATATGACAAGTCTAAAGTTGATTGCTATAACTGTGGAAGGAATGGACACTTTGCAAGAGAATGCTCTAGAGACAAAGCTGAGAGTAGCAGTCAGAAGTCCAAGCACAGCTATAGAACCAGTCTAAGAATAACTGAAAGCTTTCCAAAAGGAAACAGCAGGAGTCCTAAAGGAACCAAAGCATTGGTTACTGTAGATGGAGTGGTGAATTGGGCTGAAGAAGAAGAAGAAGAAGAAGAGCTTGGTCTAATGGCTCTCTCACATGAAGATACTGAGGTACATCCTTGTTCTAAAGACTGTGTTCTTAAATTTAATAGCTTAAAAATAGAACTAGAGGAACAATATCAAAAGGTTAACATGCACTGTAGAATTAAATGTTTTTAAATAGGGTGTTGTTAAATTAGAAGAAAATATAGTTTTGTATAAAAAGGCTCAACAAAACTATGAAGAGAAAATAAGAATTTTAACTCTTCAAATGAGGGAAAATGATGTGGAAATTAAAGCTTTTGAAAGACAACTTTTAAAAGTGTCAACAGAAAATGAAGCTTTAAAATACAGTCTTTATAATGAAAGGGAAGTGATTAATCATTGGCAAAAGTCCTCTAAAGGATTGGGAAGATTGATTAATTCACAAATGGGGTATTATTACAAATCAAGCCTAGGATATATTGAGGACCAACCTGGGATAACCTTAACTGACTAGGACTTATCAAAAGGGATTTTTGATAGTTCTAGTGAGGTTGATGATACACCTGAAAATGATAGATATGCTGAAGGAATGAAGGCAGTTCCTCCACCACTATCAAGAATTTTTATGCCCCCTAGTAATGATACAAGTATAGAGTTAGAAGAACCAAAGGTTAAAAATACCTCAAACTCTAGTATTTTGTCCCAAGAAAAGACTGTTGTGACAAAAAACATTGTTTATCCACCTTTAATGAACAAATTTGTTTCTAAAAAATCTAAGACTAGTTCTTCTCCCAAGCAGGTAAAAACTCCTAGTAAGACATTGGAAAACAATGTAAAACATAATAAAACCAATAGGGGTGGGCTAGGTTTTGAAAAACTTAAGTCAAAACAACCTTTTGGGTCTTCTTTAAGAAGAAAAGGATGTTATGTTTGTGGTAGTCTAAGTCATTTTATCAAAGATTATACTCTACATGAAGATAAGATTGTGAAACAAAAGACTGCACAAAAAAGTTATGAAAAACAGTAATGGGAAAAATGCACAGATTAATAGGAATTAGAAACTTAAGAATGACAAATCTAAGTTTGATCACTGAAGGGTAGCCAAACAGATTAAATATAACCCTGCCAAAAGTTTTATTCCTAGGGCAGTACTTATGAAACAAGGTCTAGTACCTTTAAAGACTGGTAAATCAAGTACCGACAAGTCTAGACCTGCAAGTACTACTAGATCAAACTTAAGTACTATTGGTTTAAGGATAATAATAAACCAGTGCAAATGTGGGTTCCTAAAAGAGATAAATCATGTGTTAAAGCAAGTACCGCTAAAGCAGTACTTAAGGCAAAGAAGTCTGAGCACATAGAGTCACCCTGTGTCTTTGACTATATAACTGAAACCATGAAGTATAAGAGCAAAAGTAGCATTATTGGGAATGCTTCAGAACAACTCTTAAATGTGTAGGTCCCACAAGATCCGAGCCAAATGTGGCTTGGGTCCCTGTTAAAAACTAATGAGTTTTATTTATGTTGTAGGGGCATCTAATTGACGAATTGAAGGATAAAGGCATAGTAGATAGTGGATGCTCAAGACACATGACAAGAAATAAAGATTTTCTTTCTGAATTTGAAGAATTCAGAGGAGGACCAGTAGCCTTTGGAGGTAGCAAAGGTATAATCACTAGCAAAGGGAAAATCAACACAGGAAAGTTGGAATTTGAAGATGTGTTCTTTGTGAAGGAATGAGTTCAATCTCTTTTCTGTATCACAAATGTGTGACAAGAAGAACAAGGTGTTGTTCACAAACAAAGACTGCTTGGTGTTGTCTAAAGACTTTGAGATGCCTAAGGAATCTCAAGTATTGCTTAAAGTACCCAGGCAAGAAAATATGTACACCTTTAATCTTCATACTATTACTCCAATATGTGGTATTACCTGTTTGCTAGCTAAGGCTTCTTTTGATGAGTCTAATTTATGGCATAGAAGGTTAGGTCATGCGAATTTCAAGAATCTTAACAGATTAGTGCATAGGAATTTGGTTAGAGGTTTACATAACAAATCTTTTAAAAACGATTTCACATGTGCTGCCTGTCAAAAAGGTAAACAACATAGAGCCTCTTTTAAGACCAAGACTGTCAAAACTGTGACAAAATCTTTGCAGCTTTTGCATATGGATTTGTTTGGTCCAATTTCTATAAGAAGCATTAGTCATAAGACCTTTTGTCTAGTCATAACTGATGATTATAGTAGATTCAGTTGGGTTTTCTTTTTAGATCTTAAAAGTGAAACAAATGAATTACTTAAGGACTTTATCACTTTAGTTGAAAAGCAGTTTACTAAACAGGTTTTAATCATTAGGACTGATAATGGGACAGAATTCAAGAATGCTGAATTTGATGAATTCTGTAGGTCTAAAGGAATTAAGAGACAATTTAGTAACCCTAGGACTCCACAACAAAATGGAGTAGCTGAAAGGAAGAATAGGACACTGATTGAGGCTGCTTGAACTATGCTGGCTGATTCTCTTTTGCCAAATACCTTTTGGGCAGAAGCAATCAACACTGCATGTTATGTGTTAAATAGAGTCCTAGTGACCAAGCCTCAAAACAAAACACCTTATGAACTTTTGACTGGTGTAAAGCCTACCATAAGTCATTTAAGACCTTTTGCGTGTCATGTGTTCATACTAAATACTCTTGATTATTTGGGAAACTTTGATGGAAAGTCTGATCCAGGATATCTTGTAGGATATTCAGTGCAAAGTAAAGCATATAGGGTTTATAATTTGGCATCTAAAAAGGTTGAAGAAAATGCCCATGTTAATTTCTTAGAAAATAAACCCAATGTCCCAGGAATAGGTTATGCTTGGATGTTTGATTTAGATTATCTAACTAACTCCATAGATTACTATTCTCTGCAAAAGGATTGTCAAACTAACAATGCAGGTGAGGAGTCAAGTGAAACTAATGCAGGTACTCAAGAAGATGTTTTTTTCATAAGATGATGATGTTCATATCTATGTGTCCAATATGCCTACTGTTACTCCCATGTCTGCTACTCCCAAGAAGCAAACCATGCTATCAAAAGTTGATCAAGCCTCCCAAGAGCTTCAGAAGCTTCAAGATCAAGAAAAGAATGCTACATCTGCTAATAAGCATTCAGGAGAAGAATCTTTTGAGTCACAACACTCAGTAATACATACTATACCTAGAGGTACTTCATCTGCAAGTACTGCTAAGTCAAAATCTGCTAAATCTATTGACTCACTAGATTAGATTCTACAAGCTATGGATGATGAAGACTTATATGCTAGTCCAGTTGAAGGAATCTTCTTCAAAGCTTCCTATGATGAGCAAGGTGTAGTAACTGATTTTAACAATTTGGAAACAGAAATTCCAGTCAGTTCTATTCCCACTCATAAAGTCAACAACAACCATCCTACTACACAGATCATTGGAGATCCCAAATCTGATGTACAAACCAGAAGACAACTTCAAACCAATATTGAAACTCATGCACTTGTGAGTTATGTCAAACAACAGCAGAGAACAAACCATAAAGATACTCAGCATTGTTTGTTTGCCTGTTTCTTATCATAAATAGAGCCCAAAACATTTCTCAGGCTCTTGATGAAGAAAGTTGGGTAGAACCCATGCAAGAAGAATTAACACAGTTTGAGCTACAAAAAGTTTGGATTCTTGTGGATCTTCCCTCAGGTAAGAGAGTAATTGGTACTAGATTGGTTTTCTGGAATAAGAAGGATGAAAGAGGAGTTGTTGTGAGGAACAAGGCAAGACTTGTTGCTTAAGGCTATAGACAGGAAGAAGGGATATACTATGATGAGGTTTTTGCACCTGTGTCAAGGATAGAAGCCATTAGGTTATTTTTGGCCTTTGCATCATATATGGGTTTTATAGTCTATCAAATGGATGTGAAAAGTGCCTTTCTATATGGTACTATTTCAGAGGAGGTATATGTCTCACAACCTTCAGGTTTTGTAGATCCTAAATTCCCCAATAGAGTCTACAAGGTTATCAAAGCACTTTATGGTCTCAATCAAGCTCCAAGAGCCTGATATGCAACTTTATCCAATTTTCTGCTAGAGCATGGATATAGGAGAGGAACCATTAACAAAACTCCGTTCATCAAGAAGAATGCTAAGGATATCATTCTAGTTCAAGTCTATGTTGATGACATCATTTTTGGTTCTACCAAGAAGACATGGTGTGAAGAGTTTGAAGCTTTGATGAAAGGAAGATTTCAAGTGAGTTCTTTGGGAGAACTAAATTTCTTTTTGGGACTACAAGTCAAACAAAGGAAAGATGGAATATTTATCATCCAAGATAAATATGTTTCTGATATCTTAAAGAAATTTTCATGTATGGATACAAGGAGTACAAGCACACCTTTTGAAGCTAAGAAGTCTTTATCAAAAGATGAACATGGAAAAAATGTTGATATTCATCGATACAGATCAATGATTGGTTCATTGATGTATCTTACTGCTTCAAGGCCAGATATTATGTTTGCTATGTGTGCCTGTTCAAGGTTCTAAGTTCATCCAAAGGTGTCACATCTACATGTTGTGAAGAAGATTTTTAAGTATCTTAAAAGTCAACCCAATCTAGGATTATGGTATCCTAGAAATTCAACCTTTGAATTGGAAGCTTACTCAGATAGTGATTATGCTGGAGCCAATCATGATAGGAAATCCACAACAGGAGGTTGTCAATTCCTAGGCAGAAGACTCATATTATGGCAGTGTAAGAAGCAAACCATTGTTGTTACTTCTACAACTGAAGCTGAATATGTAGCTGCTGCTCATTGCTGTGGACAAGTACTTTGGATTCAAAATAAATTGTTAGACTATGGGTTTAATTTCATGAATACCAAGATTTACATTGATAATGAAAGTACTATATGAATTGTCAAGAATCTAGTATTTCACTCCAAGACCAAGCATATTGAAATAAGACATCACATTATAAGAGATGCTTATGACAAGAAGCTTATTCAAGTCTTGAAGATTCATACAGACAACAATGTAGCTGATTTTTTGACTAAGGCATTTGATGCAAAGAGATTTGAATTCTTGGTGACACATATTGGTATGCTCAACCAATAGACTGATGCATATGTTGAGGGGAGGTAATAGCTGTACAAATTTTTATAATTTTTATTGTATAGTCTATCTTTTGTGTTTTTGATGTAATTGCAGGTTAATAGAAAAAGTTAAAAGAGGTTACAATGATAGTGGAAAGCATGAACTGGTCAAAATTGTGAGGTAGCGTTATAACTACAAGTACCGCTAGCACAAATTCAAGTACCGCTTATGTTCCATGTATCGCTACATGTCAGTTGTACTGTTAAGGGTCTCTTTTGTAAATTTGGCGGTTTCTTCGCGCTTGGGTTTGTTATTTACTTAAATACTTACTCCAATTATACAACTGATTCACCTAATCTTTTATTTTTATCTCTTGATTCTATAACCTTCTCTCTAATTTTTCGATCATCAAAAATACTAATGGCTGCTTTACAAGTGATCTCTAAGCATAATTTGGTTGCGAATCTTGATACGAATGATGACTCTCTTGGTTTCCATGAGATTCTTGGTTTCCTATCTCGAAGTCATGTTCGCTTTGCACTCACTGTAAGTCCAGTTGTCTCTATTTCCATTGTTGAACAATTTTGGAATACTGTTGTGTTAGGTACTCGGTTTAATCAACCTTGCATTAAGGCTAGTGTGAATCATAGAAATATATATGTAACTGAAGTACTGCTAAGGGCAAGTTTGAGATTAAATGATGAAAATGGACTTAGTATGCTGAATAATATAGAGATTCATGATGGCCTTTGAAACTCGGATTTTTAGTCCTTTTAAATGTTCGTTTTTCCTCGATTCGACTCGAATTTGATTTCCGGTTTAACGTTTCAACTTAACTTTGTTTTTGGTAAAATCTCTTTTTGTTGGTATTTTTTTAAGACTAATTGCTTTTAAATAGAAGAAACTATTAAATAAAACTAATTTTAACTATTTAAACTAATTTGAAAACAAAATAAAACTAATTAAAAATTTAAACTAAATGTAACTAATTAAAAATAAAAGTAAATCTATTTAAACTAATTTGAAAGTAAATTTGAAATAAAAATATTTAAACTAATTTAAATTTAAAAATAAAAGTAAATCTATTTTAAATAAATTGAAAACAAATTTTAAGTGATAAAAGTAAATAAAAATATTTCTTTTAAACTTTTTATTTTTTTATAAAAACTGAATTTAAAACGAAATTTAATTAAAATATTAAATTGAAATCTACTTTAAACTAGACTAATATTAATTAAAATAAACTGTAGGAATTATCTAATCTATATTAACCTAACGTTGCGAAACAATACACAAAAAGATGTCAAGCACAAGTGGTTGGCGCGTATGGTTTGTATACGAAGGATCAGGGGTTCGATTCCCAGCCAGACCAAATTTGTTAATATTTTTAACTATTTTTTGGAACTTGTTATTTTGGACAAATAATCAAAACTGATCAATTAGATCAGTTTCTCAGCAGTGTAATACAGCAAATAACAACAAATAAGCCACACAGCCAAAACATTTAAGCAATATAACCAAATAAGCAGAATACTAGTTAAGCAGAAACAAATAAGCTAATATAGGTTGATAAGCTATAATAATAATCAAAGAAAACTTATTAAAACAGGAAAATCTAACTAATAAGGAATCAACAAATCCTAATAAGTTACCTGAGAATTAAATCCAACTCAATCCAATTATCAATAATGGAATCAACAATTTATATAAAAAAACAATCATCAGCAGACTAAACTTTAATAAACAGATATTCAAGAACTTCACGCAACAATTTACCAGCAACTCGAAATCTTAAATCAGCAAACTAAAAAATCAAATAAATAATATCTAGATAAACTCGATCTATAACAGCTAAATAAAACACCAATCGAAAACAGATAATACTCAAATTAACACAAGCAGATTAATAACAAATAACATAAACTAAATAAATTTAACAATAAAAATAAAAGAGTTAATAAACAACTTGTTTCGAAACCATTGAGCCGAAGGTGAGGCGCTGATCCACCTTATAGAACCGAAACAAACACCAAACCAAACACCACCTTTAATTCGAACCCAATCACCACCCTTGTCTCGAACCCCAATCGGATGAACAAAGAGATGAACAGTAACCGAATAGTACCACTTTAATGATTTCCCAGTGGGGGAAATCAATTTTCACTTTCCTTTATATATATATATTTTTTTTATTTTTTTTATATCATAACAATGACGAGAATAGTAACAATTTTTAAATAGATTAAAAAAAAGAAACAATAACTGGAATTTAAAATGAGACGAGAATTAAGACGAAAATTAATTTTTCATTAATTAAGTAAGAAATTACAAATGCTGGAAAAAGAAATTACAAGATTTAAACCTATCAATCTAATTACTGAAAATAAAAAAATAAAGAAAAAGTTCCCTGATTACATGATATGAAGGGGTTTTTATAGAGGAACCACGAGAAACCCTAATCTTGGCTTCATTTGTAAGCATCCAAATCCCACCGTTGATTTGTTCATTAACCTTCTCTTTCTTCACACTTCTTGATCCTACGGTTGAAAATTGCCCAATATCACATGGATTGCCCTGCTGTCAAGATGTTGTGCTAGTTGTTTTTCTTGATAGGTGATGTGGACTTCTCGGATTGGAGAGTTTGGTGGTGGAGAGGTGGCATAGCCAATCAAATCTTGCCATGTTGGATTGATGGGTGAGTGGATGATGCGATTTTCTTGGGGGTTTTATTTGTTTGGGTGTTAATTACCCATTGAGGGTAAAAGCCCTCTTTTTTACTCATGATTTTTTACTGATCCGAAAATTAGGGTTTGGAAGGAGATGGAGATTATTTGGGGGAGAAGGAGGATACACAGTAAAAATGTGTGTGTTTCGTTTGTAACGAAAAAAAATAAGCGTAAATGTTTATTTATTTATTGGGGTAAGTGGAAAACACGTGGGGGGGTGGGGAGAAGAGAGTTACGTGTGGGTGAAAGTGGGATAGGGTTGGGGTAATATGTTTATTTAACTTGTGTTGAATGGGTTGACTGGGGACAAGTTGTTAGCAATTTGAGAAATACTTTTATTCCGTCCCATCTATGGGCTTGTGGCCCAATTGTCAATCTTAAAACCGTCCCATAACCACATGGGCTTAAACAATCCATTGATCTGTTATTTTATACAACATATGGGCTTGGCCCATTTTCATGAATAATTGATTTTGGGCCTTGATCCATGTAGTTAAATTATCCAAATGGGCTTGTGGGCCCAATAAGCAAATGCGGGACCCACAAGGCCCATTAAACTCAAATGATATTGAATCCACTAAGAACGAGCTCGATTTCGGCTTTGTTGACCATTTCTTCAAAATCGTGTTGGTTTAGCCGGTTTTCGTGAGCTTGGGCACACTTTTGGTCTTTTGACTTTGTGTTTGTCTCTTTCTTGACTTTTCTTCAACATTTGACCTTGAAATCCCGTGTTTTCTCTTCTTTTGATCATTTGTACCTATTTAACACACAAAACACAAAACCACGCGTAATTCCGACATTTACGACATTAAACATATGATTAGGTCTTGTTTTTACTTGATTTTAGTGGCAAAAGGATAAGTGTTTTCACACTTATTAGCCTTGCAGCCATGGGCTATGGAGGTGATAGGGAAAGTCTTACTTTCTTTAAAGCTTTATTTTCAACCCAATGGAAATTGCTTTTCATGCTATTATTCACTGTTTAAGCTCTAAAAGTACATCTTTTGATCAAATTCCTGCTGCATTGGCATCAGCTGATATTTGTCTAGCAAATAACAGAGTTTTTAATTTTTCAAGATTAATTTTTGAAGGCATGACTAGGAATTTGGAAGGAACTAAAAAGTTTTTGATGTATCCTAGATTCATTCAGACTTTAGTTAGTGACCAAATACCTAACCTACCAGAGTTAACTGATACATGGGATGTTCCTACATTCAATAAGAGAACCTTCTCTTTCTTGACCAAACAAGGCAATGCCTTTACAGGAATAGTTACACCATTGTTTCCTCATATGTTAGCCCAACCTTCCAATAAAGAAGGTGAGAAACCTAGCAATGCTAGTGCTTCTCAGCAAACTCCTTCTCACTAGAGTTCCCATTCCCTAGAAGATTCACAATCTTTTTCTCACAATGTTGGTGCTCCACCAAACAATGATGAGATGATCCACACTCCTGCTGCTTCTATTGCTGCTAGTGGTTCCCCACAAGCACAAGCACCAGAGGTGGTGGATGTTGCAAATTTAACTGCTTTGTGTACTAGTTTGTCCTAACAGGTACAAGTGTTGCAGAAAGAAAAGCTTGTTCAAGACAAGAAAATTGTTAAATTGGAAGCTAACCTAATCAAGTTGAGGAACAAAGTATCACCTTGGATGAGGCAACATAGATCTATTCAGAAGGCTGCACTCAAGAAGCAAAGATTCAGGAACCACAAGAAAAGGCAACTGAATGCAACCAAACAAGGGAGGAATTATGAAGAACAACCACCTTCTTCTGATAATCAAACAAGGATCTTTGGAAATGACATCAATTTTGATCTTGATGAAGATGTCATGGGGACTTATGAAGATGGAACTGGTTTAGAGAATGGTGTGGATGGACCTTCAAATATGGAGATTCAACAGGAAGAAACACAACCTACTCATGAGGAGCCACATGTTGAAGAAATGATAGTAACTCAGCCAGCACCAACACCTCAATCACTACTTCAAGTGAATTGGGGTACTTTCTATGAGAAGTTGGAGAAAATTAACATTCAATTTCCTATATCTTCAACTACACCACCATAAAGACAAGTATGGTTTCAAAGGAAACAGACTTTGCAAGTACTGTCTAGATCAAGAATGAGCAATTGATCAGACAAGACTGAAGAGGTGCAAGTTGAAATGATGCCTTCTATGGAAGAAAGAGTATCTAGGGATACAAAAGTCATTGAAGAAACAAGTGTGTCTAATACTAGTGAAATCAAAGTTGTTGAAGATCCAAGTACTGCTAAGCCAACTAAGCCGACTGCAAGTACTGCTAAAATTGTTGAAGACCCAAGTACTGCTAAGCCAACTAAGCCGATTGCAAGTACCGCTGGTGATCATCCTTCACTAGAAAGTAAAACTCCTTTTGGAGAGGATGAGACTTTAGCCCAATTACTGCTTGACTTAAGAAAGAAGAATTTAGTTGAGAAGACCAAACAAATAGAGGCAGAGAAAAAGACACAACAAGAAGTTCTTGCCAAAAAGGATCAAATTTAAGGTAAGAAAGTTCAAGCTTCACACCCTACTAAAGGTATAGTTATTCAACAGCAAGCTGATGAGGAAAGACCTTCCAAGCTGAAGAAGAAGCTACCTAAGATTAATCCAAAGGATAAGGGGAAGAAGCAAATATTATCAGAATCTGAAAATGAAAGTGATTCAGATGATGATACAAGCAAATTCATGTACAGATTTAATCAATTGGACCATGATGAGGAATATGCTTTCAGAGTGCAAGCACAAATTCGTGAAGATGAATTACTAGAAGAACTTGCAGCAAAGCAGCATTTGCTATAAGCTAAGAGAATACAGCAAGAATGGAACATAGAAGAGTATGATAGGATTCAAGCTGAATTACATGCAAGTAAGCTTCTTGCAGACTCATTGATAGCTAAAGAGAGAGATGCTTATGATGAAGAAGAGAAATCAAAGTTGATTGATGATCTGGTAAGGGAGCAACAAAGATTCTTTGCTGAAAAGAGAAGAAGAGAAAAGATTAAGCCTCCAACTACTATGTAGATTAGGAATCAAATGATGAATTTTCTTAAGTGAGTTGAGGTTTTTACTCATATTCACTGGTCAAGAAATTTTTTGAAGAAATCAAGACTTTGTATGAGCAAAATAAGAGAATTGAATTGAATTTTGTTGAGATTAGATCTGAAGAAGATAGAATAGCTATTGAAAGACATAGAAGACATCTGCAACAACAAAGGCATTTTGGAAGTACTCCTAGAATTGAGCCAAGTACTGCTGAACCTACAAATACATCTCCACCTATCAAGATCACTTATGTGAGGAAGAATAGAAAGGAGAAGGTAAGTTCAAGGGAGTAAGAGACTGCTCAAAGAACGAATGCAAGAGTTGAAGTTCAAGATATTGCTCAGACTGAAAATGTACAAGCAGTACATACACAGTCAACAGTACATGCTGAAGAGACGATACATACAAACTTGGAAGAGGGTTCAACAGAACTTGAGGGAACCTCCAAGGGTGTTAAAAGGAAAAGGTCAACTAAGATAAAGAAGAAAGCCAAGAGGGCCAAATCAATAGCAGAAGATAGTGATGATGATGAGAGCTTGAAGAAGTACTTGAAGATTGTAAAATTTGAAGATCAATGTATTGATACAGAGATTTTTGGAAAGAGATCATCTATTGCTAGATGGATTTACTCTATGGATCAAGGACTTGAAGCTCATAGAATTTAAAGAACTGATGGCACAACAAGGATATTCAGACTTTGGGAGGATATTCTTCACATTCTTGACAGACAAGACATTCAGGATCTTTTCAGGTTAGTTCAAGAAGCCAGTGCAGGTAAAACTGAAGTATCATTATTATATAGGGAATTTCTCTTTATGTATGAGCCACACAACTGTGATCAAGAAATGTTGAAGGAATTAGAGAATCAGGTTCCTAGTTACTAGAGATATTATAGGTTATGTGGATTGCATATTTTGGATATAGATGATGTTACATACTATATGCTGCAAGAGAAGACTTACCCTGTCAAGAGAAAATTGTTGGAAAGAATGTTAGAACAACAATTGGAAGTTACAGAAGAATCTGTTGATGCTTTGGAGTTGATCATAATGGTTAAACAACAAATCAAGGATTTGGAAGATGAGGAAGAAGCTGAGAAAGAGCCTTAACTGTTTGACTTTCAGTCACACTTCACAAATGGTTCTCAGTTCACCATCTCTAACACACATAAGAACTGGCTAGTTCATAAGCAAACATTTTGTGGTAAAGACTTATCGAATCCATTGAAAGCTGATAGTTTGCTAAAAACTATATGGTTCTAACTCACCTTGTTCCGAGACAAAGAGTTGGCTAGTCCTACACAAACGGTACTAGGTAAAGACTTCATCAAATCCGTTGATGGTTGACAATTTACCAAAAATTGTAAGGTTATCAGTACACCTTATTCTTTATGAATAAAGTATTGGCTATTCCAGAGTGTACGACTAACTGGTAAAGAATTGATCAAATTCGTTGATAGCTGGTGATTTGCTAAAAATCATGAAGCCACTACAGATTGGTTTTTGTTGTTAACTGTTTTATTTCAGGTATGAAGATTGCAAGAAAAGAAGTATTCAAAGAAGAAAATACTTAGAATGTTTTGTCTCATCAAATCAAGACTGAAGTTCATGATTCAGAGTTCACAGATTTAACTCAAGAAGACAATTACTGTTGCTGCAAAGATAAATGAATGTTTAGAAGACACAAGAAGATCATAGTTTGAAGACAAAGATGATATTCATAATGTTTGAAGATTATCTTATCAGAAGAAGATCTACATTTAAAGTGTTTGGCTACATTTAGTTGAAGACAAATACAAATTACCAAGTTCAATCCAAGGATGAAGGAAAGGCTGAAGACATGTATTTTAAATACATTCAGTACAAGAGAAACAAGAAGACAACAAGTTATCATTCTTGTTTAGGGGAGGATTGTTGGGAATTATTTGTTAAGTGTCAAGTACCGTCAGTGTAATTTAAGTACTGTTAGTATCATGCAAGTACCATTAGTGTTAACGCAGTACATAGTAAGTACTGCTACTTAAAAAGTAAGTACTGCTATAATGATTAGGACGAATATATCTTTGTATAAGATATGTCATAGTTATAGTTAGAGTATATCTTATGTGATATACTTAAATAGTTAGAATATTGATAATATATCGTCTGTGATATAGTTATCTTTATAGAATATTCTAAGGTTTCTAGGGTTCCTTACTCTATAAAAGGAACATAGGTACAATGTCTTTCATGTACATCATACAAGTAGATTAATAAGAGAATCGAATAGTTAAAAGTAATTATGTTCCTTATGTGCTTTATGAGTTAGATTCCGCATAACTTATTTAGTGTGAGTAAGAGTTCTTAAAGTGTTCTAGTTTGATTACAAACTATTATACTAGTTCTTAACAGAATATAGATCCAATCAAAAGGATCAACAAATGGCCCTTGGAAATAGTAAAATGGCATGTTAAGTCCTTGGTAAAAGTTTACAAAATACCATGTGCCATATTTGACAAGTGCATCAAATTTTTAACAAAGGAAAAGGAGTGTAAAGCTGTTGAGACTTGTTATGAAAACAAAATGGGAGAGCAGGGGTCATTTCTGCCAAACTTATAACCCATACCCGACATTACCTACCACTTAGCCCATCTAAACCCAACTCTAAACCTTAAACTACCCAAACCCGACCATGCCCGAAGCCCAAACCAACTAACAAACCAGCAACATCATGACTCCACTTAACTTATTAAATAATTATTATTATTTAAAAAAAGTGATTAATTAGTATATAACAGGCGGGAAACATAATTTTTTATCCCCAAAATAGATCAGATCCATCTTCTGTACCTCATTCATACTCCCAAACCCTAATCCCACTTTATCACTAACCAGACAATGATAATTGAATTCCACTTACAGAATGGTGATTTAGGACATAATGAATCAAACCCTACCATTAATCACCACTCCAACTCACCCTATGGGGCCCACCCACGTTGCCCTGCACCCATCATTTTCCCCTAATTTCAAAAAAGGGGACAAGATCAATGGATTATAACAATTCCTTGCTCCCAAAGATGAGATAAATGGTTCAAGATCAATATTCCATTAGCTGGCATCATAAGGAAGGGGCAAAGATCACATGTTCAAGTTTTGGACCAAAATTCAAATTCAAGACCAAGGACTTTTGAGGAATTTTAGCATTAGGGTTAGCTTTTTTATGCATTCTAGAACCATCTCCTTATTAGTATAAAGAGAGGCTTCAACATGTGGATGCCCTCTTGTTCCAGTTCTATCTTGTAAACTAATAAGTGTGTAAACAGTTATCCTTTTGCCACTAAAATCAAGGAAAAACAAGACCTAATCATGTGTTTAGTATCGTAAAAGTCGGAATTACGCGTGGTTTTGTGTTTTTGTGTGAAATAGGTACAAAAGATCAAAAGGAAAGAAAACACGATATTTCACGATCAATTGTTGAAAAAAAATCCAAGAAAGAGACAATGACAAAGTCAAAGAACCAAAAGTACACTAAAGATCACGAAAACCGGCAAAATCGACACGGGTTTGAAGAAATGATCAATGAAGCCAAAATCAAGTTCATTTTTAGCGGATTTAATCTTTTTGAATATATTTGAGCTTTGTGGGTCCCACATTTGGGTATTGGGCCCAAAAGCCCATTAGTGGATTTAAAGTATTTACTTTTAAAGTTTAAGCCCATTTAAGATCCCAAAAGCCCATTTGCAACTTAACAAAAACGGATGGAGTAGTGTGTATTGGGCCAACAGCCCAATATCCTTACAACAAAGATTGGAACGGATGTTTTGTGGGCTTGAGAGGCCTATTAGGTCAATAAAGAGGCAGTGAAAAAAATGAGATATATAGTAAACGTTATTTACTTTCACTTGGTCAACCTTCAAACTCCCACACGTTTTTATCTATCCTCACATTTACCCACCCACACACACTTATTTCTTTTTTTTCGTTCAAACCAAAGTCACCACAACCTTTTCTCTGTCACAAATAAACGCAGACACCATAAAAACCTAGATCAACTCCATTTTGGGGCTTTTCTTATTTGAGGCAATTGAGCCTCACGCGCTCATAATAAATCCCCCAATATTTCGGAAGTGGAAAATGGTCCTCAAATCATGACATGGCTCCTATCCCTCTCGTGATTGGTTCTCACACGTCTCCACCACCAATCCTCCAATAAGATGAGTCCACCTAGGCATCAAACTAGCACAAGAAACACAAACCCATCCACGGTGGAAATCCGTGTGATGGGTAGTGTGTTATCAGCCGTAGATGATGAAAGAGAATGAAGAAAAAAGAATGGATGGTCAAGATCACTCTCCTTGCTCACCAAGTTTCATCAAGAAGGTTTTTGAAGGGTTTGCCAATAAAAACCTTCATTCTGTAATTCATTTGGGTGCCAATTTTTACTTTTTATTTTTTTTATGCAAAATAGTTTTTAGGTAAATTGTTATTTCAATTTTTTCAGTATTGTATTTTTTTTATTAATGAAAGCTTGTTTAAAGTTAATCAATTCGTGTCTTATTTTTATTTAAGTTCTTATTATTGCAATTTTATTATTAAATCTTTAAACTATTTTAGTTATAATAATTAAAATATTATTTAAGCAAAATAAATCTTGGTTAATAAATTTCCCCTACTGGGAGGTTTTATATAACTCTGTTCGTACATGTTCGATGGTGTTGATGTTTTAATGGTGATAAGGCGTTCTTAATTGGGTTCATAAGGAGGTTCAGCACCTTCCTTCTTCCCAAAGGTTTCGTCATCACGTGTTACTTTCTTTTATTTTTTAAGCTTTAGATTAATATAGTTTTTATCTGTTGTTATTTGTTTTGTTGATTTTACTATTTGAGTATTAGTTTGAGTCTTGTATTGATCTGCTGGTTTAATAGGATTTTAAGTTAGCTTTGCTGATTTATGTTTTAGTTTCTGTTAATTAGTTTGCTACTTGTTAAGTTTTTAGATAAACTGCTTAATCTCAAGTTTTGAAGTCGATTTTTATGTGTTTAGCTTTCAAAATTAATATTTAGTCTGCTAGTTTCTTTAGTTTTCGATTGCTGTTAAGTTCAATTTAGTTTCTGCTGATTTCGAAGTTTAGTAGTGTACTGATGTCTCATTTGCTTATTCTTGTTTAGGACATTTGCTTATTTAATTTTGTTGAGTTTTTTATTGTTTAAGTTTTGTTTGTTTATTTTCAGCCTAAGACTTATCAGCTTATTGTTTTCAGTCGCATTTGCTTATTTTAGGACTTAGCAGCTTATTTGTTTTCGTGATTTCAGTTTGATTTGTGCTTATTTAGTTTTGTTGAATTACTGATATATATACAGCTGTCAGATTCATTTAATCTGATAAGAGTTTTAACATTCCAATATATATATATATATATATATATATATATATATATATATATATATATATATATATATATATATATATATATATATATATATATATATATATATATATATATATATATATATCATTCCAAAAACGTCCACGCAGGGACTCGAACCCCTCCTCCAGTATAACAACCCAACGCTTTAACCATTCGGTCTAGACCCTTATTTATGTTTTATTACGCGTTTAGTAATTAATATAGGTTTATTAAGTTGCTGCCAGTTTTCTTAATAGGTTTAATTATAAATTTTGGTTTAATTAATTTTAATAAAAAATTTATTAGTTTTCTTTTATACAATTTAATAAAAAAATAAAAATAAAATAAATATTTTAATTACTTTTAGAGATTTAAATTGTTTTTTTAAATTAGTTTTCAATTAATTTAGTTTTATTTAAAAAATTGTTTTACATAGATTTCATTTAAATTAAAAGTTTTAGAAAAAAAATTTAATTAGAGTAAATTAGATTTAAATTAGACTTAATTTTTAAATAGTTTTCAAATAGTTTAATTAGTTTTAATTAGGTATTTTTATTTAAAAGATTTTCTTTTTAATTAGATTAATTAGTTTTTAATTAAACAGTTTTTAATTTTTAAAATACCAAAAAAAAAATTAAATTTACCAAGAACAATTAATCCACGTTTAAGTCCGAATCAATTCGAGTGAGTCGAGGAGAAAACGATATAAATTGACAAAAATTACGACATTAAATTGGCGCCGTTGTCACTTCGCTCGTTACGATTGACGATTTGTCGTGAGACGATTTGGATTTTGGGATCCGTTCAATTTTGAACGTTACTTTTCTTGCTAAAAAATCAAAAACATAAAAAATCAAAAGACTTAAAAATACAAAAAAAATAAAAAATCATCAAAAGCAAACTCTTTCCTAAGATTTGCACAAAAAAAAAATTAAAAAAATCCAAGAGTAATACTTTTCCTAAAGTATTACACCAAAAATATTACGTATTATTGTTTTTTTTTCTTATTTCGATTTCTTTCGCTTTTTATTGTAAATATATATTTTTCTTAAAAAATACAAAAAGATTTTTCTTTTACTATATTATATTACGTAGCACAATTAATTCACCTACTTTCAAATAAGACCTTAGTTGTGTTTTCATCACCTAGCTATTGTATTCGAATAAAAAACAAAAAAAAATCAAGGCAAAATAGATAAATACTAGTAAGAAGTTTGAACTCAATTTATACAAACTATAAGGTGGGTATAAGGCGACGCACTATAAAAGGCCGTCTAAGGAAAAAGGTTTTTAAGTGCTTTGTGCCACCTTGTTTCCCCGCTTGCTTGTGCGTATATTGAGAGGGACGACCGATTATTGGTTTGCCAACTCAAGTAGTATTACGTATATATTTTTTGTAGCTTTTTCATATTGAACCTCGAGAGGGATAATCCCTTTCCTGTCAAAGTCGATCGAGGTCTCCTACCTCATTCCTTGTGTTTAGTTGTATGCGCACTCGCGCGCGTGCACACATACCGAGTGGTGTACCAAATATTTCAAATTCTTCCAAAAATAAGAAGAAGAACAAAAAAACCGTCACTCAAGCCGATCCCGAGAATCGCGCTTTCGACAATACAGTGGCAACGGATAACCGACCTATGATTGAGATTCTACAATCTCACGTTGAGGGAAACGATGACGCTATCGTTGTCCCCGCAATTGGAGCAAATAATTTTGAAATAAAAACGGGTTTTATTCAAATGGTTTCCGCTACACCATTTTTGGGCCGTTCTCAGGATGACCCCCATGATCATATTAAGAGATTTATCCATTTGACTAATACGGTGAAATACAATGGGGTGACTCAAGAAGAAATACGTTTGTTGCTCTTTCCTTTTTCCCTCGAAGGACAAGCCCGGATTTGGCTTGATAAGGAACCACCCCAAAGCATGCTTACATGGGCGGATTTAGAGACCAAGTTCATTAACTACTTTTTCCCACCATCACGGACCACCTCTTTAAGGAATGACATCATTACCTTTGAACAAAAATATGGGGAAACGTTTAGTGAGTCTTGGGATCGTTTTAAAGAGCTTTTAAGAAAATGTCCACAACATGGTTTCACTAAAGTGCATCAAATCAATACGTTTTACAATGGTTTAACTCTTAATGACCAAGACTCACTTAATAGTGCGGCGGGGGATAATATTCTTGTGAAGTCCATGAACGAGGCTTGGGCCATAATTGAAAACAAGGCAAAAGTACAAACCAAGAGTGTTAGGGCTACTATGGCAAGTGCTAGTTCTAGTGAGAGCGACAAGAGAATTGATAAGCTTACTTCGCTTGTTGAATCAATTGCTCTACAAAACGCTAACAATACCAAAGCCATCAATGGTCAAGTAAATGCCTTAAAATAGACTTGTGAAACGTGTGAGACTTGTGGTGGACCACATTCGTATTTTAATTTTGACAAGGTTTACAACCAACAACAACAAGTTTATGCTTATAAAACCAATGAAAATGAACGGGTTCAATTCAAACCAAATGTTGATGTTAACCATTTGTCTTATAAGAGTACTAACTATTTGGCTCCCCCGGTTTTTGTAGCTCCACAAAGACCACCCCCACCCGCCCAAAATAGGAACCAAGCTCCTCAAAGAGGAAATTTTCAAGGGAATGCAAATCAAGGGAATTTTAATGTTCAAAATCAATGGTTTCAAACAAATAACTTCAACCAAGGTTTTCATAATAACAACGATTTTCAACCTCAATATCAAAACCAAGGTTTTCCTAATCAAGGGTTTAACAATCAAGGGTATAATCAAATGAACATGCATAATCCTCAAATGGACTTGGTTCTCCAAAAATTGACCGAACATGAGAGAACTATGAAACAAATGCAAGAGTCCACCGATATGAAGTTCGTGCAATGTTGCAAGCCCTTAGACCCCAAGGATCCTTACCTTCTAATACCGAGATTAACCCTCGTGCTAATGTGAGTGCTATCACTACTCGAAGTGGAGCTACTTTAGTGGGACCTTAAATCTCTTCGCCCATAAAGGAGAGACAAGGCTCGGAGGTCATAATGAGTAATCCTACTCCCCCTTCGGTGATCCCTCCCACTACCACTCCTAGTGCTAGTTCTCCATTGCCTAATGAGCCTAACCCTAAGGTTGTTCAAGAAGCAAGTACTTCTCCTTCTCAACCTTCAAAGTCTAAACGCAATATCCCTTATCCCTCTAGGTTAGACAAGGCTAAAGTGCTCACCAAAGATGACGTTCATGTTTCCAACTTTTTGAAAATGATTTCCAACGTGAATGTTAACATTAGCCTTATTGAAGCACTTGCTCAAATGCCTAAATTTGTGAAGATGTTCAAATATTTGCTTAATAAGAAAGAAAATATGGTTGAGCTCGTGAACACTCGGTTAAATGAGAATTGTTCCGCGATTCTTCTCAAAGAGCTTCCCGAAAATCTAGGAGATCCCTGACGATTCATGTTACCTTGCTCGTTTCCTCAAATTGATGATTGTATGGCTTTAGCGGATCTCTGCGCTAGCATCAATCTTATGCCACTCTCGGTATGGAAACAATTATCATTACCCGACCTTGTACCGACTGGCATGACTCTCGAGTTAGCTAATAGAACTCTCGCATACCCCGTTGGTATTGCCGAATACGTTTTTGTTCGAGTTGGTACATTCACTTTTCCCGTGGACTTTGTCGTCGTCGACTATGAGATGGATCCTCATATTTCGTTAATACTTGGTAGACCATTCTTACGATCCGGAAGGGAATTAGTTGATGTGGCCGAAGGGGAGTTATTTCTTAGGGTTAGGGATGAACAACAAGTTTTTAAAATGGGAAAAATCACAACTAAATCAAATGGAAAAGAGTCGGTCAATATGATTGATGTTCTTAATTATGATAATGAAGAGATTTTTATTAATCCTTTTGGAATTAAAACGTCTAATCTAAATGATTTTGTGATAACTTCATCCTTCCCTTAGAGCCTCAAATTTTTGAAACTCCTATTTACGATACTTATAGTGATGACACTTCTTTAAGTGATCACACTATCTTCGGTTTAGACGACCTATCTTTTGACCCACCCACTTTTGACCCACCCATTTTTGATCCACCAATCTTTGATGATTACGATGATGACACTTCTTTAAGTGATCTTATTAACTTTGATGACCCACCCCATGATAATGCACCTCATATCTCTATGAGTGATTCTTCCATTATGGAGACTCCTTTTGACTTTTATACCCCAATTTTAGAAGTCATGACTTTTGAGGAGGATCCTCCACTCTTAGAGATCATTCCTACTTTAGAGGATATTCCATTTGAGGAGGATTTAGATATCTTTCTAAATACCTATTTTCCTCAAGAGGATGAGTTTTCCTATGACTTCGATGATACTTATGTTTTCACATCAAGTTTGGAAGAGGACGACTTTACCACTTTGGATTATGATGATATTTTGAGCTTAAATGTCAACACCTCTTGCTATTTTCCCGTTAAGGAACCGGTGTTTTATCCCGGAATAGAGACTTTAGTGCTTTCATTGCAATATCACCATAACACCCTTCCTCGTAAGAAACTTTTGACTAAGGGTACCCCACTTTTCTTTGCCTTGTGTGATTTTACCACCTCGGGGTTTATTTCCTTTCGTGATGGAAATTATGTGTTTGAACCGGGTGGATTTTCATGGGGCATTCCTTTTATGACTTTGTTTCACCCTTTATCATGGAGAGATTTTCCTCCCTTGGAAATCTCGGTTTTCCCATGATTTTCCCATTTGAATGATGACATTCGGGAAATCGAGTCGAGCTAGAGACTCGTGATAATAAATCAAGCATCGTATAACTAGGTTAGATTTTTACCTTTTCCATCCTTTCCACCCTTTTTCACCTTCACCCATTTCCACCAGTAAGTGTAGGGGGAGCCAAGTAGGTTGTTTGTGTTGTGATGTTGTGCAGGGACGTGTGCTTTAATGATCCACTTTTTTGTGTTTTTGACGCGACCCTTGATCCCGTGTTCCCGTATACCCGGTTTCTTCGATAAGTTTTTGCTATTGTGATTCATACATGTATATAAATAAGATAAATAAATGTAATCACTTCAGTTGTCTCTTCCTTAGCTCGATTTTAAACAACGTACTCAATGTCCTAAGTGTAGGGGAGTTTATTCTCCCACATGCTTAAACATTGAGGACAATGTTTATATTAAGTGTAGGGGGACTTCTATCGAATTTTAGTGGGCTTTTTCATGAATTTGACCTCATTTAACCGGAAAATTCAAAAATTTTCAACGTTTTTCAAAATTTTGATCTATTTTGGCCTAGTAGTATTTCCATTTATTTTCTTTCCTTTTGTCATCGCATCGTATTTATATTTTCCATTTCAAGAATAAAGTCAAAAATAAATAAATGAATAAAATGGTTTTAACAAGTTTAGATATCTTTGATATATTAGGCCCGTCGTGAATATTTTGACTCAACCCGAGTTTACTTATCCAAGTTTACTCTAGCTAGTATCCTTAACCATATGGACCTTAATTGGTTTATTAGGCTAAGCATCCACGAGTCTCATTCCTTGAGATTTTAAATTGTGGAGAACGAGAGATGATAGAGTTGATAACAAGTTTAAGGGTTAATTCTTGCTCATATGAGTTTTTGTGGCTCTTTCTTCCCGCTTGTATATTTAATTTCTTAATAAATGAGGATTTTTGCGGTGTAGATTCGATATCTTAGCTCTTAGTCAAATCTTTTATCTCCTTGTAATTAAAGCATAAACACACTGAGGGTGCCAGCGTTGTGGACTTCCGACTAAGGTGGCTCATAACCACTAAGTAGGAGGTATTTAGACCATGGGACGGCGGAATTTGGCCTAATATATATATATATCATAAATAAGAAAGAATAAGATTAAAACATGACCTCAAGGAGCCTTAGGGTGTTGGTCATGTAGAACGAACCATGTCATTAGAGCCTTATGGTGTATGGCATGGTAAGTGTTGAATAAAAATTGATCAAAAAAATCAATTCCCTTGTTTATCGTTCAAGGAGCCTTAGGGTGTGGACAATAGATGAGGAGCATTTTTACATCTTAAAGAGCCTAAGGATATATGATGTGAACTTGCTAAACTCCACATAAAGTCAACATGACTTTGGAGGAATAATTAATAAGTAGTACTATTGGCCAAATGTTGGATCCGGGAATTTATTCCCCAAATCGTGTTAAATCATCCTTGATGTGAGCTTACTTTAGTGACAACGTTTCTGAGGAAGAGGTTAGGTTTTGAGTGTTGGGTTTGCACCGTTTTGCCTTCATTTTTGGACTAATAAATATCAAATAAGTCAAATGAGCCTACGAGTGAATGACAATACTTAAAAGCTAGAGATACAACTTAGGAATTGGAGAAAGAGTATTACACAATTGTCTTATATAAGTGGTTTTAACTTGAGAACTTATGGTAAACAATGATCTCATTTTTAAGCTTGGTATGGGGAACGTGAAACTTGAGGGTGATTAATATTCATGACACCAAAGCCCTAATTTAAGTCTTAGATTTCTTTACGAGTTTCTTCCATCAAATAATTTCCAAGTTAATAAATTGATATAACTTTTGTTTCCTTTAAAGTTTTTATCTTTTCATCAGAGTAGTAATAGTAAATCTTCATAAAGGTCAAGATGGGTTAATTATGAGAAAAATGTAACTTTATACTTTGAAATTATGCATTGCATGAGGTCACTTTGCCACTAACATCAAGGAAAAACAAGACCTAATTTTGCCCTAATTTAAGTCTTAGATTTAATAAGTGTGTAAACACTTATCCTTTTGCCACTAAAATCAAGGAAAAACAAGACCTAATCATGTGTTTAGTATCGTAAAAGTCGGAATTACGCGTGGTTTTGTGTTTTTGTGTGAAATAGGTACAAAAGATCAAAAGGAAAGAAAACACAGGATTTCACGATCAATTGTTGAAGAAAATTCCAAGAAAGAGACAAGGACAAAGTCAAAGAACCAAAAGTATACTAAAGATCACGAAAACTGGCAAAATCGACATGGGTTTGAAGAAATGATCAACGAAGCCAAAATCAAGTTCGTTTTTAGCGGCTTTAATCTTTTTGAAGATATTTGAGCTTTGTGGGTCCCACATTTGGGTATTGGGCCCAAAAGCCCATTAGTGGATTTAAAGTATTTACTTTTAAAGTTTAAGCCTAGTTAAGAGCCCAAAAGCCCATATGCAACTTAACAAAAACGGATGGAGTAGTGTTTTTTGGGCCAACAGCCCAATATCCTTACAACAAAGATTGGAACGGATGTTTTGTGGGCTTGAGAGGCCTATTAGGTCAATAAAGAGGCAGTGAAAAAAATGAGATATAAAGTAAACGTTATTTACTTTCACTTGGTCAACCCTCAAACTCCCACACGTTTTTATCTATCCTCGCATTTACCCACCCACACACACTTATTTCTTTTTTTCGTTAAAACCAAAGTCACCACAACCTTTTCTCTCTCACAAAATAAACGCAGACACCATAAAACCCTAGATCAACTCCATTTTGGGGCTTTTCATATTTGAGGCAATTGAGCCTCACGCGCTCATAATATATCCCCCAATATTTCGGAAGTGGAATATAGTCCTCAAATCATGACGTGGCTCCTATCCCTCTCGTGATTGGTTCTCACACGTCTCCACCACCAATCCTCTAATAAGATGAGTCCACCTAGGCATCAAACTAGCACAAGAAACACAAACCCATCCACGGTGGCAATCCGTGTGATGGGTAGTGTCTTATCAGCCGTAGATGAGGAAAGAGAATGAAGAAAGAAGAATGAATGGTCAAGATCACTCTCCTTGCTCACCGAGTTTCATCAAGAAGGTTTTTTAGGGTTTTCCTATAAAATCCCTCAATCTGTAATTCATTTGGGTGCCAATTTTTACTTTTTATTTTTTTATGCAAAATAGTTTTTATGTAAATTGTAATTTCAATTTTTTCAGTATTGTAATTTTTTTTATTAATGAAAGCTTGTTTAAATTTAATCAATTCGTGTCTTATTTTTATTTAAGTTCTTATTTTTTCAATTTATATTAAATCTTTAAACTGTTTTAGTTATAATAATTAAAATATTATTTAAGCAAAATAAATCTTGGTTAATAAATTTCCCCTACTGCGAGGTTTTATATAAATCTGTTCGTATATGTTCGATGGTGTTGATGTTTTAATGGTGATAAGGCGTTCTTAATTCGGTTCATAAGGAGGTTCAGCACCTTCCTTCTTTCCAAAGGTTTCGTCATCAGGTGTTACTTTCTTTTATTTTTTATGCTTTAGATTAATATAGTTTTTATCTGTTGTTATTTGTTTAGTTGATTTTACTATTTGAGTATTAGTTTGAGTCTTGTTTTGATCTAATGGTTTAATAGGATTTTAAGTTAGCTTTACTGATTTATGTTTTAGTTTCTGTTAATTAGTTTGCTACTTGTTAAGTTTTTAGATAAACTGCTTAATCTCTAGTTTTGAAGTCGATTTTTATGTGTTTAGCTTTCAATATTAATATTTAGTCTGCTAGTTTCTTTAGTTTTCGATTGCTGTTATTTAAGTTCAATTTAGTTTCTGCTGATTTCGAAGTTTAGTAGTGTACTGATGTCTCATTTGCTTATTCTTGTTTAGGACATTTGCTTATTTAATTTGGTTGAGTTTCTGATAGTTTAAGTTTTGTTTGTTTATTTTCAGCCTAAGACTTATCAGCTTATTGTTTTCAGTCGCATTTGCTTATTTTAGGACTTAGCAGCTTATTTGTTTTCGTGATTTCAGTTTGCTTTGTGCTTATTTAGTTTTGTTGAATTACTGATATACATACAGCTGTCAGATTCATTTAATCTGATGAGTTTTAATATTCCAAGAAAAAATAAAAAAAAAATATATATATATATATAAATATATATATATATATATATATATATATATATATATATATATATATATATATATATATATATATATATATATATATATATATATATATATATATATATATATATATATATATATATATATATATCATTCCAAAAACGTCCACGCAGGGACTCGAACCCCTGACCTCCAGTATAACAACCCAACGCTTTAACCATTCGGTCTAGACCCTTATTTGTGTTTTATTACGCGATTAGTAATTAATATAGGTTTATTAAGTTGCTGCCATTTTTTTTAATAGGTTTAATTATTTGTTTAATTAATTTTAATAAAAAGTTTTTATTAGTTTTCTTTTATACAGTTTAATAAAAAAATAAAAATAAAATGAATATTTTAATTACTTTTAGAAATTTAAATTGTTACTTTTTAAAATTAGTTTTCATTTAATTTAGTTTTATTTAAAAAATTGTTTTACATAGATTTCATTTAAATTAAAAGTTTTAGTTAAAAAATTAATTAGAGTAAATTAGATTTAAATTAGACTTAATTTTTAAATAGTTTTCAAATAGTTTAATTAGTTTTAATTAAGTATTTTTATTTAAAAGATTTTCTTTTTAATTAGATTAGTTAGTTTTTAATTAAATAGTTTTTAATTTTTAAAATACCAAAAAAATGTTTAATTTACCAAGAACATTTAATCCACGTTTAAGTCCGATATCAATTCTAGTGAGTCGAGGAGAAAACGATATAAATTGTCAAAAATTACGACATTATAAACATTTTTAAATTAATAGTTAAAGTATTTTTGAATCCTTGCGAGTAGACTGAGTTCCATTGTTTTTGTTATTCTATTGTTTTGGTTAATGTTCTAAGCTTAGTTAAATCAGTCAAAATATTTATGTTTGTTTCAAGAATTTGGCAAAATAAAATACTTTGAGATCCAGTTTTATAAGTTTGCTGTTTGGATTTGATTGACAATCAATCTGTATACCAAGTTATAATCCTGTTAGTTTTTCTCGGTACTTGTGTTTGTTGGTTGTGTTTTGTTTTAGGTTTTAAAGATTTCAAGTAGTCTCACTTCATATCACTTGTTTGGGACTACTGTAGTTCATCCGCAAAGAAGCAAACCATAAGCCCACTTAAGATGTCCACCATAAGCTCACCTATTAAGAAGGAAGCATTTAAGCCAGCCGAGTCAGCTCACCTTGTTCCGGTTGTGGGTTAAGTCAAAGTGAGTTTTGAATCCTCTTGTGCTAAATTTCTGGTTAGTCAAATGTGTATGAGAATCTGCTTATATGTGGCTTATTATAGTTAACTAAGTTGATTGATTCTTTATTCTGTCCATTCCATGTTAGGTGGCAGTGTTTGTTTTTTTAGATTCTCTGCTCGAGTTTAGGATTGCAAATTCATGTTAAAGTCTGAGTTCTGCTTCTTATGGGAGTGTTTAGGATAGAATGTTTTAAGCTAATGTGACATAAGGTTTAGACTGCATAACGTCTGTTCACCCTTATTTTCTAGTTTAGATTCAGGGTTGAGTTTGATTGTATAATTTGCATGAGATTAGAATTAGTTGATTTACTCTTAAAGTGAAATATCAAATCTAGGTAATCTATAGTTTTCCATCTTTATCATAGCACTAGGTTTAGGTATACGGGGTATTTAATGTTCAATTTGTGGTCATTTTGATAGGTTTTAGAGTATTTAAAGGAGGCATTAGCTAGTAATTATAGTGAGGTACTTTTTGCGGTTTAAAATCAGCATAGAAGCTCCCTGTTGGGTCATTTAGATCAATAAAGTATCATTTTTCTGCGTATAATAAACAGTAGGGTGTAAAGGACTTATTTGAATGTTTCGTAGGCTTAAAATATGTTAACAGTGAATACAAAGGCACAAGTAGGGTTGTGTTAGTTGGTGAATTTGTTTGGAGGCCATTTGGAGGTGTTAGATAGCCATCTGAACCCACTTTCACACCAAAGAACACCACAGACCCATTCTTGTCTGCTGTACCAAAATAGTGAGTTGCATAGGGTTTGTTTGTGATTCTGTTGCCTTACATTAGACATTCATATAGTTTTAGGCTAATTTTATTGCTGGTAGTTTGACTTTGGGGACATTTGGGAGTTCTTATAGACTATTTGAGTCATCGTGATACCCCAAAGAACCACCAGACCCCGTCTGCAAAGCAGTAGGTGTGTACGGGCGTTTTGCGTTCTTTTAGGTTAGAATTTTGGCTCAACAATAGGCCTTAGGTTGGAGTAAGGTGGGAAATATCTAGTATTAGGTTTTTTACAAACTTTTGGTGCTCATTAATCACTTGGTAGCCCACTATTACACAACTTTTAGTATAAAAAAACTCGCAGCCCAAGTGTTTTTTGTTCATTGTCTTGATTTTTTTTAATTGGATTTGTGTGCTTGTTTAGTGTTTGCTTATTTGTTGTGTTTGACTCCTCACTTGCCAAAGCAAGTGAGGGTGCCGTTTGTACCCGAGGATCGCACCAAAACAGCAAAACAACTTCAAAAAACCCATATAGTCACTTTTCTCTTTGTTGTCCGAGAACGCTGCAACTTTTTTGTTTTTTTATAGTGTTGTCCAATATCGGCCAGCACTAAGAAGATATCGGACAACACTACAACACGTTTGTCTGATGATATCTCGGACAACACAGAAGTACTCCAAATTTGGAGTACTTTAGGGTATTTTTGTTTTTAGCTTCATTTGGTCAAATTTTTTGGTTTTTTCAATTTTTTTCATTTTACCTTGTTAATTTAGTTAAAATAGAATCTTTAGAAAATTAATATTATTTTTCCCATTATTTTATTAATTTTATCATTATTTTCATTAAAAATTGTTTTTAGTGGTTTAAAAATAGAAAAATATTTTTAAAAATTTAGGAAAATTACTTTTTAGTTTTTAATGAATATAAGTGAGTTATTTTTTTGATAAAATTATATTTCGTACTTTTTGTTGATTTTATTTAATTTTAGGGCTTTAATTACCATTTAAAATTAAATATTAAATTAATAATAAGTTTTAAAATATATTTATTGAATTTTTATTCTTATTTATATTATTTTAGACTTAATTTTTATTTTTATTTTATTTTTAGTTTAAAATTTTTAATTCGTAACATTTTACGTTTTACGTTTACGTTTTACTTTTACGTCGTAGTGTAATTTAGCGTAACTCGTTTTTTTCTTTTTAATCTCTTTCACAAAAAAAACGATCACTGATCCAAAAAAATTTTAATACATATTAACACATTACACATACACCTCCTTCAAGAAAAAACTCGCGTTTATCGGTTTTATGGTTATCCTAAATCGTATAACTTAATACTTGCCCAATATACGCGTTTTTCCTAAAACGTGTACGATTTTACCACAATAATTTTGGCGCCGCTGCCGGGGAGGTGTTAATAGTGCTATATAATATATATATATATATATATATATATATATATATATATATATATATATATATATATATATATATATATATATATATATATATATATATATATATATATATATATATATATATATATATATATATATATATATATATATATATATATATATGTATATATTTATCGTATTTGTGTGAGTAGTGCGTTTTTGCTTTTCATTCTTGAAAAGCGTAAATATCGTACATACTCGGTTTTATTTTTTTTACTGTATTGTAGAATATCCAAATTGTAGGTCCACGTTTTCTAATGATTGTTACAAGTGTTGTAATGATCTAAATAGAGAGAGGGATAGATGAAGAACTTGATATGAACTAGAGAGAAAGGAGAGGAGAAGAGAAGTAGAGAGAGAAAGTGATATGTAGATTAATGAAATGTAAAATGACTAATGACGCAACCCCTCCTAACATGCTAGGAGGGGGTATATATAGCCCACCCTACATGTGGGCTATATGGGCTATACTATTTACATAGTGGATCATGAGCCTAATACTTGAATATATCATTGGAGTGACCGATGCTTTCTAAATACGTAAAAACGTATTTCCAACAATCTCCCCCTAAGGGAGGTCACTCAAAGTTACAATGTCTTAAATAGTCTATAGCTCGTGATCTATGCTAACAATGATGTGACCGAGACTTTCCTAGGAAAAACGTATTTCCAACAATCTCCCCCTAAGGGAGGTCACACCATTTTACCAAATCTTAAACCTAGCATACTAAGCTCGAGTCTTCGATCTTGTTCTTGTGAATATGCTGATGAGATCTTTGACTTTAGCCTTGAGCATGTTTCCTTGCCTTGACCTTGTGCATTCATCACTTGTGAAATTTTCGTCCTCGTGACTTCATGTTCCAATACTTATATCTTTATAAATTCTTGAAAACTTCAGAGTTTGATACAGCGGAAGACTTGACTTTTAGACTTTCTTGAATTTGTTGAAGTATTAAGTGCATACAGTATAAGCATGTGTTGACGACTTCTTCTGGATTGTACACCGCAATGCCACCTTCTTGTTATGCTGCATAAGACAGTTAGCAACAAAACATATACACGGATGAAATGGCCTTGAACATTTCATTCTAATTCGGTAGCATTTTACCTCCGGCCGGTGATGACCGTTGGAGGATATTAATATCGTACTTGTGGCAGGTAGTTTAAATTAAGAACCTCCTTGACAAGATTTCACGGGTAAACCCGTTCTCTTTATTCGACCGCCCAAAGCTGACTGCGAACATAAAGAGTGAATCATTTGGATAATATTATCCGCATGATTTGAAGCCGTCAAATCTGATTCCTGGAACAAGTTTGATTCATTAAAGAACCGCACCATCGTTGCTTTCCAGTTGTCACGAGCTCGATTCATACAGAATCTTGCAAGTTACCTACCAAGTGCTGTTTGATGTTAACACTAGAAGGAGTTCCACTCATCACTGTGAACACTATAGAGTGTCACTCTGAGTGTTCTGGCAAGATCACTAAGATATTGCGTAGAGGCCTGGAACGTGTTTAAGTTCAGTTAAGAATTAAACCACTGTTGCTTTCTAGTTATCACAAGCTTGATTCATGAAGAATCACACAAGTCACCTACCATGAGCTTTTTGATATTCTCTCAAGAAGGATTTCCATCTTCATTGTAAATACTTTCGTATTACTCGGATGTTCAGGCAAGATCATGAAGATTTTTCGTAGGACTCTTAAGATCTTTCTTACTTTTCACAGTGTGTGAAGAAGCAAAGAATTAAGAAAGTGTGTCCTAATGAGATATTTGATGATCTCAAATGGCTCTAGACTCAATCGTGCATTTTTTATTTTAGTGATCGGAGGCTGGAGAGGAGTGCCACCATTTCAATACCAATTTATTCAGAGTGAATAAATCAATAGATAATGTGTTGTCTCCGTGTGATTAAAACAAATATCTTTTAAGAGATATCTAAGTTAGCTGGGATGGGTTGTGCATTGCATCACTGGGTCTATGATGTCTATTTTCAATATCAAGAATCATTAAAAATGATCTCAATAGCATATGTATTGACCCGGGTTCTGCCTAAGGTTGTAAGGAGGGCTTCTTTCTTTACACCCTTTATCTTTACAATTCTTTTTCATTCTTCAACCCCTTCAATGCTTACCAATACGTCATAACTAGCACCTTGTTGTGATTGTTCCAGCGGTAACTTAAGTACTTGGTTGGCATTCAGCTACGTTCACAATCTTTCTCCATCTTTCCTAAGGACTACTATTTCTAGCTATGGAATGTCCTTAGGAAGATACCTCCGGTTTTGGAAGAATCATTGGACTTAACGTATCCTACCATCCTTATGTCACCACAATCTTTATCGTCGTGAAATAAATGGGTTGTGGGTAAGTATAAATCACCATGAAATCCATTTTGATATCCAAATCTATTTTGCTCCCCGTTAACATATGCCGCGATATTCGAAAACATTTCGCACATGTCGGGATGAGCCAGCACATTAAGTCAAACCATTATTGATCTCAATATTAAATCACATTTTCTCCCCTATATTCAAAATATTAACCGAATCGATGCTTTTAATATCAATTGATTTAATAGCATTTTAAGAAAATTTGGGAAGAAAAATGCAAATTCAATTATCTTCATGATTTACATAAGCTCCCCCTCAAATTAACGAGGGTGTACTTGAAACGTAAATTAAATACCTTTCAAACACAAGTGTAAGGTATTTATCACGTGCAAAGATCATATATGATAATGTATTCAAAAGATTAGTAATTTACGAGGTTGGACCTGAATGATGGAGAACATCATATGATAGAATCACATGGTTCTTGTTTACGAATGTTGGTCGCCTCTTCATGTCTAAAGTTATCTCTTGACACCATGTGTACGATTGATATCGTTGTCTTGACACCAATAAGTGATCTTGGCACTTGCGACATCAAAGATTCTGAATGCTGGACAATTGCTCCCCCTCAATTATAGACTCGTGTTCTATTGAAAGAGATGTAGTCGCCGTTTGAGTAGTCGCATCGTCGAGTATGTAGATATCAATTGTAAATTGCTATGATTTGTGGAGATGATAACTTCATAAAAACAAGATTTCTCTTATTTTAACAAATAAATGACCTGACACGTGCATATATTCGTGTTAGATTGTGTTATTACGTAAACACAATCCCTTACATGGTTATAAAGTAAACCATGCCCGAGAAAATCAATTCCCGTTGTTGAGTCAAAGCTTTCCGGTGAAATGCTTGACTTTAAAGTGGAAGACGGGTTGCGGTCTGAAATAACTACAAGCCATTTTGAGCATGTTTTAAAACATTTGAACTTCTGCTCGAACTTTATTTACAACCCCGTGTCCTTATTTAATGGCATTTCTAGTATCCTAAATACTATCGATTCCCGAAGACATGCTCTTTTCAGCAAAACATTTTTGAACACACCATTTTGAAAGATTTAGAAAAAACCTTTTGAGAAATTCTCGAAAAATTGTGTTCAAAGTTTTGAAAACCAATTACTTGAGCTTATGTGATACCCTAGAACCGAGGTCACTTACCTTACCCTAAATTACGCTTATTTTTGAAATTTTTAAGAAATTTTATTTGCTATATATTTTACCATTTTGGTTGAAACCGATATTTGAGGTCGTGATTTTGACGATTGACGATTTAAGAAAAACGATGACGACTACGATCCCGATGGATGCCCAAATTTCTATGTTTATTGTCGTTTAATCGATATTATAATTTTTCGAGGATTTTACTTCCGGTTCGTGTTAAGTCGCGTCGGGTGAGTTTTATTGCTTTCCGGGTACATTTAAATTGTCCTAAAAGTATTTTGGAGTGTTCGGGATGATCCCCGACTCCCGTAAAATTTTCCAAAATGACTAGTGAGTCATTCCCGTAAACTTTTGAGGTCGTTTCACTTAAGGAAAAAAGAAAGCTATTATTGCACATAAGGACCTCCAAAATTTTAAAAAGGGACAAACCAAACACACACATAACAAAACACTTAAAAAAAATTTCTTTCCCTCTTTTCTCTCTTTAGGCCGACGGCCAAAAACCCCCACCACCACCACTTATTTTTTTTCTAGCTTGTTTTGATCAAAAGTAAGGTTAGACCACATCTAGTTTCATCATTTCCATTGTTTTCATGTACTTTAATCCTTCATGCATCCATAAAATTTTTTCCAAGAATCAATGAATTTTTCAAAAATTGTTTTGATGTTAATTGGATGTATGCATGTTTAATTCATGTGTAGTGGATGTGTAATTACTCAACAAACCAACAAAAATCAATTTGGTGGGGGGGTTTTGATCACCCATACCCCACGGCACAAGGGGGTGTTTGGTGGATCTTGGTGATTGTTGTTTTTGCTTATGGTTTATGTGTTATTACTTGTTCTTAGATGTTTTTGAGTGGGTAAAACCCATTGCATGTTTGATTTGGTGTTTGGGTTTTATGATGTATTTGATAATTAGGGGGTTAAGTACTGATTAGTATGATTAGACATGATTAGGAGTGATTAGGTTGAGGTCTAGTGTCGATAAATTGGTTTGGAAACGAGTGTTGGATTGATTTTGCGATAGGTAATTTTAGGCAGAATATTTGGGATGTTTTCATAAAATTTATTTTGTAAACAGGTCATGGGACTAGGATATAGTTGTATAGCGTCTTCTTAGCTTCAATTTGGTATAAGATAGAGCTTACGACTCCTAACGAGTCAAAAGTTATGATGTTTTGAAAATCGTGTACCAGGAGATGAGAACCTACATAATCCGAAATTATGTTTGGTTTTAGGTCAAATCCCGGGGACCATAGATATAGTTTGGTAAATGGTTAAAGGTTGATTTTTGGTCTCAAACCTGCATATGTGAGTCTATTATTAGACTTAGGTGTCAAACGGGTCAATGGAATATTTTAAATGGGTCAAATGAGTCCGACTTGGTCAATGTGCAAATTCAGTCCGAAAAACGTAGGTTTAGTAACGGGTCGTAAAAGCGAAAACTTTTAATGGGATTAAAAATGTGTTTTCTACAGTACTTAAGGTATTTTTGAGAATTTTCCCAAATTTTATTAAAAGGTTTAAGTCTAGTAAAACAGCCCATACTTTTGGTAAGTATCGGCGAAAAACGTGAAAAGGGTAATAACGTTAATAACATGGACGAATAGTATAAAACGAGTAACACTTATTTGTTTGGTTTTGGCGTGAGTTGTAATTATCACAATTGACTAATATGTATGTATTATATACAGTACTTAAGGTTTATAAATGAGATTACTCATTACGCGTTATTGGTTTGATAGGTGTTGATTTTCCCGGGCATCCTCATCATCGTCAGTGATCGTCACTCGAATCGTCGACTACTATATATATAAGGTGTGAATTTATAGCCTCGCTTACTATTGTTTTAAATTGTTTTACCCGCGAGGGAAATGCATGCTAGTTTTCTAAAATGAACATATGTCATGAATGATTGTTGGACCCGAATGTTGCCTTAGAAATTATGTTGAGTACCTAGTTGCAAAAGGCCCTAAATTCATGAACTATTAACTATTGTTTAATCCTAGCGTGGATTGAAAATAACCGCTTATACAATTGGTAGTACTATGGGGTTGACGACCCTATCCGAGACGAGGGCTAGTACGTTGAGTACCCCCTGCGGACGGATAACTTGTGATAAGAGATAAGGTATAATTGCAACTGATGCCTTTAGAAGGGGCACTGGTTTCATCTGAATCACGCCGGTAATTATTACGCGGGTGATTGAGTTAACGGATTAGTGTCATGAGCTTAAACACAATTGTAATAACCTTGAAAATAGATTGTTTGATCGACAAGTCTATGAATGATCGTGAATGATTTTTATAACACATATGTTCAAAATGAGATTGTAAAACCTATGAATTCCACTCAACATTATTTGTTGACCCAATTTAGCATGTGTTTCAGGTAACCGATGAAGTGTAGCATGGAGCATGCATTGGATGGGAGTTGTGTGTGGCTTGGCGTCTACTTGTTTTTCCACCCATTCTTAACTTGAATATTTTAAACTTTATGTCATGTGGTGAAAATTGTATCTTTTGGGGGTTGAGATTCATGGGGACCGAAACGCTAACTCTGTGTTGTATCATTTGGGTTGGAAAACCGTAGACATGTATGTTGTTTTTAACATTGCGTAATTTAAGTTAAAACTTTTACGTCTCTTTGGAGTCGTTTGATATATCTTGTGTGCGATGATAACTTCCTAGCACCCAAATGTGGTAGTTCTGCTGCGCATAGCATTTGGTGGGGTGTTAGAGATTGGTATTAGAGCCATGAGTTATAGAGAACTAGGTCGTTTTGAAATTTCCTAAACTATAACTTTTGGTGTCGTAAGAAATCGTCTAAGCACACAACTATCCTGCATGGCTCCGGTAAGGTTTATTTTTGTATTCATGGTATTGATGTATACCTTTGAGTTGAAGTATATATGTGGGTATTTATTACGTAGATATTGAACTACTATATGTAAACGTTGAAATTGTACGTGGAGTACTCCATATCGTAATTCTTGTATTACATATGCATGAGCATCATATTATCGCATTTTGTGCATGTGTACCACCTTTGCATTGCATTTGCATGCATGTATTTATAAATATTGAATAGTAATCTTACGTACCCTCCAAAATTCTTTGTTGTTGCAGGAATGGCCGAGGTACCGCCTAACGAGACGAATATGTCGTAGGACACGAAGGGGGACCATTTCCTCCGAACCCGCCAAATGATGACAATGGATGGATCGCTCCAGAAGAAGCGATAGAGCCGGAAAATGACAGTGATGAAAGTGACGTGGACAACTTCAGTATTAGTAACGATGGTAGTGAGGATTCCGAGGAAGAGGATCCGGTGGATGATGGAATTCCCGAGAATGCTCTCGGTCAGACCGAACCTGAATTATTTCAATCTCCAAATTCGCCGAAGGGTTATGAAGTGCCTCCGACAGGCTGATATGATCAACAACCCGTTCGTCCCCCGATGGACAATTGTAAGGACTACATGAGGACGGTGCCAGGGTTTATTCGAGTAAGTAATGAGAGTGGTGCGGAATCCAGCAATGCATCTAGATCGCAATCTATTCATGAGAATATCGCGAAGGTCTATTTTCCGAGGCCAAGAAACTATTGGGATCCTGAGGATCGTTTGAGGAGAATGGATAGATTGATGTACGAGCGGTACGTGGTGGAAACTAGAGTAATCAGAAGGTTCGATAAGAACCAGAGGGCACACCAAAGGTTGTTGGCAAGAACTGCAAGGATTGAATTTGATGGAGTAGCAAAAAAGAGTGATATTAACAGTCTGAGATCGATGATAGCGAACCTGAGCGCTAGTCTTGAGCAAGTTAGGGAGGATCAGGCGAGGTTGACTAGGATGCAAAGTTGGGAGCATCGAGTTAGAGCATCCCTGCCACCAGATTGGAGATTTGTAGATGACATGGAAATGGAGGCTAATGATTTTATGGTCCAGCCACCTGCTAGAGGTGTGTGTATCATTGTAGGGAATCAAGTAGCAGTGGAGTGTGGATCTACTTCTGGGACGAAGAAGGCAACTGAGTGTGGGCCGAATGACAAAGGAAAGAAGAAGATAGATGAAGAGGACGAGGAAGACAGTGACGAAGAGCCCGAGGAGGATGAAGATGAACAGCCATCCAAGAGGTCGTGTGGATCACCACATGACTAGTTGCTTGTATTTTATTTTATCTTTGATCGTTGTAATCGAACTATTTTATACTTTTGTATGATGGTATTCTGACGAAAAACTTGATGACTTAAGTTTTATGGTGAATGGTTGTAGTGGCAATACTTGTCACAATTTTGGTTGATTTATCAATACAATCCATGTTTACCTTTCATAATCTATGATATGTCTTTAATTTGCTCTTTTGTGATGTGAATTGATGGATATTAGTAACCTTGTAGTGATGTGTCGTTGTACTTATATTATGTCTTGAAAGAGAAATCCATCTTAATCTTGATGTGTATTTTTTCTATTTTCCCTATCTTTGCAGAGAGGTGTACTTGAGAACTCACCATGCCTCCAAAGCTAACAGGTAACCGTGTGAACACAATGATTCAAGAAGAAATTGCAAATGCACTCGAAGCGGATCGTGCAAACTGAAACCCAGATCAAGGTGGAAATGCAGGAAGACAGCAAGCCCCGAAGGAGTGTACCTATGCTGGTTTTATGAAATGCGGTCCCACGCAGTTTCGTGGAACTGGAGGAGCCCTAGAACTCCGAAGGTGGTTAGAGAAGATCGAAAGTACTTTTGAGATTAGCGGATGTTCAGAGGCAAATAAAGTCAAGTTTGCAGCTGCCACTTTTCTCGATGACGCCTTGAGTTGGTGGAACAATCAAGTAGCCACTGTTGGATTAGCAGTAGCAAATGTGAGGACCTGGACTGCTACTAAGGCTCTTTTGACCAAAAAGTTCTGTCCCGAAGAGGAGCTGGGTCAACTAGAAGATGAGTTAAGGCATTTGACTTTGAAGAACAATGATATTACAGCGTATACAAGGAGGTTTAATGAATTGAGCCTTTTGTGTCCCGATGCCTTTGTTGGTGATAACAAGAAGATGAGGCAGTACATCAAGGATTTCTCAAGTAATATCAAGGGTGAGACAACTTCATCTAAGCCTGGGTCATTCGATGAAGCAGTCCAAATGGCTCACGCGCTAATGGATGTCAAACTGCAAGATAAGATGGACTTCATTGCCGAAGGAAACAAAAGAAAGTGGGAGGCAACTCAGAGTTATCAATCCCAAGGTCAAAATCATGGAGTAAACCGTAACAACCAAGGTCAGAACCACAATCAGCAGTTCAACCAGAGAAGAAATGATGGGATGAGGGCTGTCACTAACCCTAGAGGAGCGAAGGTGAATCCCCACTATGGTCGATGTAATTTGTACCATGTAGGGAGTTGCCCACCTGCGTGTGGCAAGTGCAGAAAAGCGGGTCATAGAATGTCAGATTGCTGAGCTAAAGGGGTAGCTACTGGGGCAAATGCCACGAAGGTGATGGTTTGCTTCGGATGTGGAGAAAGAGGGCATAAGTAGGGGAATTGCCCGAAGGCTGGAAACAGGCAAGGAGGAAATAATGCTGCTGCTGTGTATCGAGTAGGGACTGCTGATAAACCACAAGGCCCTAACGTGGTTACCGGTACGTTTCTGCTAGACGCTTGTTATGCTAGTATATTGTTTGATTCTGGTCCCGACAAGAGCTTCGTAGATGTTAAATTTAGTCGTCATATCGATAGAGAACCGGTATTGTTAACGACTAGTTATAACGTGGAATTAGCCGATGGGAAGATCGTTAGTACAAATTCTATACTGAAAAGGTGTATCTTGAAGTTAGGAAATTACGCTTTTGATATCGACTTAATGCCCATAGAGCTAGGATCGTTCGATGTGATCGTTGGAATGGATTGGCTAATGGCGCATAGTGCCGTGATCGTCTGTGGAGAAAGATTAGTCCAGATCCCGCTGAGGAATAGAGTTTTAACTGTGAAGGGAGATGAATGCACCTCTCGTTTGAAAGTGATATCTTGCTTGAAAATGATGCGGTATGTAGAAGATGGATGTGATGTGTTTTTGGCACAAGTTTCTAGTGATGGTGACTTAGAGGCGAAGTTAGAAGAGGTACGTGTAATTCGCGAATATCCGGAAGTTTTTCCAGATGAGTTGCCGGGTTTACCACCCACCCGTGAAGTCAAATTTCGAATCAGTTTGATGCCGGGAGCTGCACCAGTTGCTCGTGCACCCTGTCGATTAGCACCATCAGAGTTAAAGGAATTATCGGATCAACTGAAGGAGTTGATGGATAAGGGATTTATTCGACCGAGCTCATCACCATGGGGAGCGCCAGTGTTGTTTGTGAAGAAGAAAGATGGGTCATTTCGGATGTGTATTGACTATAGAGAGCTCAACAAGCTGACGGTTAAGAATCGGTATCCATTGCCGAGGATTGACGATTTGTTTCATCAATTGCAAGGTTCCTGTGTATACTCAAAGATCGACTTGAGATCAGGGTATCATTAACTGCGTGTGAGGGAGGAGAATATCCCTATAACTGCCTTTCGTACGCGGTATGGACACTTCGAATTTCGAGTGATGCCTTTTGGGCTAACAAACGCGCCTGCAGTATTCATGAACCTTATGAATCGAGTATGCAAGCCGTATCTAGATAAGTTTGTCATTGTTTTCATCGATGATATTCTTATTTACTCTAAGAGTAAGGAAGAGAACGAGAAGCACCTGAGAAAGATATTAGATCTGCTGAAGAAAGAGAAGTTGTATGCGAAGTTCTCGAAGTGTGAGTTTTGGTTAGAGTCTGTGCAATTCCTTGGACACGTAATTGACAGCAAAGGAGTTCGCGTGGATCCTGCCAAAGTCGAAGCAATCAGGGAATGGTCGGCACCGACAACGCCGACTGAAGTTCGACAATTCCTTGGTTTGGCTGGGTATTATCAGAGATTCATTGAAGGATTTTTGTTGATTGCGAAGCCATTGAAAAAGCTTACAGAAAAGAATAGGGTGTATGAATGGGGAGATGATGAAGAACTCGCTTTCAAAACACTCAAGGACAAGTTATGTTCTGCTCCGATATTGTCATTACCAGAAGGAACCGAAGACTTTGTAGTGTATTGTGACGCATCTCGTAAGGGTTATGGAGCTGTGTTGATGCAGCGTGAGAAGCTGATTGCTTACGCGTCGAGACAATTGAGGAAGAATGAAGAAAACTACACGACGCATGATTTGGAATTGGGAGCTGTAGTTTTTGCGCTGAAATTGTGGAGACATTACCTGTATGGGACGAAGTGTGTTGTATTCACTGACCACAAGAGTTTGCAGCACATTTTAGACCAAAAGGAGTTGAACATGAGACAGAGGCGATGGGTAGAATTACTGAGTGACTATGACTATGAGATTCACTACCATCCTGGCAAGGCGAATGTTGTAGCGGATGCACTTAGTAGGAAGGATCGAGAGAAACCTTTGAGAGTCAGAGCTTTAGTGATGACTGAGGGTGTTGATTTAACCGAAACAATACTGAAGGCTCAAGAAAAGGGTTTAATGAAAGAGAATGTTAGTGCTGAGAACTTGGGAAGATTGTTGAAACCTCTTTTTGTGGTTAGGTCAGACGGGCTGAGATATTTCAAGAATCGGATTTGGTTACCGTTATGTCCATCCGAGGAAGGAAAGCCTGGAGTACGAGATTTGGTTATGAACGAGTCTCATAAGTCGAAGTACTCAATACATCCTGGATCGGATAAAATGTATCATGACCTGAAGGAAATTCATTTTTGGCCGAATATGAAGGCGGATATTGCTCGTTACGTTAGTAAGTGTTTGACTTGTGCGAAGGTTAAAGCCGAACATAAGAAGCCGTCTGGGCTGTTGGTACAACCAGAGATCCCAGAATGGAAATGGGAGAGAATCGCTATGGATTTCGTGACGGGTTTACCCAGAACTCCTAGTGGATGCGATATGATTTGGGTAATAGTGGATAGATTGACGAAATCTGCTCACTTCTTACCTATGAATAAGACGGACAGCATGGAGAAGCTGGCCAGTGTGTACGTGAAGGAGATTGTTTGCAGACATGGAGTACCTTTATCGATCATTTCGGATCGCGATAGTAGGTTTACTTCGGAATTTTGGAAATCACTTCAACGTGCGATGGGCACTGTTGAGTTTGAGCACGGGTTATCACCCGGAGACTGATGGCCAGAGTGAACGAACTATTCAGACGATGGAGGACATGCTCCGAGCATGCGTGATTGATTTTGGAGGAAGTTGGGAATGCCACTTGCCTTTAGTGGAGTTTTCGTAGAATAATAGTTACCATGCGAGCATCAAGGCTGCACCATTCGAAGCGTTGTATGGAGGGAAGTGTAGATCACCTGTGTGTTGGAGTGAAGTAGGAGAAAGTCAGTTGATTGGACCCGAAATGGTTTTGGAGACGACAGAGAATATTGTGCAAATCAAGAACCGATTACTTGCTGCAAGAAGCCGACAGAAGAGTTATGAAGATAATAGAATAAAACCGTTGGAATTTGAGGTCGGAGATACGGTTATGCTTAAGGTTTCGCCGTGGAAGGGTGTGATTCGTTTTGGGAAGAAAGGGAAGTTGAGTCCGAGGTATATTGGACCATTTAAGATTGTTAAACGAATTGGACCGGTAGCGTATAAGTTAGAGTTGCCGAACGAGCTTAGTGCTATTCACGACACGTTTCACGTATCAAATTTGAAGAAGAGTTTGGCGGATGAGGAATTGGTGATTCCTTTGGACGAGATTCAACTGGATGATAAAATGCATTTCGTGGAAGAACCCGTGGAAATTATGGAGTGAGAGGTCAAGAGGCTGAAGCATAGTAGAATTCCCATTGTGAAGGTTCGATGGAATTCTAGGCGTGGACCGGAATACACTTGGGAACGTGAGGACTTTTTCAAGGAAAGGTATCCTCATCTGTTCCAGCGGTACGAAATGTGAGTATAAGAAGAGGCGAGCGCTGGGACGTCACTCTCTTTAAGGAGGGGTGGATGTGATACCCTAGAACCGAGGTCACTTACCTTACCCTAAATTACGCTTATTTTTGAAATTTTTAAGAAATTTTATTTGCTATATATTTTACCATTTTGGTTGAAACCGATATTTGAGGTCGTAATTTTGACGATTGACGATTTAAGAAGAACGATGACGACTACGATCCCGATGGATGCCCAAATTTCTATGTTTATTGTCGTTTTATCGATATTATAATTTTTCGAGGATTTTACTTTCGGTTCGTGTTAAGTCGAGTCGGGTGACTTTTATTGCTTTTCGGGTACATTTAAATTGTCCTAAAAGTATTTTGGAGTGTTCGGGATGATCCCCGACTCCCGTAAAATTTTCAAAAATGACTAGTGAGTCATTCCCGTAAACTTTTGAGGTCGTTTTCACTTAAGGACAAAAGAAAGCTATTATTGCACATAAGGACCTCCCAAATTTTAAAAAGGGACAAACCAAACACACACATAACAAAACACTTAAAAAAAAAAATTATTTCCCTCTTTTCTCTCTTTAGGCCGACGGCCAAAAACCCCTACCACCACCACTTATTTTTTTTTCTAGCTTGTTTTGATCAAAAGTAAGGTTAGACCACATCAAGTTTCATCATTTCCATTGTTTTCATGTACTTTAATCCTTCATGCATCCATAAAATATTTTCCAAGAATCAATAGATTTTTCAAAAATTGTTTTGATGTTAATTGGATGTATGCATGTTTAATTCATGTGTAGTGGATGTGTAATCACTCAACAAACCAACCAAAATCAATTTGGTTGGGGGATTTTGATCACCCACACCCCACGGCACAAGGGGGTGTTTGGTGGATCTTGGTGATTGTTGTTTTTGCTTATAGTTTATGTGTTATTACTTGTTTTTAGATGTTTTTGAGTGGGTAAAACCCATTGCATGTTTGATTTGGTGTTTGGTTTTATGATGGATTTGATAATTAGGGGATTAAGGACTGATTAGTATGATTAGACATGATTAGGAGTGATTAGGTTGAGGTCTAGTGTCGATAAATTGGTTTGGAAACGAGTGTTGGATTGATTTTGGGATAGGTAATTTTAGGCAGAATATTTGGGATGTTTTCATAAAATTTATTTTGTAAACAGGTCATGGGACTAGGATATAGTTGTAGAGCGTCTTCTTAGCTTCGATTTGGTATAAGATAGAGCTTACGACTCCTAACGAGTCAAAAGTTATGATGTTTTGAAAATCGTGTACCAGGAGATGAGAACCTACATAATCCGAAATTATGTTTGGTTTTAGGTCAAATCCCGGGGACCATAGATATAGTTTGGTAAATGGTTAAAGGTTGATTTTTGGTCTCAAACCTGCATATGTGAGTCTATTATTAGACTTAGGTGTCAAATGGGTCAATGGAATATTTTAAATGGGTCAAATGAATCCGACTTGGTCAATGTGCAAATTCAGTCCGAAAAACGTAGGTTTAGTAAAGTGTTGAGTAACGGGTCGTAAAAGCGAAAACTTTTAGTGGGATTAAAAATGTGTTTTCTACAGTACTTAAGGTATTTTTGAGAATTTTCCCAAATTTTATTAAAAGGTTTAAGTCTAGTAAAACAGCCCATACTTTTTGTAAGTATCGGCGAAAAACGTGAAAAGGGTAATAACGTTAATAACAAGGACGAATAGTATAAAACGAGTAACACTTATTTGTTTGGTTTTTGCGTGAGTTGTAATTATCACAATTGACTAATATGTATGTATTATATACAGTACTTAAGGTTTATAAATGAGATTACTCATTACGCGTTATTGGTTTGATAGGTGTTGATTTTCCCGGGCATCCTCATCATCGTCAGTGATCGTCACTCGAATCGTCGACTACTATATATATAAGGTGTGAATGTATAGCCTCGCTTACTATTGTTTTAAATTGTTTTACCCGCGAGGGAATGCATGCTAGTTTTCTAAAATGAACATATGTCATGAATGATAGTTGGACCCGAATGTTGCCTTAGAAATTGTGTTGAGTACCTAGTTGCAAAAGGCCCTAAATTCATGAACTATTAACTATTGTTTAATCCTAGCGTGGATTGAAAATAGCCGCTTATACAATTGGTAGTACTATGGGGTTGACGACCCTATCCTAGACGAGGGCTAGTACGTTGAGTACCCAATGCGGACGGATAACTTGTGATAAGAGATAAGGTATAATTGCAACTGATGCCTTTAGAAGGGGCACTGGTTTCATCTGAATCACGCCGGTAATTATTACGCGGGTGATTGAGTTAACGGATTAGTGTCATGATCTTAAACACAATTGTCATAACCTTGAAAATAGATTGTTTGATCGACAAGTCTATGAATGATCGTGAATGATTTTTATAACACATATGTTCAAAATGAGATTGTAAAACCTATGAATTCCACTCAACATTATTTTTTGACCCAATTTAGCATGTGTTTCAGGTAACCGATGAAGTGTAGCATGGAGCATGCATTGGATGGGAGTTGTGTGTGGCTTCGCGTCTACTTGTTTTTCCACCCATTCTTAACTTGAATATTTTAAACTTTATGTCATGTGGTGAAAATTGTATCTTTTGGGGGTTGAGATTCATGGGGACCGAAACGCTAACTCTATGTTGTATCATTTGGGTTGGAAAACCGTAGACATGTATGTTGTTTTTAACAATGCGTAATTTAAGTTAAAACTTTTACGTCTCTTTGGAGTCGTTTGATATATCTTGTGTGCGATGATAACTGCCTAGCACCCAAATGTTGTAGTTCCGCTGCGCATAGCATTTGGTGGGGTGTTAGAGCTTAAGATGTTGAATATCTTACAGAACGAGCTCAAGTTTGGGAAGTTGTAAGCTTCCCGTTGTTAAGGATAAGTTACCATCGGCGATAAAAATTTCTTTTTAACCGAAGATCGAGTTCTAAGCTGACATTTACTTAGAAGTCGTTTTCATGAGCTTGAAAAACTTTTGAATGTTTTAACATAAAGCTCATGACCGAGAAAGATGAATTTCTCGTTATGAGGAAAAGTTCTCTTATTTAAAAGATACACTTTCCTTTCTGAGCTTAAAACTTAGAATGTCTTAATACAAGCTCATGGCCGAGAATAATGAATTTCCCGTTAAGAGGATAAGTTATCATTAAAGATAAGCTTTCCTAAAATTGAAGTCCGATTTACAGTCTGGTATTTAACTGTAAGTCACTGTGCATGAGCTTAAAAAACTTCGAATGTTTTTTAATATAAGCTCATGCCCGAGAAAATTAATTTCTCGTTGTAAAGATAAGTTTATCATCGGCGATAAACTTTCCTTTCTTTGAAGTCCGGGGCATAATCTGAAGTGTGATGATACGCCACTGTGCATGAACTTAAAAACTTCGAATATTTTTAATATAAGCTCATGCCCGAGAAAAAATAATTTCTCGTTGTGAGGATAAGTTTATCATCGACAAGATAAACTTCCCTTTATTTGAAGTCCGGGTCATTGTTTGACATTTAACAATGAACAATTTACACAAGCTTAAAACCTTTGAATAGTTTAAATGTAAGCTCGTGTCCGAGAAAAATTTAATTTCTCGTTAATGAGGATAAGTTTATCATCGGAGATAAACTTTCCTCTCTTTGATTATCGAGTTACGGTCTGTGATGTGACTATAATTCCTTGATATATTGTAAGCTTAATTGCAAATCCCCTGAGGCAATTGTTTCTCTGGTATCAGCTTCTTCAGTAACCAAACTCTGAGAGTGTCCTTAGTTGAACGGTATATAAAGTTCGGACCGGTTTGTTTTTGTTGATCCTTGAGTTTGGTACTTGCATTCTCATTTGAAGTTTGTATGCTTTTATATGGGTTAACGATATCTATCATATAATCCTACGGGGATTCACAGTTTTCTTTTCTTGTGCCAGAGGTGACCTGAGGGGATGATTCACTTGTCTTAGTTGGCAAACGTTTCCTTTTATACAAAACCTTAAGTTCAGGCTTAAGTGATGTATCATCCTTTGCAATTTCCTCCCTATTAGTCTTAGTAGAATCGGAGACTATCCTAGTTAAAGGGCACTCATTTCCTACAAAAGTGAAAGTTCTACCAGTGGGGCGCCACATTTTACCAATGGGTTTGATTTTAGCTATCCACTGGGATTTAAGCCTAGCACGGGAGTTCACCTCATTAAGTAATTTCTTGACACAAGAATCATGATCGGCTTTAAAGACACATTTCCTACATGTTTTACAAGTAGCATATTTAATGTCTGAGTACGATCTAGAATTCCTAGATGATTGATTGATGCTCCTAGGATATGACAAGCTACGGTTAGCAGTTTTGGGTAATCTAGAAGACATCTGACTAGGTTTAAAATTCCTATCTCTTACTTGTGTCTTTTGAATAGCTTCCCTTAGACCAAAGTTATGGTGAACGTCATTTGAACTAGTTCGAGACATGTTCTTTGGACTATGTCTTGGAAGACTAGATGCAATCATGTGATTAGGTCTTGCAAAAGCTGTTTTAGTCACATTGGCCCTAGTTGGTGGAGTGACTGCTCTAGCAATATGATCCATATCAACTTGGGAGGCAAACCACGGTCTTGAGAATTGTGGTCGCTCGGATCTAAATGCAGTCGTTGTCTAACGAACTGATTTGTAGGCGGTTTCTCCAAGATTGATGGTTTTTCAAACTTAGTGTCCACACTAGTTCCTTTGGTTTTCCTCAATTCTTTCAACGAAGCTATATCAAAGACCTTTTCCTGTACTTGAGCCTTTAAAGTCTCATTCTCTTTGAGCAATTCATCTTGGGATGCCAACTTAGATTCAAGCAACTTAATTTGTTTCAAAAGATTATCCTTTTCAGCTTTAGAATCTAGAACTGTTTGATCCAATTTTCGTTCAAGAACAACTTTGACTTTTCAAGTTTTTCAAAATACTTTTCAAATTTGTCCGTTTTCTTGAAAAATCAATATTGGCATCCTCAAGATCTTTAGATTGCTGAGCTAAAATCGTTTCAAGCTCTTTAATCATGGAATCATAAGAAATTAATGAAACATTCATAAGGCAATTATCATTATTGTTAGCATTTTGAACACTTTTTCCCCCATTATGACGCACATCGGATGAATCAGAATTGGTATCGCTATCACTCTTTTCCATCCCATGTTTATCATAATTAGGTTCGAAATGCTCAATATGCGACATTTCATCAGCATATACATCATATACAACATTACATTGTACCATGTTTGTAGGTTCTTCGTCATAAACGGGTATGGTGTCATCATAAGAGATGTCTTTAACATTCCCTGACCTGTTGCTGATGTCATGCTGAACTGTTGATTCCATGTCCTTGCAATCTTTAGCAGTCTCCAACTCGGCAATCGTATGACCATTTTCCTCTTGCATCGTAGATTCTTTCACTCCATTACCATACGCTTGCTGAAGTCGGGATCTTTCATAAATCGAAGATGAGATCGATGTCATGAGTTTCAATAGATTACCACAGAAAACTTGAAGCTCGGTATGTGTATCTCGATGAAATGCCTGGCAAATCACGGAACTTTCAGACTTGACGATATTGAATTGGAGGAAAGGCGTGAGATGTGTCACAAGAGCCTTATATGCAAGTGCTGATGCAGAGTGATTAAAGTCTTTATTGTGGAGATGATCTGCTAGTTGGTTCAAGATTATGAACATCGATTCCATGAATATATGGAGATCTTGACCAAAGAGTGCTACAAATTCGCTCCCTCCATGAAGCCCTGAAACAGTCACTATATGAGACTGAAATTGTCAAAATGACGTGATACCATTGTCTCTAACTATGTCTTGCATTTGATGCGATTCTCCTTCTTGAAAAAGTCGAATTCAAAGATTCCATTGAATTCGATGAAAATTTCTTGGATCCTTGTTGGGACACAATAATTCCGTGGTCGTGGTTGATTTCGGATTTCACAATTCGAGAAGAAACTTAGAATTTGAAATTCACGGGATATGACAAAATCAACAAAAGATCCGTAAATAACTCTTAAAAATCCTCGATTGATGATATGACTCTTTTCTCGGCACAATAATTTTTGTCGGCTCAAACTATGATAAAACAAACCGGAGTCCTAGTAAAATTCGGCTCACTCTAAAAATAAAGCCCGTCAACAAATAAATCCAAGCTATGGTTAATATAGAGATAGGCCCGACAATTTATATCCAATACAAATCATACCATAAAATTTGACCCCTTAAAATTTACTCTATCCGAGCCCAACGAATTTTCCAAAACACGTTAATGTTTAATAACTTTAAAATGTCTAGAACTTTTAATTGTATAAAATTTCTAAAATTAACTTTTAATAAAACACAACCCTAAATCAACTTTTAAACGTGTATAGAGAGAAGTTAACGTGGCCCAAAATTGTCAAGGGTGCCAGAAACGTGGCAGTCAACACCCGAATAGAAAACATAACCAATTAATCAAAAATTAACTCACATTAAATCCTAATTTTTCTCCTTGTTTCCTCCGCCCTAATTAATTGTCTTTGTACGTCTCTTTCTTCTATTTTCTCTCAACAACTAAAAAATCTGCTCCGATATTTATCTAATCTCAAAAACAAGATATCAAACCTCATCACAGCAAACCATTCCATCGAATCTCATCATCCTAACCCACGAATGAAGAACAACCGAAGATATTGGCTTCTAGATCTTGTAAAACAAGGTCTCGGGTAGGTATAAGTTATGCATGTCGGTTTTTCGAGATTGTGTGTATCGAGTCTAATCTCGAATCGAGAGAAACAGGAACTAAACTTTCTAGTTTAAGTTCTTTTCTTTCTGATTCGTATAGAAACACAGGTCGATGAAGATATGTTTCGAACTTACAAGCTCTTGAAAAGATCTTTTTGAAAGTGTTACGAATCTGTATGTTTTGAGTCGAGTGTTTGTTCGAGGGGGTTTTGGTGGGTTATAATAAATGAGACGATGGGATTAAGATAGATATGATGGATTTGTTTGGAGTAAAAAGGTGGGTGTTGAGTTGGTTTGTGTTCGAGTCGAGGCTGGTGGCTGTCGAGTCTTGTTGGTTTGACCGAGAGTTGTTGGTCGAGTGTTGAGTGAGTGAGTGAGTCGAGAGTCAAGTCTTGGTTTGTTGAGAATGGTTTGTTTTGTGGGTTCGATCGACTAATGTTGGTTTAAAGCTTTTTCGAGTCTTGTTTCTTCGAGTCTGTGAATGTTTTGGGTAATGGGGAGGTTTAGTTTGTTGAGTCTAAATGGTTTGATGTGAGTAGTGGAGGCTTGGTTTTCCAGTCGGTTTGGTCGAGTCGGGTTCTGTTCGTCGAGAACGTTTGAGGCAGATTTTGGTTTTCGAGTCTTGTGAGAGTATTTGGTGTTCGTGTTTGAGTCGTGAGTTAGGCGACTAAGGTTGGTTAAAATATTTTTCGAGTCTTGTATGATGTCTTATCCGGAATACATGAACCTCGACCTTATCCAGAACCAATTTCATACCTTGGTCGGAATACACAGTTGGTAACCTTATCCGGAATACACAAATGTTAACTTTATCCGGAATACGTTTTTCTCACCTTATCCGGAATGTGTTTTCCAACCTTATCCGGAATATAGTTTTCTACCCATATCCATAATACAGTTTACTACGTAATCTGGAATACACGTTTGACTTCTTATCCGGGATATTGCTTCTGGATACAATCCAGAATAAAACTTCTTGATACTATTCGGAATACGGGTTCGACTGCTTATCCGGAATATAACACCTATGTGTTATCCGGAATGCAACTTTGTCTTTATCTGGAATACTGCTTCTTATCCGGAATAACTCTTGTGTCTTATCCGGAATACACTTCTTATCCGGAGTACAAAATTTTTGATACTGATACCAGATCTGAGACAAATCGTGATAAAGACTGATGACAGTTTGACAGATCTGAGAAGATAAAGACAAAAAACCTTGATATGAGAAAATATTTCCCGAGACAAAAATCTTGATATGAGACAAAAAAATTATCTTGATATGACCAAACTTTATAACACTGATAGAAAAAAAATTGATAAAAACACGTAACACCAAAATTTGATAATAGATTTATGAACGATCCAAGATTGTCACTTTATAAAAAAATTTTGACCACCAAATCAATAGATAAAACACAGTCAATCCTAAGATTCAACCATTGCTCTTGATACCAATTGTAGAATCACGTTTTTATAATTATTACAAGTGTTGTAATGATCTAAATGGTGGGAGATAGATTAAGATCTATAGAGAGAAAGGTAGAGAGAGAAAGGAGAGAAAGGAAGAGAAAGATGTAAATTGATCAAAATGTGAAATGAAACAAATGACCAACCCCTCCTAACATGCTAGGAGGGGGGTATATATAGCACACCCTACATGTCGACTATATGGGCTATACTGTTTACATACTGGATCACGAGCCTAATACTTGAATATATCATTGGAGTGACTGATCCTTTCTAAATACGTAAAAACGTATTTCCAACAATCTCCCCCTAAGGGATGTCACTCCAAGTTACAATGTCCTAAATAGTCTATAGCTCGTGATCTATGCTAACAATGATGTGACCGAGACTTTCTTTGGAAAAACGTATTTCCAACATAAATAAATCGTGTTTAGTTATCCTCAATTAAACAACAACAATCTTTTTCATTTTATCGTTTTCGTTTTCTTTTTGTGAATACTATATTATATTACGTAGCACAATTAACAAACAATAGTATCCAAAAGCGTGAAAACGCAACCTTAATTGGGATTTCATCACTCAATTATTGTATTCGAATCCAAAACAAAAAATCAAAAGGCAAAATAGATAAATACTCTTAGAAGATTTGATCTCAATTGATACAAACTATGAGGTGGGTATAAGGCGGGTGTTATAAAATACACCCTAAAGAAAAAGGCTCTATAGTGCTTCGCGCCGCCTCTATTATCCGCTTGCTTGTGCGTATCGTTTTAGTGACGATTGATTAGGGGTTTGCCACTCAAGTATTAATACATCTATTTTTGTGATCTTTTATTATTGAACCTCGAAACGTTTTGGCGTTCCGCCAACGTTTCAAAGTCGACGAGGGTTTTTACTTGACGTAAATTCCTTCATTCTTCTTGGATTCATTAATCAAGACCTTTGATTATTGGATACGTTTTTGTAGATTTAGTTATCTACAATAATACCAAAAACCGAAAAACTTAAAAAACAAACAAAAACCAAAAAAATTAAAAAACGTTAAAAATCCCAAAAAGAATCTTCTTTGCTACCCCCATTCTCTACGTTAGTACATGCGCACTCGATCGAAGAATTATTCTAATTCTAGCCACGTTTCGAATCGAGGCAATCGAAATCGAAGGAATCGAAGACGAAGACGTGATTTAGAAACAAACGTTCCTAATATCGTTGTCGAAACTAACGACGAGATGGCTGGAAATCGTACGATGATGGAATTGCTCCCACCGAGGGTTATGGAGACGTGATCGTCATTCCCGCAATCGATGCGGAGAATTTTGAAATTAAGAGCGGTGATATAGTAAAATCGTACACGTTTTAGGAAAAACGCGTATAATGGGCAAGTATTAAAGTCGACGATTTAGAAAAATCGACGAATCGAATAAGTGCGAGTTCGTTCTTGAAGGAGGTGTGTGATTTAAGTGCCAATAATATAAAATTAAAGTTTGGATTAGTGTCATTTTTGGTTTAAAGAGAGAAAAATAAAAGACGAGCTACGACTACGATTACACTACGATGTAATGACGTAAAACGCGAACGTAAATACGTAAAACGTGACAAAAATAAAAATTAAAGCTAAAAATTAATTAAAAATGAAAACTAAGTCTAAAATAATATAAATAAGAATAAAAATTCAATAAATAAATTTTAAAACCTTTTATTAATTAAATATTCAATTTTAAATGCTAATTAAAGCCCTAAAATTAAATATAACTAAGAAAAAGTCCAAAATATTATTTTATCAAAAAAATATCTTAATTATATTAATTAAACACTAAAAAGTATTTTTCCTAAATTTTTAAAACTATTTTTCTATTTTTAATGGCTAAAAACACTTTTTAAACCAAAATAATGATTAAAAATAATAAAATAATGCTAAAGCTAATTTGACTTTTTCAAAAATCCTAAATTATATTACTAAATAGTAGAAAAATGAAAAAGTTTGAAAAAAGAATTTTTTTACACTAAAGGACAAAACAGTTTTAATTAAAAACTATTTAAACTAAAATTAAATCTAAGAAATAGAGAAAAAGAGTGAACAGTAAAACTTCTTATACTAAAAATCTTAAAATATTTATCTTAAACTAAGAAAATTTGAATAACTGAAAAATGCTAAAATTTTGCACTAAAATACAAAAGACAGATTTATAAAAACTAATTAAAAGTGAATTTAATCTAAAAAATAATAAATGAACAGTAAAATAAAAAATTACTTTATTAAAAACTCAAAAATAAAATAAGAAAATAGGGAAAATTGGAATTACTGAAAAAAGACAAACTTTGGTCACTATAGACAAAAAAGCAAGAAATCTGATTGGGACATGTCAAATTTCTTTTTCCTTATGCAAAGCAGTGGGAACAAGAAGCTTAGCAGTGGGAACTTTGTTCCCACTGACCTTAACAGAAAAACGGATCTGGTGCTTTAAATTCTTATAACTTACTTGTTTTTGAGTTTTGTTGGATACCAAAGGCACCCCCACAACCAATTGGGTTGTGGGGAGTCAAGGAAACTATAAAAAGACCATGTTACTCACAAAAATTACACACAAAAGGCCCAAATTGAGTTACTAATAAGAGTCTTTGGGGTCTGGTGAAGATTGCTGAACGTTTTGGAAATGTGATGAGTTTTAAGCAGGGAAGACTTGTTCAAAACACAACCAAATCATAAGTAATCAAGCACAAAACCCTAGATAAGCCTATACTCTAACAGCTAACAAGATTTCATAACCAAAATCACTAAAACACACTAGTTATCTTCTACTGAATTAACATGACTGATTATTGCTAAACATTTACCAAGTGAAACTTAGAATACTCTACCAATCCCAAACTAACTAGAAATTTTAGCTATATATACCCTAATGGAGTTTGTTTAAGCTGGTGTATCCCTTCCTTGTGTTCACCCAAGTCTGGCGGTCCACACACCCAAACACCCCTTAATAATTTGTTTAAACAGATTAAGCTAAGATTTTGAACAAACTTACTTTAAATCTAACAAACTCACTTGAATCACTAAACTTATGCTTAAATAATCAGTAAACAAACATGTATCACTACACTTTACTAAGCAGAATCAAATACACACCAATCACAAATATTCACTCCAACTTTTCACAAAATCACACAAGTCATAAATATCGAGCAAACCAAGAGGGTTCAAGCCCAGATTTATAACTTGTGGGACCCACATCCGGGCCCCACTATGGCTGAGGCCATCTCCTTGTTAGCTTAGAAGAAAGGACTTAGGAATGATGTTAAGAATGTAAGGTCTTCAATAACTAGTGACAGAAAATGGAATGATGTCTTTGTGTTAAAACTTGTAACCTGCATATAGACCACAAACAACTATACGTCCAATAAGTGACTCTATAAGCTCAGTTGTCAAGTGAGCTTATAGAGTGCTTATGGACAGTAAGTGATATAAGAAGAAAAAGGAGATTTTGAAAAACTTTAATAACCAACTTTGGAAACCAATATTTGAAACAAAACTCAATTTTAAATGTGACCAACACAAATGGAACAAGTGAACAAGCTCCTTGTTTAGCTTTGTTTGTCAACCAAAACTAAACATCTAGCTTATTAACCCGGATCTCAACATGTTTGACCAAAGATAATATTTTGAACCAAAAACCTTGATAGAAATTACACTAAGTTTATGCAATAAATAAATGTCTTACACTAAGAACAAGTAAAAAGGGAACTCAACAATTCATAGAAGTTAAATAAAAATTTCATTAATATAAAAAAAACTACAAATACTGGAACAAAAACTTAAAGGTTCACAACCCAAACCTTTATATACAATAAGATAGAACACTCTAGACTATCAAAACCCTAGCTTTGTGATTCCTAAAATGCCCATGGATATTTTCAAAATATGCTCTTTTGACTTGGTCTTCTTGAATTTCCTTGGCGATCATGTGAGCATCAGCTGTCTATGAATTAATCTCAACCTTCCAAAATGTTGTTGGGATCACGTAAGACTTCTTGGTCGTAGATTGAGTCTTCCAATTGGTAAAAAAAGTGAATCCCGTGATGTGTGATAGCTGGAGAGGGGACAAAAGTGGGTGATGTCGTTTTCTGGGTGGGCCAATGTGTTTGGTGAAGGGTGAATGGTAAAATGGTAAGGGTAATTTTAGATTACCCTTTGGTTAAAGGTTTGTGGGGATTAGGGTTTCTAGGGGTTGAGGATGGGAAAACAGTATGATTTAATCTGTTTGTTTATTTAAATCATGTTAGGCACGATTAATTTAGGGGTTTGACCAAATTTGACTCAGTTAATAAACTGGTCATGGGATATGGGTGTATGGATGGGTTATTTGGGTAGGTGTGCTTTTGGGATGGGCTCAAGGGTTTGAATGGGCTGTTGACCATTTTTTGACCGGGTTTTAAGTTTAATTCTCACAGCTTTAACCCATGTAGTTCATAGATGATGCTAAGTAAAGATTATCAACTTCAAGTTCCATTTTCCTTTGGTATATCTTTGACCAATTTGTCAATTTTGGCCTAAGTTATGAATAAACTTTTACCGAGGACCAAAAATGTAAAATGGGCATTCTTTAAGGGCTAATCTTGTATTGTCTTTAAATATGGAGGACCTTTCTTATACTAGTGAATTCTCTAAGGGCCTTTCTTGCCAAGTCTTGAAAAATAAGGGACCAAAGTTGACAATTCTTCAAACTTTAAGGGTATTTTTGGAAATTCCATACTTGGGCCCGGTTCATTATGTGGCTTCGTTTCTTGTGTTCGTTTTTTCTTGATTATTATGATCTTTTGTTGATTTCATGATATCCGTACCTAAAACACACAATGAACAAACACAAGCATATTTTTTGGTATTTTGATGATATTTTAAGCGTTTTAAGCCCGATTTGGACGATGAGACTATGTATAATTGCAGTCTTATCACTTCCCCATACTAAACCATTGCCGTGCCTTCACGCAATGCTACAATTAAGTATCATAGCACTTCCAAAATTCATTTTATGATGACAATTCCTGAAAACATAAACATAAATAAACTACAACACGCGTTTTAGACATAATGTATTGTTTTCATAACGATTAAGTGACTTTTAGGATCAAAGAATAAGAACACGTGAATGCTTCGTTAGAAATAATTTCGTCGTCCTAGATTTTCACCCAATTCCATGCTAAGCGTGTAACGAGATCATTGTTATTATAAGTTAGCAACACGATCATATCTCATGAGTGTTAATTATATACCTAGACTCCCTTATTCCTAATTGGTATCTCTTATATTTTATTTTTGTCTTAATGATCACGAGGATACGTCATTGACTTATGCGTGAATAGAGATTAGGTCTAAAAATAGAGTCTTAACAGTGTAACCAAAATCATCGAATTAATAATTCGCCCTAATAGACAACGATGTCAAAAAATTAAGTCAACAAGAAGGATCGATAAACACGGTTTTAGAACGGTTTTGAACATGAGACTTATTACCATGACTTTTATTACTCACCTCATCATCGGTAGCTTTATTATCATGGTTTACCTCCATCTTTTATTCAACTCCGCCATGGAGCTTTTATTATGACTTCGGTCTTTCCCTTGTCTTTTATTATCCACCATCATCGGTGGTTTTATTATGACATGACGTATATCCTCACGCTAAAGGGAATTTTGGATCTTTCAAGCTTCAAAGATTAAGGCTTGATTCACTTTCAATTTGGGCATAGATTTTTCGGCCTTGTGAGCTTCAATTTTTTGCTTAATTTAGGTGAGCACTTGAAATCTTATTATTGGGTGAAGCTTTCGATTATTTAAGTTGCCAATACTTCAAAACCGTGACGCTGGCGATACCTTAATGTTTACCCAATTTAATTACATGGAAGCTACTAAATCAAATTAGAAACCAACAATAGTGACTAAACCGCTAAATCAATATTTATTAACAATTTATTATAAAAGGGTGGGGAGAATAAGCTAATAATTACTACACATGAGATCGTGAAAGGTTACGAGACTTATAAATAACTCTATCATTTCTCGTCCTCAGTTAAGAGACTTAGCCTAAAAAGTTAAGGAATAGAATCTAAGTGCTCAACACGTACGGTCGGGTCAAAAATTACTCTTATTCTCACCATCGGAAAACCTACATTCGTGCCTTAAACACTTATGAAAAATACAAAAAATTTAAAATTTGGCCACTTTTAGCCTCATTTTGCAACAAAAAGATGAAAATTGGTTTGCGTGGTGACGTAAGCAAGGTGAAGTATCTACTCAACCCCCATACTAAAACTAAACATTGTCCTCAATGTTTCGATTCTAGGGATGAAAACACCCCTATACTAGAGACGAAGTCAAATTCTTAATCTCGAGCATGGAAAGGGTAAAACAATAACCTAAAAGCCGTTTATGAATTATGCTAATAAGATAAAAGTTAGAACATCAAAGGATATCATCGGATATCGGAATCTTCAAAGGCAACGATCGAAGATCGAGTGATCCGTAAAATGAATACGAGAGGCTTCAATGATGCCGATGAACGTAATGAATCACAATCACAAACAACCACGAAACAAAGGTTGGAAGAGCACAAGTCCCCTCGTTACACTATTAGAAAAAAGAGTAATATTTACAGGGATAAGCATGAGAATCCCCCACGAGGAACCTTGTTTTTGATAACCGAGTCAAAAGCTCGACTCGAATCCCCATAAATGTGATCATTTAGGGATAATCTTGGTATGATCATTTTTGGTGGGTATTACATGATAAACAATGCCCAAAAGCAAATGGTATAAAGGACTAAGTCCTTTGATGATGCAAAATTCCGGGATAGAAGATGGCGTCCTAATTTTAATGGGATAAATGAACCAACGCCACTTCAGCACGTGCTCGAACCCCAAAGGGGTACAAGAAAATAGATGAGAAGTAGAAGGATGGGGCAATGGGTGGGGCACCATAATGAGCTAATCGAGGTAGACTCACACCAAGGAAATGAATATATTTTTCATTTATTGCATCGATGGAAGACCGAGATTTCCTTTTACAAGCAATTCCGGGATCGAATATCTCGTCCTCGGTAGACAAGTGTGAAGAAACATAAGGGGCTTCCCCCACACTAGATCCTCACCAACCATCGTCAAAAGGAGTAGACGAGTTGGTAGCACTCATAAAACGCGATGATGACGAAGTTAATCTTGTAGAAAAATCTTTTAACACATTTTTAAAGTCTTTTCCTTTTTCATCATTCAAAAACTCTTTATGAAAACCCGATTTGATAATGTCGAAAATATTTGGCGTGTCAAATTCAAAATTAGCCGCGCTAAAAATCCTCACATTTAAGTCGCGGTTAGGGGGTGTTGGATTGTATAAGTTCTCAAAACGTCGATCAACAAAGAACACCGCCCCCTCGGTGTCTACATACTCGTCATCCTTATGAACGTCGATCTCTTCGATTTCTTCATCAAAGATAGGCTTGTCAAACCAAGGTTGGTCATTCCCCTCCTTGAGTATCTTAGAAACTGTCTCGAAAAGATCACGATCAAGCATGAAACCATCATTCATTTATGGGGATTATTGATAAGTTAAATCCCCACTGTAGATTTGTAAATCTATGCTTATGTTTTTAGAGAGAGAAAGAGATAGAAAGATGGTGGATTTCACACTTTTAGAGAGAGAAAGTTAAAAGGAACTATGTGTAAATTATGAAACCACACCCCTCTCCATCTAAGGAGAGGGTTTATATACCCAAGCCCATGTGATGGGCTTGGGTTTACAATAGGCCGCCGGCCCATACAATCCATGGGCTCGGTTTTGGGCTTTGTTTGATAAAAGTAAATAACTAAACTACAAGCTATTACATGGACTATTGTTGGAGTGACCAATCCTTTCTAATACGTAAAACGTATTTCCAACAATCCCCCCTAAGGGAGGTCACTCCAAACAAGGGCGTTACCCAAGTTACAATAATAAAATAAACCTAGCATACTATGCTTGTCTTGAGCTCGTAGTCTTCGTCTTTCTTTTTCTTTTTCTTTTTCTGGTGAACATGCTGATGTGATCTTTGATATCAATCTTGAGAATTAATCTCTTTCCTTGATCTCGTGCATCCATCACTTGTGATCTTCGCCTCTTCGTGACCTCACGTCCCACATACTTATACTTTCGTAATTCTTGAAAGCTTCAGAGTTTGAAACAGCGGAAGACTTAACTTTTAGGCTTTCTTAAATTAGATGAGATATTAAGTGCATAAAGTATAAGCATGCGGGGACGACTTCTTCTTGTATCCCGCAACGCCACCGTCTTCAAATGCCGCAACATAAGTAGACACGAACGAAATGGCTTTGAACATTTCATTCTAATTCGGTAGCATTTTACCTCCGGTCGGTGAAGAGCGTTGGATGATATTAGATATCGTACCCGTGACGGATAGTTTCAATTAAGTAACTTCCTGACAGGATTTCGCGGGTAAACCCGTTCTCTTTATTCGACCGTCCAAAGCTGACTGCGAACATAAAGAGTGAATCATTTGGATAATAATATCCGCATTATTTGAAGCCGTCAATTCATGTTCCTGGAACAAGTGAAATTCAATTAAGAACCGCACCATCGTTGCTTTCCAGTTGTCACGAGCTTGATTCGTATAGAATCTTGCAAGTTACCTACCAAGTGCTGTTTGAGGTTAACACTAGAAGGATTTCCACTCATCACTGTGAACACTAAGGTATCACTCTGAGTGTTCTGGCAAGATCACTAAGATATTGCGTAGAGGCCTGGAACGTGTTTAAATTCAGTTAAGAATTAAACAGATGTTGCTTTCCAGTTATCACAAGTTTGATTCATAAAGAATCGCACAAGTCACCTACCATGAGCTTTTTGATATTCGCTCAAGAAGGATTTCCATCTTCATTGTAAATACTTTCGTATTACTCGGATGTTCAGGCAAGATCATGAAGATTTTGCGTAGGACTCTTAAAATCTTTCTTACTTTTCACAGTGTGTGAAGAAGCAAGGAAACATGAAAGTGTGTCCTAATGAGATATTTGATAATCTCAAATGGCTCTAGACTCGATCGTGCACTTTGGATTTTAGTGATCGGAGGCTGGAGAGGAGTGCCACCATTTCAATACCAATTTATTCGGAGTGAATAAATCGATAGATAACGTGTTGTCTCCGTGTGATTAAAACAAATACCTTTTGAGAGATATCTGAGTTAGTTGGGATGGGTTGTGCATTGCATCACTGGGTCCATGATGTCTGTCTTCAATATCAAGAATCATTAAAATGATCTCAATAGCATATGTGTTGACCCGGTTTCTGCCTAAGTTGTAAGGAGGGCTTCTTTCTTTACACCCTTTATCTTTACAATTCTTTTTCATTCTTCAACCCCTTCAATGCTTACCAATACGTTATAACTAGCACCTTGTTGTGATTGTTCCAGTGCTAACTTAAGTACTTGGTCGGCATTCAGCTACGTTCACAATCTTTCTCCATCTTTCCTAAGGACTACTATTTCTAGCTATGGAATGTCCTTGGGAAGATTCCTCCGGTTCTGGAAGAATCATAGGACTTAACCTATCCAACCATCCTTATGTCACCACAATCTTCATCGTCGTGAAATAAATGGGTTTTGGGTAAGTATATGTCACCATGAAAATCCATTTTGATATAGCAAATCCATTTTGCTCCCCCTTAACATATGCCACGATATTCGAAAACATTTCGCACATGTTGGGATGAGCCAGCACATTAAGTCAAACTATTTGTGATAATATCCCATATTAAATCACATTTTCTCCCCCATATTAATAATATTAACCCAATCGATGTTTTTAATATCAATTGATTTAATGACGTTTTAACAAAGGTTTTGGGAAGAAAAATGCAAGTCCGTTTTATCTTCATGATATCAAATGTATGAGATATGATACCGATTTGTAGCATGATCACATATTCGCCATATTAAAAAAATTGACAAGGTTGGACCTGATAGATGAGAACATTATATGATAAGTTCTTGTCAGCATATGTTGGTCGCCTCGTCACGTCTGAAGTCATATCTTGACACCACATGTACGATTGGTATTGCTGTCTTGACACCAACTTGTGAACTTGGCACGTTCGGCATCAAAGATTCTGAATGCTTGACAATTGCTCCCCCTCAATTGTTGACCCGTGTTCTATTGAAAGAGCTGTAGTCGCCGTTTGAGTAGTCGCATCGTCGAGTATGTAGATACCAAATGTAGATAGCTATGGTTGTAGAGATGATAGCTTCATAAAAACAAGACTTCTCTTGTTTTGACAAATAAATGCACTGAAACGTACATATATTTGTGTTAGACCAAGTTATAAAGTAAACTTGATCCCTTACAAGGTTTTAAAGTAAACCTTGCCCGAGAAAATTAATTCCCGTTGTGAGCCAAAGCTTTCATAAGAAATACTTGGCTTTAATGTGAAAACCGGGTTGCAGTCCGAAATAACTACAAGCCATTTAGGCATGTTTTATGAAATATTTACAACTTTTGTACGAACTCTATTTATGGCGCCGTGTCGATATTAATCAACATTTCTAAGGCCGTAAATATTATCGTACCAAAAGACATGCCTTTGAAAAATAAAGTAAAAATATTTTTGGATTTTTCTGAATTTTTCAATTTTTATGGGTTTTATATGGTTTTATATTTTTTGTATTTTGCTTTTGAGGATAAATATATAAACAATATATACAAATGATCACCAAGGATACGGAGAATAGTTTTACCACCACTATTCTTTCGCTTCATCTGCTAGTTCCTTAAGAGTCTCAGGCGAGAAGGTTCTCATTCCTAGCTTGTCGGCCAAAAATTCAATTCGAGCGCGATCTAAAGCCTTCGTGAAAATATCCGCCAATTGATACTCAGATCGGACAAAGTAAAGCTCGATTACTCCATTTTCCACTTGCTCCTTGATGAAGTGGTAGCGAATGTCAATATGCTTCGACCGGGAGAATTGAACGTTGTTGCAGCATAAGGCAATTGCACTCTTGTTGTCACAGTACATCGGAATCTTGTTGAAACCTATACCATAGTCGGTTAATTGCGATCTCATCCAAAGAATTTGAGCACAGCAACCGGACATAGCTATGTATTCTGCTTCCGTACTTGAAATTGCAGCGCTTTTCTGCCTTTTCGATGCCCAACTGATTAGTCGATCTCCTAGTAGTTGCAAAGTTCCACTCGTGCTACGCCTTGTATCTTGACAACCCACGTGATCCGCATCTGCATATGCCATTAGTGCAATAGAATAGTCCTTCGAATACCAAAGTCCCCGATTAATGGTTCCTTTAAGATATCGAAAGATCCTTTTAACAGTAGCTAAGTGTAACTCAGTAGGCCTAGTTTGATACCTAGCACACATACATATAGCAAACTGAAGATCAGGTCGACTGGCTGTGATATACAGAAGAGTACCGATCATTCCACGATAAAGTGTCGGATCAACGGCAACTCCATGTGGATCTGCATCAAGCTTAGATTTCTCCACCATTGGAGTGTCCACGGGGTCGCAAGATTCCATCTTATATTTCTTAAGCGATTCAAGGGCATATTTGGATTGATTAATAAAGATGCCTCTGGGACTCTGAGATATCTGAAGACCTAAGAAGAATGATACCTTGCCCATCATTGACATCTTAAACTTGGAAGACATGAGTGTCCCAAACTCATCTGATAAGGTTTGGGTCGAGGCTGCAAATATAATATCATCAACATATATTTGTACCATAATCATATCTTTACCTCGTTTCCGAATGAACAGCGTAGGATCCACCTTGCCTTTAGCGAAGCCTTGCGTAATGAGGAATTGTGACAAAAGATCATACAATGCGCGAGGAGCTTGCTTCAACCCATAGAGAGCCTTCTTAAGCTTGTACACATGATTAGGATAATTAGGATTCACAAAACCATCTGGCTGTTGAACATAGACTTCTTCCTTGATTTCACCATTAAGAAATGCCGTCTTCACATCCATCTGATAGACGATCATATTCATATGGGCTGCATAAGCGAGGAATAGTCTAATAGCTTCCAAACGGGCAACAGGTGCAAAGGATTCCATAAAGTCGACGCCCAATAATTGCTTGTATCCACGAGCTACTAGTCGAGCTTTGTTTTTCAATATTCCGCCTAACTCATCGAGTTTCACCTTGTAAACCCATTTCAAAGTGAGTAACTGCACTTGATCCGGGCATGGGACAAGTTCCCATACTTCAAGACGTATAAACTCATAAAGTTCTTCTTGCATAGCTTCTATCCAACAGGATTGAGTAAAAGCTTCTTTCCATGTCTTAGGTTCAACTTCAGTGAGAAAAGCATCAAAGTGACAAAACATTTCACTTTCTTGTAACTGACTTCTTGTGGATACCAGACGATTAGGGTCACCAATAATAGAATATATAGGATGATCCTTTGTCCACTTGCTGTCATGTTCACGAATCCGTGGATTGGAGTAAACTGTAGAAGGAGCTTCCTCTGTGGTGGACGACCCGGCTTGATTAGGGTCGGGAATAGGTACACCAAAGAATGGAAGTTCACGCATTTGAGCGAATTCCAAATCGTGATCATCATCATCCTCTTCATCATCAATAGGCATGACGTGGGTAGTTGTTACATGTGTTGGTTGAGAATTACTCGTTGAAGGTATATCTTGACTAATTGTTGGTGCAGATGTGTCTGATTGTGCTTCGGTTGCTGGAGCGACAACTTCGGTTACCAGAGCTATTACCTCAGGTTCTGGAGCAACAATACTTGGAGGAGTAAAGAATTCATCAAAGAACGGTTGAAACAACTTATCCCATTCATTCCTGGTAGGTGGTATAAATGATGATGAAGTAGGGTTGTTTGGGACAAGACCAGAACTAATATTACTGGGTCCCATTTCATGAAGTGCGGGTTCAGAGCTGCTTTGCTCAGAAGCCATTGCTGTCAGCTCATCAAAATCAACATTCATAGTTTTGAGGATCTTGCGTGAATTACGGTTGTAGATTCAGAATGCCTTCTTTGCGGGTGCATAACCAATGAAAATACCAATATCAGCCTTTGGTTGAAGTTTTCCCAAATTGTCACCATCATTGTTTGGATAGCAAAGAGAACCAAATACATGAAGATATGATAAATCTGGTACTTTTCCATGGAGAAGCTCATAAGGTGTTTTACCATGGCGTTTACGAATTAGTGACTGGTTTTGGGTGTACACTGCTGTAGATACTACTTCTGCCCATAAAAACAATGGAACCTTTGCGTAGATTAACATCGTTCGAGCAGCTTCCATGAGTGTGCGATTTCGCCTTTCAACGACACCGTTTTGTTGTGGAGTGCGTGCAACGGATGTTTCATGAGATATGCCAACTTCTTCATAATAATCACGCAAAATTTGATTCAAAAATTCGGTTCCATTATCTGTACGGATGCGTCGGACAGTAGTGTTGAGACGCACTTGAATCATCTTGAGAAATCTGATGATGAATTTAGGTGCCTCATTTTTGCTTTAAGAAATTTCACCCATGTAAACCGAGAGTAATCATCGACAATGACGAGGATGTACTTTTTGCCACTAAGACTTTCAATACGCATTGGTCCACAAAGATCCATATGCAACAGATAAAGTTTCTCTTGGTTGGTGTCTTCCGTCTTGGGTTTGTAAGATTTCTTAGTGCTTTTCCCCATTGTACACGCGGAACACAAATGATCCTTGTGAAATGATAATTTAGGAAGACCACGAACAAGTTCGTTTTTCGCCAAGTGGTTAATAGCGTCAAAGTTAAGATGAGATAACCGTCGATGCCATAACCATGACTTAGTCTTCGATGCTTTGGAGAGAAGACATACGGGAGAAGCGGCCATCATGTCTTGTAGAGACAAAGTATACAAATTATTCCCTCGAGTACCTTTCAATAAATCAACCCCTTCCAAATTACGAATGAAGCAGGTATGCTCTCGAAAAGCAACTTCTAGGTTTGCATCACAAAATTGTCCCACAGAAAATAAGTTGTGACCGAGACCTTCCACGTAATACACTCTTGAAATTATAACATTCCCAATATGATATTCACCATAACCCATTATCTTTGCAATATGATCCTTTCCAAATCGAACCGTACCAAGAAACTTGCTGACGAAATTTCTGAGCTGAGAGCGATCTCCGGTCATATGCTTGGAGCAACCAGAGTCCAAATACCAGAGAACAATTTGGACCACCTGTTTTCAATAACAACAGTAGACAATGCATTGGAAACTATTGGTTCCGGAGTGTTAGCAGATACAGATATAGAATTATCAGAATTGCTAACATTTTTGAGATCCTTAGATTTCCTGCGTTTTCTAATGTGAGTTTTAGCACTAACAGGTTTTACTGTTCCAACTTTATTAGGTTTTGGATTATTCGCGGGCACTACAGTGGGAGTAGACCTATTTAAAGGGCACTTGGTTCCTACGGTAGTGTCGGTGTTCCTAGTTAAAGGACACACTTGTGTTTTGGTAGCCTTGGTACTCCTAGTTAAAGGGCATGCTTTCTTCGCTGTAGTGGGAGTGATCCTAGTCAAAGGGCACATATTTCCTACTATAGTGAAAGTTCTACCAGTGGGGCGCCACATCCAGCCAACTTGGGTTAACACTTTCCCAGTCGGTTTCCATTCTAATCCATTTTTCCGGGCATGCATCTCATTCACATGGTCAATAAGGCAAGAATCATGACGACTAGAAAACATACATTCATTGCAATTCCAACATTTTAAATTAGAATTCACAGTAGGCTTAGAACGCTGCACAACCGCAGAGCCTTTAGGTTTAGCTACATGATTCTTTTTATTCGAAACGGAAATAACATTCCTAGGATGGGCTTCTACTTTCTTCTTCACTTGACTACTAGATGGGGGCAAGATCCTATCATTCTTCTTGTTTCTTTTAAGCTTAGATCTTTGAGCCTTAGTAGTGGTGCTTATTCCTGTAGAAGGCAACACGGGAATATTAGAAGCTGGTTTTGATTCCGCCTTATCTTTAGTGACCAAAGTTTGAGATGGTTTAGTCCTAGGGCCCTTATTAAGTGGTGTGACGGCAATAAGGGTTCTTTTGATTGCACTAGAGGACGATGATGAGATAGTGGCTGCGTTATCCACAACATTCTTACCTTTTAGAGTACGAAGTGTTTCCTTTAACTCAGCCAAGACCAGATTTTTATCACAAATTTGTTCCCTCAAATTAGATATTTCCACCGACTTTTGATTCAATTGTTCAATCAACGATTGATTCTGTGCAGTGGTATTAATACATGCGGGCTGTACTGAATCGAAGAGTCGTGTATTTTTCTGTTTTAAGTTATCAACTTTGGACAAAATCTTGGAAACTTGATTGTCTAGATCAACTCTAAAACTCTCAGCGGCCTCAAGTACGTTTACACAGTTAAGCTCCTTAGATTTCTCTATTTCTATCGGCAAAGAGTTAGCAACTTTGTCACTTGGCTGACGTTGTTTTGATTGTAAATTCAATCGAAAATTCTTTTTAAAATTTGCATCATCGATATTAACACCTTCGAATGACGTTTCAAAGATTTCTTGAATAAATTGTTGCTTGCATTCAAGCGAAATACAATGTGTTTGAATCTCATCAAAACATTTTGAAAGCGATGAATATGAATCTTGAAGCTTTAAAAAATCAGCGTCAGATTCGTGACAAGTACTATCTACCACAGTATCCACAGATTCAACATTATGCACAATAGAATCATTATCAACACTTGTATTCACACAGACAGAGACTATATCATGAGACATCACTTGATTCAGAAGCAGATCATTATGACGTGAAACCCGTTCTATTTCAAGTAAACTGTTTTCATAAGCATCTTCCATTTCATTGAAAACACGTCTAACTTCTTCTATTTCCAAAAACAAATCTTGATCAATATTACGAAGACAAGCTTTAACATTGTTTACAAACGGAACAATTTCATCTCGAAACGTAGCTCTAGTGTGCTCAAAGTTCCATTCACCTTCCGTTATGGCCGTGGCCGTCGTACGTTCCAAAATGACCTTGTCAAAATCGGCTAAGTGTTGGTGAACCGTATTTAAGTTAACGGACGCCTTACTTACCGGTGAGATTAACTTCGTTAAATCCTTTTTGACGAGTGTAGGAGACGTACTAGGAAGGTTTTCATTTGACAAACTTTGGGGCACAAGAACTGTTAATTCTGCTAATTCCTTTTGTAAGCGAATGCGTGTCTTTTTCGAAAATTGATCTTTGTTATGTTGATCATAATCAATTGTATGGAATTTTGAAAGCATTTTAGAATGAGTTTCATCCCCAAGTGATTGTGTCTCCTCAGTACTACGAACAAAAGGTGCTTCTTTCGATTTGCCAGTTATGGTCATATCATAAAGGCCGGGAATATATTCCTGAGCTTGTTTTGCATAACCGGGATTAGGTGGTAAATCTTGAAGACGCTTAAGTTCGAATTCTTTAAATGATTTAGTTAAAAGATGAACCTTTTCTGTGGAAGCGTATTGTTTTAAAAGCTGTTGTTCTTTGAATTTAAGAAGTTTGGTAGCATTAATTTCTGATTCAACCTTTTTAGACTCGAGAGTTTCGAAATCCATTTTAAGTTTCTGAAAATCATTGACAACCGACTCCTTTGCTTTTAATTCATTAGAAAGATTAGCTTTTAATGATTATATTTCTTTCAAGTGTTCAATCTTTTCAAAACGAAATTGGTCAAATTCAGAACATGTTATTTTCTCTTCTTGAGGGACCATTTCAAAAGTTTTGATCTTTTCTTTATGCAACACAAGCTCAACAGTTAGGGTGGAATTCGTATCTACGGATTGTCTGAGGGCCATATGCATTTGATCAATAATATGTTTAGGCACCATGACCAAATCATGTTGAGCATAAGATTCCATACCCGTCGTAGCATTTGGTTGAGGTTCACTCAAATGTGTAGGATTGGGTACCACATCATTTGAGTTACTAGTTCCCGAATGCTGTTCGAGGTTGTCATTCTCATGCCCAACTTGATGTTGGTTATCATCAATATTATTAGATGTGGTTGGTACCTCACTGATGACATCAGAACCGTAGTGAGAGAGATTAGCAACGAGAGCAGCTTGGGCAGAGTGAATGTCATCACAATCTGAATCGTATGCATCAAGATCGTCCGCTTAATAAGCTGCATTAGAAGTGGAAACAATTGCAATGCCTTCAGTATCTGCTGCCCCTGGGTCTGCCAGAAATGCCAACTCCTCTGAATCCAAAATCTTCCCCTTAGACTGAGCATCAACCAAATACATCTTCTCACGAAACTATGCATCATCCCTTCTCCTTTTCGGCTGTGTGCATTCCCTAGCCATATGACCTTGTCCTCGGCAATTGTAGCAAGTCACAACCTTTTTAGGACCAATAGGACTCCCATTTCCACTAGCTTGAGAATTCACAGCTTGATTGTTCCCAGTCCTTGTAGGAGGTCCATATGAATTTTGCCTTCCCTGAATAGGTTGCACCGTCACTTGACCATCTTGAACAGTGGCTTGTTGTCGAGGATTTGATGAGGTGCGGAGCTGATTGTTTGTTGGTGGAAATCCTCTAGTTGCAACAAGTTTTGACAAGTAGGCGGTGAGATGGTTTAGAACATCAGCTGGCGTATCATTTGGAGTAAAGACCGGTGCTTGGATTGGTGGAAGTTCATTAGAGTAGAAAGCTTGTGCTGGTTGTGCTTCTATTGGAAAATATCCTTGCTGAGGAGTATAGCCCAATGGAGAAGTGTTGGCTTGTGATGGTGATGTTTGATATGGTGGTTGTTGTTGAAAAGATTGTTGATGAACACTTTGTTGATATTCTTGCTGTGGCATCATTGGTGGTTGATAAGTTGGTTGTTGTGGTTGCTGATAAATGTGTGGTGGTGGCTGCTGCAAGTATGATGGTTGTTGATAAGTATAAGCCATGTTTTGTTGAGAAGCATACATTGCAAGTGGATCATGAACTTGAGGTGTAGACAACCGAGCCTCGATCACATAGCATTCGTGTTGTTGAAGAAAAGCTTGAAGTTGATCCACATTGGTGTTATGCAAGTCCTTAGCCAATTTAACATCCGTCACGTATTTTTTCCATTCTGGAGGAAGAGTGTTCAAATACTTGGTGTTCAATTGAAAGGTAGGGATTGCCATGCCATAGATATTAAGCTCATTCAACAATAGGGTAAATCTCATATAGTAATCATTGAGAGTCTCCCCTGGCACATAGGCAAACTTATCAAAAGTATCATAAAGCTTACACTCTCGTTCTTGTTTAGTTAACGAGGTGCCTTGCATTAGAACACGAATTCTATCCCATAACTCTTTGGCTACTTTATGTTTGCTGACGAGTTTGTAGACATCTGGAGGAAGAGCTTGGAGAAGGATGTTTGTAGCATACTTATCACATTTATCTTGAATCTTCATATCTCCAGTCAACTCACCCGTTGTGCGAGGACGAGTGGTCGTACCTTCCGTCACAGTACCATAATCTAATGGTCCATTGAGCACCGATGCCCAAATTAGATGTCCATTCTCCTTGTTCAACATATAAAGTTCCATTCGGGAAGCCCATTCCTCATACATAGTCTTCACCAACATTGGTGGACGATTATCCGTACCCGAGAGGATGGACTTATCCGTAAGAGATGTATACTCCATTTCAATAAGTTAAGATTTACAAAGTTGATCGAACAATGAAATAAGGTTAAGTGTTTTTGTGTTGAAGTCGAGAAACAATGTTAAAATCCCTTAAAATATGTTCTCGATAAACCAAAAATTCCAAGACAAAATTACACACGATTTTATGGAATAATTTTTGGTTTGTCGGAATGTCTAGATCGGAATGCCAGATCAGAATGTCAGATCGTAATACCAGATTGGAATACCAGATCGTAATGTAACACTGTCGGAATGATGATGGTATCGGAATGCCTAGATCGCAATGCAGAGCGGTCGAAATGTTCAGATCGCAAAGAGCTATCGTAATACTCAGATCGCAAAACCTATCGGAATACTCAGATCGCAATGTTCAGATCGCAAAGTAGCTGACAAAATTCAAGCAGAGTAACGACTTAAAATACTTCCTTATACACGTCGGAATCCCAGATCGCAAAGCACGATCGGAATGTCCAGATCGGAATAAGTAATAAAACCCACGATCGCAAAGTAGAACCAAACCCTTTCCGATGGTAAGGTTATTGCGATGGAAGCCCAAGTACAATTTGTACTTTCCGATGGATGTTTCTGCTTAGATTTCGGAACGAAGAACACACAAACTTTTTGCACTTTTGATCCAAAAAAGATGATGTTTTAGCGAAAACCAAGATACCAAGAACAGTTTAACACGAATCCCTATGTTACACTACTTGAAACTTCGATCCAATACAAAAAAATTTTGAAGATTCGGCTAAAAACAAACCAACAATCTACGAAATGTTTAGAACACAAAAACAAACCTATATTTCATCCCAAGCTCTGATACCATTTGTAGATTTGTAAATCTATGCTTATGTTTTTAGAGAGAGAAAGAGATAGAAAGATGGTGGATTTCACACTTTTAGAGAGAGAAAGTTAAAAGGAACTATGTGTAAATTATGAAACCACACCCCTCTCCATCTAAGGAGAGGGTTTATATACCCAAGCCCATGTGATGGGCTTGGGTTTACAATAGGCCGCCGGCCCATACAATCCATGGGCTCGGTTTTGGGCTTTGTTTGATAAAAGTAAATAACTAAACTACGAGCTATTACATGGACTATTGTTGGAGTGACCGATCCTTTCTAATACGTAAAACGTATTTCCAACACTCACGAATATGTAAACGTAATTCTCATTTGAGGAGTGTTGATTAGGTAACTCCTCGAAATTGGATTTTGGGTCACGTGAGTTGGTTCGTCCTTGAAAATAAGACGTTCCAGCTCATCAAGTTCATCGTCGATCTTGGAAAAATCGTCTTCACTCGTAGGTGGAAGTGGAGGCAAAAGAGCTAGCTCTCGTTCGATAATTTCCTCAATCTCGGGATCGAACTCAAAATCATCGTACTTCACATGAGAAGAGATCTTTTTAGGAGAATCCTCAAAAATGGCATGTGAATTTTGAAGTACATGATCAATATCGGCAATATCGCCATCCTCATCATCAAAGAAAGAGTCGATGTGAGCACTCACAACCACGGTCTTACAAGTCGAATGACTATGCTTAGGTGACTTTTCTACGAGGAGTGGATCGATGTCGATGAGACCTTTAGCCTCAACGGGTGTTGGGCTAGGAAATGGAGGCACTTCTATGGAGTTAGAAGTTGAAGCCTCAAAGACGTGGTCCTTCGAAGGTGGTGAAGACGAGTCCATTTTGGTCATTGTCGTGATGGCACTAACGTCGCCCTTCAGAATTGGTTGTTCACTTGTTTCACCAAATATATCCCAAAGTGATTTTTCGTTTATAAATCTACGCATACCCTTTTGAATTAGGTACATGTATTCTTTATCGTTAACATCATCATCTTTAAAACCGTTCTTCGTAATTCTTTCAAAAACATGCATTAAGCCTTATATTTTCCGCCAAAGTTAACATTTTGAAATCATTAGAATTTGAAACATTAGGTTTTGAAACCTTGGTTTTTTCATGATCATTAGACACTTGGGATTTACTCATGAAAAAGTCCATTTTATCCTCCCCATATCTCATAGTAAGTCTCCCCTCGTGAACGTCGATTATGGTTCGAGCCGTCGATAAAAATGGTCGGCCTAAAATAATGGGACATTTAGGGTCACACTCGCAATCAGATATGACGAAATCCGCGGGAAAAACAAACTTTCCAACTTTAACATAGACATTCTCGGCTATTCCAATTGGTATAAGTGGTGTACAATTTGCAAGCTCGATTGTCATGTTCGTGGGGGTAAGTGAAGGCAATCTCATCAATTTCCATAGAGAATGAGGCATAAGATTGATGCTAGCACCTAAATCGGCAAGGGCTAAACATCCCTCAATCTCAGAAAAATCACAAGGTAATAGAAATTGGCCTGGATCTCTTCCTATCTCGGCATATGCCTTTTGGGTTTTTTAAGAAGGATCGATGCACAAGTTTCTTCAAGGGTTACTTTGTTATGGTCGATAAAACTCTCTTTTTGAACCGTGGATGGAATTTGAGGTACACGAGGATGTGCACTCTTTTCCTTGGTCGCCACGTACAACCCTCAACTTTAGAACATGAAGGCGTCTTAGAAGTCGAGGGTTGAGAAGAAGGAACAACTCAAAATCCATCAAGGTTAGGGGTAATCACACGACTTTTTCCACGAGACGAGGCAGCTTTACATTGTTCCTTCGGATTTGCAATGGTGTCACTAGGTAATGAACTCGACGAAGCACCCGAGGCTTTGTTCATAATAGCCGAAAAATCTTTTTAATATCAATTTGTCCTTGCTCAATCTTCGTGTTTTGAATTTTTAAAGTATTAGAAAAGTCGTTTTTCAAAGTAACAATTTCTCCCTCTAATCATCTCATATTAGCCTCATTCGTTTTCATGTAATTTTGAAAATCGTTTGACGAACTATTTTGATTTGATTTAAAGTTCCCTTAGTTTTGATTACTTCTTTGAAAATTTCCTTGATTACCACTTGAAAATTTATTTCCTTGATTGTTGTTGTTTTGAAAACTCGAGTTTTGGTTGTTGTTGTTATCTGGTTTTGCCAATTCAAATTCTGACCTTGATTATGACTTCCTTGATTTGAAAATTTTCCTTGTTGATTATTTCCTTGAAAATTGTTTCGGTTTTGATTAGAAAAATTGTTGCCTTGGTTAATTGCCTTGTTGCGATGGACCGACAATTTTGATTTTGATTAGAAAAATTGTTGCTTAACGCACTCGCATTCGACGTTTGGCCATCCGTAGCTGCACACTCGTAATAATTATGAGGTCTACCGCAGAACATACATGAAGTCTCGACCGCTTTCATCGTAGCATTCGTTAACTTGTCGACTTTCGCATCAACCCTCTCAATGTCGCGATTAGAATTACTAACATTGGCGACATTAGCAACACTCGGTGCGTTGCGGAGTTGGTAAACCTTGGATCTATTCTCAATAATCATTAAAGCGTCTTTCGGAGTCTTGCACAAAAAGTAGCCACCGGCGGTGGAATTCAACGAATCTTGTTCTTGAAAACTAAGACCGTTGTAAAACGTATATATTCAACTTGGAAATCCATGGTGAGGACATTGCCTAAGCAATTCCCTAAAACGATCCCACGCGTCTCTAAAATATTCATTCGGTTTTTGCTCAAATCTCGTAATCTTGTTTTCGAAAAACGTCGTCTTAGACGATGGGAAAAAATGATTAACGAACTTGGAAACGAGATCCTTCCACGTAATTATTGAATTAGGTGGCTCTTTCTCGTACCAATCCTTGGCGACACCATCGAGCGAGTACGGAAAAAGCATAAGCTTGACGACATCGGTGTCGACGTTCTTAAACCTTCTCGTGGCTAAAATACGACCAAAATTCCGAATGTTTTCGTGAGGATTATCGGCTTCACGACCTCGAAACTTCGTAGCGTGAATTAACGAAAGCATTCTGCTCTTAATCTCAAAATTCTCCGCTTCGATAGCGGGAATTACGATCGCGTCTCCATAACCCTCGGTGGGCGCTTGAAGCAATTCCATCATCGAACGATTGTCGGCCATCTCGTCTAAGGTTTCTTCAACAACGATATTAGGAACGTCGGTTTCTAAATCTCGTCTACGTCGTCGATTCCTTCGATTACGATTGTGTCGATTCGAAGCGTCACTAGAATTAGAATAATCCTTCGATCGAGTGCGCGTGTGCTAAGCGTAGGATGGGGGTAGCAAAGAAGATTCTTTTAGCGGTTTTTCGATTTTTCAATTTTTTTTTTGGTTTTTGATTGTTTTTTAATTTTTTTGGATTTTGTTGTGTATTACGTAGACTCAAACCTACAAATCTATCCTCGAATCGATATCTCGATTAAAGGAGCCTCAAAGAATGAAAACTATCACGTGGAGTGAACGCCTTCGATGACTTTAGAACGTTGATGGAACACCAAAACGTTCAAGAGGGTTTAATCTTGAAAACAAGCAAATATAGTATAAGTAGATAATACTTGGGCAGCAAACCCTCGGTGGCCCTCTTTCTCAAAAGACGCACAAGCAAGCGGGGGAAACGAGGCGACGCTAAGCACTTAAGAGCCTTTTTCCCTTAGGTCGTGAAATACAACCGCCTTATACCCACCTTATAGTTTGTGTTAATCAAAATTAAGCCTCACGAAAGTATTTATCTATTTTGCCTTTAAACTTTTGCTTTGGATTCGAATACAATAATTGAGTGATGAAATCCCAATTAAGGTTGTGTTTTCACGCTTTTGGAGATATTGTGTATTTATTGTGATACGTAGTACAATATATTAATAATATTCACAAGAAAAACGAAAACGATAATGGGATATCTACAATATAGTAAATGATTGATTTGTGTTTAATTTAGGAAAACTAAACACAATTTATTTGGATACTATAATATAATAAGGAAAAATAACAAAAAATGAGTATGTACGTTATATACTCTTTCCAAAAATTGAAAAGCAAAAACGCACTACTCACACAAACACGATAATAATAATGGCAACTAAAAAAAACCTCCCCGGCAGCGGCTCCATAAATGATATAGTAAAATCGTACACGTTTCAGGAAAAACGCGTATAATGGGCAAGTATTATACTCGACGATTTAGGAAAACTGACGAATCAAATAATTGCAAATTCGTTCTCGAAGGAGGTGTGTGATTTAAGTGCCAATTATATAAAATCAAAGTTTGGATTAGTGTCATTTTTGGTTTAAAGAGAAAAAAATAAAAGACGAGCTACGACTACGATTACACTATGACGTAATGACGTAAAACGCGAACGTAAATACGTAAAACGTAACAAAATTAAAAATTAAAGCTAAAAGTTAATTAAAAATGAAAAATAAGTCTAAAATAATATAAATAAGAATAAAAATTCAATAAATAAATTTTAAAACCTTTTATTAATAAAATATTCAATTTTAAATGCTAATTAAAGCCCTAAAAATAAATATAATTAAAAAAGCCCAAAATAATATTTTATCAAACAAATATCTTAGTTATATTAATTAAACACTAATAAGTATTTTTCCTAAATTTTTAAAAATATTTTTCTATTTTTTAAAGGTTAAAAACACTTTTTAATCTAAAATAATGATTAAAAATAATAAAATAATGCTAAAATTAGTTTGACTTTTTCAAAAATCCTAAATTATATTACTAAATTGTAGAAAAAGGAAAAAGTTTGAAAAAAGAATTTTTTACACTAAAGGACAAAACAGTTTTAATTAATAACTATTTAAACTAAAATTAAATCTAAAAAATAGAGAAAAGGAGTGAACAGTAAAACTTTTTAAACTAAAAGTATTAAAATATATATCTTAAACTAAGAAAATTTGAAAAACTAAAAAATGTTAAAATTTTGCACTAAAAGACAAAAGACAGATTTATAAAAACTAATTAAAATTGAATTTAATCTAAAAAATAATAAATAAACAGTAAAATAAAAAATAACTTTATGAATAATTCAAAAATAAAATAAGAAAACAGGAAAAATTGGAATCACTGAAAAAAGACAAACTTTGGTCACTACAGAAGAAAAAGCAAGAAATCTGATAGGGACATGTCAAATTGCTTTGTCCTTATGCAAAGCAGTGGGAACAAGAAGCTTAGCAGTGGGAACTTTGTTCCCACTGACCTTAACAGAAAAACAGATCTGGTGCTTTAAATGCTTATAACTTACTTGTTTTTTAGTTTTGTTGGATACCAAAGGCACCCCCACAACCAGTTGGGTTGTGGGGAGTCAAGGAAACAATAAAAATACCAAGTTACTCACAAAAATTACACACAAAAGGCCCAAATTCAGTTACTGATAAGAGTCTATGGGGTCTGGTGAAGATTGCTGAACTTTTTGGCAATGTGGTGAATTTTCAGTAGGGAAGACTTGTTCAAAACACAACCAAATCATAAGTAATCAAGCACAAAACCCTAGATAACCCTATACTCTAACAGCTAACAAGATTTCATAACCAAAATCACTAAAACACACTAGTTATGTTATACTGAATTAACATGACTGAGTTTTGCTAAAAATTTACCAAGTGAAACTTAGAATACTCTACCAATCCCAAACTAGCTAGCAATTTTTGCTATATATACCCTAATGGAGTTTGTTTAAGCTGGTGTATCCCTTCCTTGTGTTCACCCAAGTCTGGCAGTCCACGCACCCAAACACCCCTTAATAATCTGTTTAAGCAGATTAAGCTAAGATTTTGAACAAACTTACTTTAAATCTAACAAACTCACTTGAATCACTAAACTTATGCTTAAATAATCAATAAACAAACATGAATCACTACACTTTACTAAGCAGAATCAAATACACACCAATCACAAATATTCACTCCAACTTTTCACAAAATCACACAAGTCATAAATATCAACCAAACCAAGAGGGTTCAAGTCCAGGTTTATACCTTATGGGACCCACATCCGGGCCCCACTATGGCTGAGGCCATCTCCTTATTAGCTTAGAAGAAAGGACTTAGGAATGATGTTGTTGAATGTAGAGAAAAGAATGCAATGTCTTCAATAACTAGTGACAGAAAATGGAATGATGTCTTTGTGTTGAAACTTGTAACCTGCAAATAGACCACAAACAACTACAAATCCAATAAGTGACTCTATAAGCTCAGTTGTCAAGTGAGCTTATAGAGTGCTTAAGGACAGTAAGTGATATAAGAAGAAAAAGGAGATTTTGAAAAACTTTAATAACCAACTTTGGAAACCAATCTTTGAAACAAAACTCAATTTTAAATTTGACCAACACGAGTGAAACAAGTGAACAAGCTCCTTGTTTAGCTTTGTTTGTCAAGAAAAACTAAACATCAAGCTTATTAACCCGGATCTCAACATTTTTGACCAAAAATAATTTTTTGAACCAAAAACCTTGATAGAAATTACACTAAATAAATGTCTTACACTAAGAACAAGTAAAAAGGGAACTCACCAATTCATAAAAGTTAAATAAAAATTCATTAATAAAAAAAAACTACAAATGTTGGAACAAAAACTTAAAGGTTCACAACCCGAACCTTTATATACAATAAGATAGAACACTCTAGACTATCAAAACCCTAGCTTTGTGATTCCTAAAATGCCCATGGATATTTTCAGAATATGCTATTTTGACTTGGTATTCTTGAAGTTCCTTGGCTATCATGTGAGCACCAGCTGTCTATGAATTAATCTCAACCTTCCCAAATGTTGTGGGGATCACACAAGACTTCTTGGTCGTAAATTGAGTCTTCCCATTGCTGAAAAAAGTGAATCCCGTGATGTGTGATAGCTGGAGAGGGGACAAAATTGGGTGATGTCGTTTTCTGGGTGGGCCAATGTGTTTGGTGAAGGGTGAATGGTAAAATGGTAAGGGTAATTTTAGATTACCCTTTGGTTAAAGGTTTGTGGGGATCAGGGCTTGTAGGGGTTGAGGACGGGAAAACAGTATGATTTAATCTGTTTGTTTATTTAAAACATGTTAGGGGCGATTAATTTGGGGGTTTGACCAAATTTAACTCAGTTAATAAACTGGTCATGGGATATGGGTGTATGGATGGGCTATTCGGGTAAGTGTGCTATTGGGATGGGCTCAGGGGTTTGAATGGGCTGTTGACCATTGTTTGACCGGGTTTTAAGTTTAATTCTCACAGATTTGACCCCTATTGTTCATAGATGATTCTAAGTAAAGATTATCAGCTTCAAGTTCCATTTTCCTTTGGTATATCTTTGACCAATTTGTCAATTTTGGCCTAAGTTATGAATAAACTTTTACCAAGGACCAAAAATGTACAATGGGCATTCTTCAAGGGCTAATCTTGTATTGTCTTCAAATATGGAGGACCTTTATTGTACAAGTGAATTCTCTAAGGGCCTTTCTTGCCAAGTCTTCAAAAATGAGGGACCAAAGTTGCCAGTTCTTCAAACTTTAAGGGTATTTTTGGAAATTCCATACTTGGGCCCGGTTCATTGTGCGGCTTCGTTTCTCGTGTTCGTTTTTGCTTGATTCTTGTGATCTTTTGTTTATTTCACGATATATGTACCTAAAACACACAATGAACAAACACACGCATATTTTTGGGTATTTTGATGATATTTTAAGCGTTTTAAGCCCGATTTGGACGATGAGACTATGTATAAAAGCAGTCTCATCAAGCAGAATGTTGACGTTGATTCAAGCGACAAAGTTTTTAGGTCGTGAGGCGGATAATCCTCATGATCACATTCGGAATTTCAATTGACTTTTAGCTACGAGCAAGTACAAAAACGTTGACATCGATGTCATCAAGCTTATGCTTTTTCCATACTCGCTCGATAGCTCCGCCAAGGATTGGTACGAGAAAGAACCACCTAACTCCATAGCTACGTGGGACGATCTTGTATCTAAATTCGTTAATCATTTTTTCCCACCGTCTAAGACGACGTTTTTCAAAACGAGATTACGAGATTTAAACACAAGCAAAATGGATCGTTTAGAGACGCGTGGGATCACTTTATGGAATTGCTTAGGCAATGTCCTCACCACGGTTTTTCTGAGTTACACCAAACTGATACGTTTTATAATGGTCTTAGTTTTCAAGAACAAGATTCGTTAAATTTTGTCGCCGATGGCAACTTTTTGTGTAAAACTCCTAGGGACGCCTTATTGATTATCGAAAATCGATCCAAGGTTTACCAACTCCGTAACACACCGAGTGTTGCCGATGTCGCTAATGTTAGCTATGCTAATCACGATATTGAGAGGGTTGATGCGAAAGTCGACAAATTGACGAATGCTTTTACGTCGCTCCCGCTACGATGAAAGCGGTTGAGGCTTTGTGTACGTTTTGTGGTGTACCACATAATTATTACGAGTGTGCGGCTACGTATGGCCAAACGTCGAGTGTTAACGCATTAAATGGGAATTTCCAAAATCAAAATCAAAATAACACCGGTCCATCGCAACAAACGAACAACAACAATCAAGGCAATAATTATAATCGTCGAAACAATTTTCAAAATCAACAAGGAAATCGAAATGATTATTATCAAGCTCAAAATTTGAAATGGAAAAATCGAGGTTTTAACAGCAACAATCAAAACTGGAATTTTAACAATGAGCAAAATTCAAAATTTTTGAACAACGCTAATCAAGGAAACAATTTTCAAGGGAATCAAAACCAAGGTTTCAATCAAAATTTTAATGGCTCAAATGATTTTAAAAATTACGTTAAATCAAATGACGCTAATATGAAGAGATTAGAAACGTAAATTGGTGAGATGAGAAATGATTTTTCCAACAGTTTGAGAGGTTAAAATTATAAAATCGATCAAGGTTAAAGTGAGATTAAAAAGATGTTTTTGGCAATTATGAGCAATCAAGTAAGTTCGTCTTCGAGTACCTTACCTAGCAAGACCGTACCAAATCCGAAGGAAAAAATCCGCCTCGTCTACTGGAAAAAGTCGTGTGATTACCCCAAATCTTGATGGATTTAAAGTTGTTCCTTCTTCTCAACCCTTGACTTCTAAGACGCCTTCATGTTCTAAAGTCGAGGGGATGAACGTGGTAACCAAGGAAAAGATTGTACACCCTCGTGTACCTCAAATTCCATCCACGGTTCAAAAAGAGAGCTTTATCGACCTTACCAAAGTGAACCTTGAGGAAACTTGTGCTTCGATCCTTCTTAAAAAACCCAAAAGGCATATGCCGAGAAAGAATGAGGATCCGGGCCAATTTCTATTACCTTGTGATTTTTCGAGATTGAGGGATGTTTTTCCATTGCCGATTTAGGTGATAGCACCAACCTCATGCCTTGTTCTCTTTGGAAATTGATGAAATTGCCTAGACTTACCCCCCGAACATGACAAATGAGCTAGCAAATTGTACACCATTAAACCTAATTGGAATAGCGGAGGATGTTTATGTTAAAATTGGAAAGTTTTTTTTTCCGCGGACTTCGTCATTTCTGATTATGAGTGTGACCCTAAATGTCTCATTATTTTAGGTCGACGCTTGTTATCGACGGCTCAAGCCGTAATCGACGTTCACGGTGGGAAATTAACTATGAAATATGGGGAGGATAAAATGGACTTTTTCGCGAGTAGATACAAAATTTCAAATGATCATGATAAAACCGAGGTTACTAAAACCGATATTTCAAAATTTGATAATGTCAAAGCTCATACTTTAGCGGAAAAAATGAGGCTAGATGCATGTTTTGAAAGAATGAAAATGAACGGTTTTAAAGATGAGTATTTTAACGATAAAGAATACGTTTACTTAATTCAAAAGGGTGTTCGGAAATTTATGGATGAAAAATCATTTTGGGATATATTCGGCGAACAAAGTGAACAACCAATTCCGAAGGGTGACGTTAGCGCCATCACGACAATGACCAATATGGATTCGTCTTCACCACCTTTAAAGGACCACGTCTTTGTGGCATTGACTTCTAATTCCATTGAAGTGCCTCCATCACCTAGCCCAATACCTATTGAGGCTAAAGGTTTTATCGACATCGATCCACTCGTCATTGAAAAGTCACCTAAGCATAGTCGATCGACGTGTAAGAGCATGGTTGTGAGTGCTCAAATCGACTCTTTCTTTGATGATGACGATGGCGATTTTTCCGAAATTGATCACGTGCTTTAAAATCCAAATGCCATTTTTGAGAATTCTCCTAAAAAGAGATATTTACATGGGAAGTACGATGATTATGAGTTTGATCCCGAGATTGAGGAAATTATCGAACGAGAGCTAGCTCTTTTGCCTCCACTTCCACCTACAAGTGAGGAAAATTTTACCAATCTCGAGGAAGAACTTGATGAGTTAGAACGTCTTATTATTGATGACGAGCCAACTAACGTGACCCAAAATCTAATTCTCGAGAAGTTACCTAATCAACACTCCTCAAATGAGAATGACATAAACCACATTCGTGAGGATCTAACTTATCAACGATCCCCACAAAAGAACGATGGTTTTGTGCTTGATCGTGATCTTTTAGAGAGAATTTCTAAAATCCTCCATGAGGGGAACGACAAACCTTGGTTTGACGAGCCTATCTATGATGAAGAAATAGAAGAGATTAACGTTCATGAGGATGACGAATATGTTGACCCCGAGGGGACGGTGTTCTTTGTTGATCAACGTTTTGAGAACTTATACAATCCACCACCCCCCACCCGCGACTTAAATGTGAGGATTTTTAGCGTGACTAATATTTATTTTGAAACGCAAATATTTTCGACATCATAAAATCGGGTTTTCATAAAGAGTTTTTGAACGATGAAAAAGGAAAATATTTTCAAATTGATTTAAATGATTTTTCTACAAGTCTAACTCTGTCATCAACGCGTTTTATGAGTGCTACCACCTCGTCTACTCCTTTTGACGAGTGTGAGTGTGGTTTTAGTATGGGGGAAGCCCCTTATGTTCCCTCACATTTCTCCACCGAGGGCGAGATATTCGATCCTGAAATTGCTTTTAAAAGGAAATCTCGGTCTTCCACCGATGCAATAAATGGAAAATATATCTATTTGCTTGGTGTGAGTCTACCTCGATTAGCTTATTGTATTGCCCCACGCATTGTCCCATCCTTCTATTTCTCACCTCTTTTCTTTTACCTCTTTGAGGTTCTAGCATATGTTGAAGTGTCGTTGTTACATTTATCCCATGAAACGAGGACGCCATCTTCGATCCCGGTATTTTGCATCATTAACGGACTTAGTCCTTAATACCGGTTGATTTTGGGCATTGTTTATCATATAAGCCCCACCCAAAATGACCAAACCATGATAATCCTTAAATGATCACATTTATGGGGATTCGAGTCGAGCTTTTGACTCGGTTTTGAAAAACAAGGTGCCTCGTGGGGGATTCTCATGCTTATAATTGTAAATATTATTGTTTTCTAATTAGTGTAATGCGAAGACTTGTGTCTTCCAACCTTTATTCCGTGGTTGTTTGTGATTGTGAATTATTAGGTTCATCGTCACCATTGAAGCCTCTCGTGTTCGTTTTACGTATCACTCGAGCTTCGATCATTGACTTTGAAGATTCTGTTATCCGATGATATCCTTTTATGTTCTAACGATTATCTTTTAACATAATTCATAAACGGCTTTTAGATTATTAGTTTTACCCTTTCCATGCTCGAGATTAAGCATTCGACTTTTCGTCTCTAGTATGGGGGTGTTTCACCCTTAGACTCGAAACATTGAGGACAATGTTTAGTTTTAGTATTGGGGGGGGGGGGGGGGTGAATAGATACTTCACCTTGCTTACGTCATCACACAATCCAATTTTCATCTTTTTGTTATCGTTTTATGCAAAATAAGGCTAAAAACTGGCCGAATTTTAAAATTTTTCTAGTTTTTCATATGTGTTTAAGACACGAATGTAGGTTTTCCGATGGTGAGAATAAGAGTAATATTTTACTCGACTGTGCGTGTTGAGCACTTAGCTTCGATTCCCTAACTATATTAGGCTAAGTCTCATTAAATTGAGGACGATAAATGATAGAGTTAATTATAAGTTACTATGCTAATCGTAGAGCACTCTTATTCTTTAAAAAACTCATGTGTACTAATTATTTGCTTTCTCTCCCCACGCTTTTATTAATAAATTTTTAATAAATATTGATTTAGCGGTCTAATCTCTATTATTGGTTTGTAATTAATTTTAAAAGTTTCCAGGTAATTAAATTGGGAAAACATTAAGGTATCGCCACCGTCACGGTTTTGAAGTATTGGCAACCCTAATAATCAAAGGTTTTACCCAATAATAATTTAAGTTCCTCTTCACCTAAATCAAGCAAAAATTCGAAGCTCACAAGGCCGAAAAACTATGCAAAATTGAAACTGAATGTCTTAAATCTTGAAGCCTTAAAGATCCAACATTCGCCTTAGCGTGAGGATATACGTCAAGTCATAATAAACAGCTCATGACGAGGTTAAATAAAAGACAAGGGCAAGACCAAAGCCATAATAAACACTTCATGGTGAAGTTCAATAAAAGGTGGCTGTAAACCAATTCCAAATTGGTAATAAGTCTCATGTTCAAAAACGTTCTAAAATCGTGTTTATCGATCCTTTTTGTCGACTTAATTTTTTGACATCGTTGTCTATTAGGACGAATTATTAATTCGATGATTTTGGTTACACCGTTAAGACTCTATTTTGGACCTAATCACTATTCACGCATAGGTCAAAAATGTATCCTCGCGATCATTAAGACAAAAATAAAATATAAGAGATACACATTAGGAATAAGGGAGTTTAAGTACACGATTAGAGCATATGAGTAGTGTTAGCATTACTAACTTATAATGACAATGATCTTGTTTCACGCTTAACATGGAATTGGGTAAATATCGAGGACGACAAAATTATTTATAACGAAGCATTCACGTGTTCTTATTCTATGATCCTAAACGTCCCATTTTGCGATGAAAACAATACATTGTCTTAAACGCATGTAATATTTTATTTAAATTTACGTTTCAATAAATTGTCATATAAAAATGAATTTTGGAAGTGCTATGATTCTTAATTCTAGCATTGTGTGAGGGCACGGCAATGGTTTAGTATGGAGGAGTAATGAGACTGCATCTATACATAGTCTCATCGTCCAAATCGGGCTTAAAACGCTTAAAAATATCATAAAATACCCCAAAATATGCTTGCGTTTGTTCGTTGTGTATTTTAGGTACGAATATCGTAAAATCAACAAAACATCACAAGATTCAAGCAAAAACGAACTCGGGAAACGAAGCCGCGCAAAGAACCGGACCCGAAGAATGAATTTTCCAAAAAGACCCTTGAAGTTTGAAGATTTGTCAAGAATTGTCCCTCATCTTTTGAAGACTTGTCACTTTTGACCCTTGTAAATATCATTTATTACAAGTTTGGTCCTAAAGTTTCAAGAATGTTCAACAATGGCCCTTGGAAATAGTAAAATGGCATGTTAAGTCCTTGGTAAAAGTTTGCAAAATACCATGTGCCATATTTGACAAGTGCATTAAACTTATAAAAAAGGAAAAGGAGTGTAAAGCTGTTGAGACTTGTTATGACAACAAAATAGGAGAGCAGGGGTCATTTCTACCAAACTTATAACCCATACCCGACATTACCCACCACTTAGCCCATCTGAACCCAACTCTTAATCCTAAACTACCCAAACCCGACCATGCTCGAAGCCCAAACCCACTAACAAACCAGCCTCATCATGACTCCACTTAACTTATTAAATAATTAATATTTTTTTAAAAAGGTGATTAATTAGTATATAACAGGCGGGAAACATTATTATTTATCCCTAAAATAGATCAAATCCATCTTCTGTACCTCATTCATACTCCGAAACCCTAATCCCACTTTATCACTAATCAACCAATGATAATTGAATTCCACTTCCAGAATGGTGATTTAAGGCATAATAAATCAAACCCTACCCTTAATCACCACTCCAGCTCACCCTATGGGGCCCACCCATGTTGCCCTACACCCATCATTTTCCCCCAATTTAAAAAAGGGGGACAAGATCAATGGATTATAACAATTCCTTGCTCCCAAAGATGAGATAAACAGTTCAAGATCAATATTCCATTAGCTGGTATCACAAGGAAGGGGCAAAGATCACATGTTCAAGTTTTTGACCAAAATTCAAATTCAAGACCAAGGACTTTTGAGGAATTTCAGCATTAAGGTTATCTTTTTTTATGCATTCTAGAACCATCTCCTTAGTAGTATAAAGAGAGGCTTCAACATGTGGATGCCCTCTTGTTCCAGTTCTATCTTTTAAACATTTTTAAATTAAAAGTTAAAGTATTTTGGAATCCTTGCAAGTAGACTGTGTTCCATTGTTTTTTTATTTTATTGTTTTGATTAATGTTCTAAGCTTTGTTAAATCCATCAAAATATTTACTTTTGCTTCAAGAATTAGGCAAAAGAAAATACTTTGAGATCCAGTTTTATAAGTTGGGTGTTTGGATTTGATTGACAATCAATCTGTATACCAAGTTATAATCTTGTTAGTTTTTTCAGTACTTGTGTTTGTTGGTTGTGTTTTGTTTCAGGTTTAAAAGATTTCAAGTAGTCTCACTTCATATCACTTATTTGGGACTGTTGTAGTCCATACGCAAAGAAGCAAACCATAAGCCCACTTAAGATGTCCACCATAAGCTCACCTATTCAGAAGGAAGCATTTAAGCCGGTTGAGTCAGCTCACCTTGTTCCGGTTGTGGGTCAAGTCTAAGTGAGATCTACTTATATGTGGCTTATTGTAGTTAACTAAGTTGATTGATTCTTTATTCTGTCCATTCCATGTTAGGTGAGAATGTTTGTTTTTTTAAGATTCTCTGCTCGAGTTTAGGATTGCAAATTCATGTTGGTGAGTTCTGCTTCTTATGGGAGTGTTTGGGATATAATGTTTTAAGCTAATGTGACATAAGGTTTTAGACTGCATACCGTCTGTTCACCCTTATTTTCTAGTTTTGATTCAGGGTTGAGTTTGATTGTATAATTTACATGAGATTAGAATTAGTTGATTTACTCTTAAAGTGAAATATCAAATCTAGGTAATCTATAGTTTTCTGTCTTTATCATAGTAGTATGTTTAGGTATACGGGGTATTTGTGGTCATTTTGATAGGTTTTAGAGTATTTAAAAGAGGCATTAGCTAGTAATTATAGTGATGTACTTTTTGTGGTTTAAAATCAGCATAAAAGTTCCCTGTTGGGTCATTTAGATCAATAAAGTATCATTTTTCTGCGTATAATAAACAGTAGGGTGTAAAGGACTTATTTGAACATTTCGTAGGCTTAAAATCTGTTAGCAGTGAATACATAGGCACAAGTATGGTTGTGTTAGCTGGTGAATTAGTTTGGAGGCCATTTGGAGGTGTTAGATAGCCATATGAACCCACTTTCACACCAAAGAAACACCACAGACCCATTCCTGTCTGTTGTACCAAAACAGTGAGTTGCGTAGGGTTTGTTTGTGATTCTATGGCCTTACATTAGACATTCATATAGTTTTAGGCTAATTTTATTGTTGGTAGTTGGACTTTGGGGACATTTGAGAGTTCTTATAGACTATTTAAGTCATCGTGATACCCCAAAAAACCACCAGACCCCATCTGCAAAGCAGTAGGTTTATAGGGGCATTTTGCGTTCTTTTAGGTTAGAATTTTGGTTCTACAATAGGCATTAGGTTAGAGTAAGGTGGGATATATCTAGTATTAGATTTTTTTTCAAACTTTTGGTGGTCATTAATCACTTGGTAGCCCACTGTTACACATCTTTTAGTCCACTGTTAGTATAAAAAAACTCGCAGCCCAAGTGTTTTTTGTTCATTGTCTTAATTTTGTTTTTTTATTGAATTTGTGTGCTTGTTTAGTGTCTGTTTATTTGTTGTGTTTGACTCTTCACTTGCCAAAGCAAGGAGGATGTCATTTGTACCCAAGGATCGCACCAAAACAGCAAAACAATTCAAAAAACCCATACAGTAACTTTTCTCTTTGTTGTCCGAGAACGATGCAATTTTTTTGTTTTCCAAAATGTTTTCTAATATCGGCCAGCACTAAGAAGATATCGGACAACACTACAACACGTTTGTCTGATGATATCTCGGACAACACACAAGAACTCAAAATTTGGAGTACTTTAGGGTATTTTTGTTTTTAGCTTCATTTGGTCAATTTTTTTAGTTTTTTCAATTTGTTTTTCGTTTTCCCTTGTTAATTTAGTTAAAATAGACTTTTTAGAAAAGTCATTTTATTTTTCCCATTATTTTATTAATTTTATCGTTTTTTCCATTAAAAATTGTTTTTAGTGGTTTATAAATAGAAAAATAGTTTTAAAAATTTAGGAAAAATACTTTTTAGTTTTTAATTAATATAAGTGAGTTACTTATTTGATAAAATTGTATTTTGGACTTTTTGTTGATTTTATTTATTTTTAGGGCTTTAATTAGCATTTAAAATAAAATATTAAATTAATAATAAGTTTTAAAATATATTTATTGAATTTTTATTCTTATTTATATTATTTTAGACTTAATTTTGATTTTTAATTTATTTTTAGTATAAAATTTTTAATTTGTAGCATTTTACGTTTTACGTTTACATTTTACTTTTACCTCGTATTGCAATTTAGCGTAACTCATTTTTTCTTTTTAATCTCTTTCACAACCAAAAACGATCACTAATCCGAACATTTTTTATACATATTGGCACATAACACATACACCTCCTTCGAGAACGAACTCGCATTTATCGGTTTTACGGTTTTCCTAAATCGTATAACTTAATACTTGCCCAATATACGTGTTTTTCCTAAAACGTGTACGATTTTACCACAACAATGGTTGGGTAACAAAGTGCACCAAACACATGAAGAAATGACAACTCGGGTTTTCGTTCATGAATAAGCTCATACGGTATTTTTCCATGGCGCTTACGAACAATAGAGCGGTTTTGGGTATAACATGTGGTTGCTACAGCTTCTGCCCATAAGAATAAAGGAGCATTAGCGTTAATCAACCTAGTTCTAGCAACTTCGATAAGTGTACGATTACGTATTTCCACGACACCATTTTGTTGTGGAGTGAGAGCAAATGATGTTTCATATGAAATGCCCACTTCCTCATAATAATTGCGTAGGGTCTGATTGAGAAACTCAGTTCCATTATCAGTGCGGATTCGGCAGACAGTAGCATTAAGACGAACTTGGATCATCTTGAGAAACTTGATAATATATGTTGGTACCTGATCCTTAGTTGTTAAAAACTTTACCCATGTAAACCTTGAAAAATCATCCACAATGACGAGGACGTATTTTCTACCGCTCACACTTGCTGTACACATTGGCCCGCAAAGATCCATGTGCAAAAGATACAGTTTTTCTTGATTGGTGTCTTCAGCTTTGGGTTTGTAAGATTTCTTGGTGCTTTTCCCCAATGAACACGCAGAACATAAATGATCCTTGTTAAACATGAGCTTTGGAAGACCACGAACAAGTTCATTTTTAGCCAAATGATTAATAGCATCAAAGTTAAGATGAGATAAACGTCGATGCCAAAACCATGACTTAGTCTTAGATGCTCTGGAGAGAAGACATACGTGAGAAGCAGCCATCAACTTTTTTATGGACAATGTATATAGATTATCCCCTCGAGAACCTTTTAACTAATCCCTTCCTTCCAAATCACGGATGAAGCAAGTATGTTGTCGGAAAGCAACCTCAAGGTTTGAATCACAAAACTGTCCCACTGAGAATAAATTATGACCGACTCATTCCACATAATACACACGAGAAACCGTAACATTCCCAATCTGATATTCACCATAACCCATGATCTTTGCAATGTTTTCATTACCAAATTTAACCATGCCTAGAAACTTGCTGACGAAAATTTTGAGCATAGAGAGATCTTCGGTCATGTGCTTTGAGCACCCAGAGTCCAAGTACCAGAGGATGATTTGGACCACCTGAAAATATCACCAGACAAAGACGATGTATCTGAATCTAATTTTTCTTCTGTGTTAGCAAGTACATATATAATGATCTAAGATTTGCTATCATAAGGTTTCTTAGATTTCCAAATTTTCTTCCTAGTTTTCGGCTTAGATTCTAGTTGTCTAAGATCCTGAGGTACTTCTTCACTGGTAGGCACAATAGAGGGGGTAGTCCTATTTAAAGGGGGCGGGTTACATACTGTAGTGCTAGTGCTCCTATTTAAAGGGCTATTAGACCTAACCTTAGTGAAAGCAATCCTAGTTAAAAGGCACTTAGTTCCATTTGCAGTAAAGGTCCTACCAGTGGGTTGCCATTGCCATCCAACTTGGGCGAATTTCTACCCCGTTGGTTTACATTCAAGGTTATTTCTAATGGCATACATTTCATTAACGTGATAAACAAGGCATAAAGCATGACGTTGAGAAAACATACATTCATTACAATTTCAACATCTTAAATCAGAATTGACTTTCCACTTAGGCTTCTTCATAACCACAGAGCCTTTAGTCTTAGCTACATGATTCATTTTATTCAAATTTGAAATGACATTCCTAGGGTGAGCTTCTACTTTCTTCTTCATGGTACTACTAGTGAAAGGCTTGATCCTATCTTTCTTGACTTGAGATCCTTTATTCCTAGTAGCAACATTTATTCCTGTAGAAGTCAAGGAATCATTAGTGACCAAATTTGATTTTTCCTTGTTGGGTGTACCTAGAGAAGGTTTAGCTTCTGGAGTTTTGTTTAATGGAGTAATGGCAACGGGTTTTTTTAGTGGTGCAGAACCTGGTTGACCTATGTAATTAAGTTGACTCAAGCAATATTGAACCCTCTTAATATATGAATGAGCAGAGTTATAATCGCTGTTTGTGGGATCTGATTCATATAAGTCATCTAAAATGTCCCTCGTAAGGTGCACATGCTTAATTTCGTTCTTCATATAATCCATATGTGAGAGGGTTGTTCTTATGGTATGGGTTCTTATAGATCACCACTTCATTGGTTTTTGGAGCATTAGAGGACGGTGTAGAGATTGTAGCTGCATTATCAACAACTTATTGTCCTTTGAGTTGAAGTGTCTCCTTTAACTCAGCTAAAACCATGTTTTTATCTATGAGCTGAATATTTAATTCAGAGATTTCCGCGGACTTTTGGTTCAGTTGGTCAACAAGTGACTTATGTCGTGCCGCATTAAAAGAGAAGCGTTCTTCTAGTGAACCATAAAGATGCAAAAAATCCCTGTTTTACTTGTTCAAGATCCCCTAGAATAGATATGATTCTATTTTCCAAGGCATGGTTTTAGGCACTACGACCTCTAGTTCCATTTTCACAGATTCTACTAATGACTCTCTCTTAAGTCTCATAATCTCTTCCTCTAATGCCTTAATCACCTTGTCACTCGTCTGAACGTTATTTTCACATTCATTTGTTAAAAGAGTTTCATTTTTAGATTGTTGTTCTAGTTCAAGAGATATACAATGTTTTTGAAGCTCATCAAAACGTTTTGAAAGTGAATTATAAGATTCTTGAAGCTTTAAAAATTCATCATCAGATTCGTGACAAGGTTGATTATCTACCATGGCATTTACAGTCTCAATAATATTCATAGAGAGATCATGCACATCCTCACATTTATTCACAACAGATGTAATCACATTAGCACAATTAATTGTCACAACGGTCATTACATCGAGAGACACCACTTGTTCCAAGAATTGGTCATATTTTGACAAAATCTTTTCTTTCTCAATTAAGTGTAGCTCAAAAGCGTCATCCATTTCATTGAAAACTTTTTGAACTTCTTGCATTTCGAAATTTAGATTGTCACCGAGAGATATAAATTCCGCTTTAAGATTTTCCACAAACGGAACGATCTCATCCGTAAACACCGCTTTTGTGTGTTCGAAAGCCCACTCTCCTTCGGTTTGAGCCGTTGGAATTGTACATTCCTTAATGACCTTGTCAAAACAGGTAAAATATCGTTGAAGCTCTTTCAAACTTAACAATATTTTACTTACCGGTGGAAGACCCTTTGGAATTTCCTTAGGTTCATCCTTTCTGACAAGTGTAGGAAATGTACTAGGGTTCTCTTTGGTGGACACGTAAGTTGGTGTATCAATAAATTCCCTTTGTATGTTAAAGTGAGTTTTAAAATCCGTCTTTGAATACTCTTTATTAAGCTTTTCATAATCAAACTTAGGATGTTTCAAAAGAATTTTTGACCGATTCTCTCCCATTAGTGGTATATACTCGGGATCATCCAGAATAACAATCGGATCTAACACCTTTCCTAATTTGGTTGCATCGTGAAGTCTTGGGTTGTGGATAAGAGCTTGCTTTGCGTTACCCGGGTTAGGTGGAAGGTCTTGTAGATGAGATAAGTTAAATTCCTTAAAAGATGAATCAAACAAATGTAGTATCTATAAGGCAAAATATTGTTTTAAAAGCAAATTATCAATCTTTTTAATTTGGTTAGCAGCATTAATTTCCGTTTCAACTTTTTTAGACTCGAGAATTTCAAAATCCGTTTTAAGTTTTTGAAAATTAGTGACAACCGACTCTTTTTCTTCAATTCCTTTTGAAATATTTTCTCTTAGATTTTCAATCTCTTGTAAATGATCCATTTGAAGCTTTCGAAACTCATCAAATTCGGGATTGGTTAGCGTATTGGTCGAGGGAGTAAATTCCAAGGTTTGAACCTTTTCCTTATACAAAGCAAGCTCGACAGATAAGGTCGTGTTAACACCTAGGGTTTCAAGGACCACAATATTCATTTGGCTAAGCAAAGTTGTTGGAACCGTTACCAAATCTTGTTGAGCAGGGGAATCCATATGCGAAAGAGCTCTCGGTTGTATTTCGCTCAAAGTCTAGGGACTTGCATTGATATTGCTATCATTGTTTGTTTCCTTGTTTGAATTACTCACCACCGGAGGCTCTTCCGGATACTAAGACACTTGCCCAAATTGATGTGGTTCAATACTAGTATCAATGGTAACACTTGGTACCTTAGATGTTTGATCAGAACCGTAAACTGAAAGATTTTCCATAAGAGCTGCTTTGGCGGTGTTGATGTCATCACAGTTAGAACCGTATGCATCAAGATCATCTGCTTGATAAGCTGCATTATGAGTGAAAGCTTTTGTGTGTCTTTCATTATCCGCAACTCCTGGATCAGCAAGAAACGCTAACTCCTCCTCCTCCTCTAGCTCACGACCATTTTCCTGGGCATTAACCAACATCACCTTCTCCTCAAACCACGAGGTATCCCTTCTCCTCTTAGGTTGTTTACAATCCCTAGCCATATGTCCTTCCCCCTTGCAGTTGTAACGTGATCATCTTCAACTTGCCAGTAGTATTTCCCCTTGAAGCAGTGTTGTAAGGTCTTGTACCGGTGTTAGATGAACTTGGTCTCCCCTGGATAGGTTGAAACATGACTCTGCTTTATTGAATGGTAGCTTGTTGACGAGAGTTTGAAGAAGTCCTCAACTGGTTTTTGGTGGTAGGAAGTCCTCGATATGCTTGTTTGTTCAATGTTTGAGTGATATAGGCAGACATGACAACTAACATTTCCGTAGGATTATCACCGTGTTTCAATTCGGGAATTGGGACCTCATCATCACAATACAGTACTGGTGCTGGTGGAGCTACATAAACACTTAAAAGGAGCACTGACATGTTGGGAATAGTTGGATTGAAGAACTTCCGGTGCCTGATAGGTGATGGCAGGAGCTGTAGGTGCCTGATGAGAAAGGTATTGTTGATGAGCATAAGTTGATGAATATGGATCTCTGTGTGATGGTGCTGTTGGAAGCTGATATTGTTGATGTGAAGTAGATGGTTGTGGTAGAAGTGAATACTGTGGAAATCTTGGAGTTTGATACAAGGAATGCTGATATGATTGCTTCCCGTTTGCATAAGAAGGATTGTTATATGACATCATTTGATGATTCGTCATTAATGCCAATTGTTCAGGGTAAGATCCTTGAGACATACGAATCTTTTTCACATGCTTCTCATGTTGTTGCAAGAAAGCATAAAGTTGATCTAGATTTGTCTTGTGCAAATCCCTTACCAGTTTAACATCAGTGACGTAGTGGCTCCACTCAAGAGGTAACAAATTCAAGAACTTGGTATTGATTTGAAATTGAGCAATCATCAGATTATAGGTATGTAATTCATTCATCAATGTAGTAAATCGCCAATAGTAATCATGAAGAGTTTCCCCTGGAGTGTATGTGAACCTATCAAAGAGATCATAAAGGTCACACTCACGTTCTTGCCTAGTGAGTGAAGTTTCATGTAACAAAACAGCCAAACGATCCCATAATTCCTTCGCTATCTTGTGTTGACTTACCATTCGATAAATATCGGGTGGGAGAGCTTGAAGAATAGTCTGAAGAGCCTTTTCATCCGAATCAGTAATAAGTTGATTTACAGGCGTTAATTTAGAAAGTTCCCTTGGTCGGGTCACATCATTTAAAGTGACGGTTCCCCAATCAAGTGGACCTTGTTTAGTTGACTTAATCATAAGCCTCCCACTGCGTCTACCGATAATATATGACTTCATTCGGCCTTGCCATGCGTCCAATAGATCTTTTATAAGCAATGGTGGACGAGTATTGATTGTGGTAAAATACGACCTTTTAGGAAAAAGGCGTAAAAGCGGTAAGTATTAAGTACGACGGTTTAGGAAAACCGTGCACTAATGACCCAAAGGTGAAAGTTCGTTTCCTAAGGAGGTTTATTGTGTGTGAATAATTCGTAATGATTTTGGATTAATATGAGAGAAAGAAAAGATGAGAAATTAGAATGACGGGTACGTTAAAATTACACTACGACGACAAAACGAAAAATCGTAAAGAGTGACAAAATAAAATTAATTCTAAAAATTCTCAAAAAATTACCAAAAATAACTAAAAATGCAAATAGGGTTTACAAATGATCAAAAAATTTTCAAACCCTTAAAATAATTAAAATTATTAATTTTTAAATGCTAATTAAAGCCCTAAAAATAAAACTAATTAATAAAAAGCCCAAATTAGGATTTTTCAATTTGTAAAACTTGAAAATGACTTAATAAAACTAAAAACAATTTTTATAAAATTTAAAACCAATTAAAAATATTTTTAAATAATTAAAAACTATTAAAATATTAAAATAATCCTAAAAATTAATAAAATGATGAGAAAAATAATCTAATTGTTTTAAAAATCCTAACTTAATGTATTTAACCTAATAAAAATGGAAAAGTTGCAAAAATATAATTTTTACCCTAAAAAAAGTTTTTAATAATAAAATAATATTAAAAATCAAAAAATTATAAAAATTTCTAAAAACTTGCAAACTAATTTATTATAACCTAAATAAACAGAAAATGAAAGTGAAATTACCAAAACACCCCTATTGGGCCCCCAAATGGGCTAAAATAAAAAACAGTCCAAATCCAATGGGCTTTTCAGCCCAATTATATAAAGTGTCCAAAAAGCTCCCAAAAAGCATAGTCCAGCTTAAAATTTAATTCTAAACACAAAACTCTAAGGCCCAAAAGTTGAATCTGAGCTTATCACAACTTAAATAGCTAAAAGCTTATTCTTATTGGGCCAATAAGCCCATTAAGCCATAAGCTGGTGCCATAAGCTCTAATTTAACACACAACCTTCTTTTGGGATGCTAAAGAGATATCTAAAAAGAAATTTTGAAAAAGCTCAACCAATAAGCCAAAACTAAGCAAAATGAAAATCCACTAAAAGACAAAATAGTCAGGTTTGAGTTGCAAGGGGTTTTAGAAGCTGATTCTTTTTGCAAAAGCTTACAAATATCCTAACTAAGATTAATCCAAAATAAAAATCACAAAAAGTCAAGTAGAATAAGCTGTAGAAGCCAATAAGCTATCTGAAAAAGCCAAATAAGCTAGTTTCCTAGCAAAAGCTCAACCAAAAGACTTGTAACTTCTCAAATATGATATTAAAGTGAGAAAAATGACACCTATCACAAAAGGTAAGTTGTTGCACGTACCAATAAGCTGTTCTGAAAAATAAGCCAAATTGTGCTTATTTGACCAAAAGTCAAAGTCCACTAAACTTAACCAAAATGCCAGGGATTTTTTGTAAGCTTGTTATAAGCAACTTTTGTGAAGAACTCAAGGCTGAGCCCTTGTGAATTAAGTGGCCAGTTAGCCAATTCTTGATAGATTTTGGCAAATTAAACCAATAAGCCAGTTGACTTATAAGCCAGCAAATAAGAAACCAAAATAGCAAGAAGCACTCACAAGCAGCAAAATAACAAGGTTCAAGCAACCAAATAGCAGGGCATACACTAGATAAGCAAATGCAAGGCACAAATGAGGTGGTCACTTTGCTGATGCAAATGACCACTTCAGCCAACTTTGATAAGCTCTAGCAACCACAATAAGCCACCAAAATCAACAAACAGATATTGCACAGATAGCTTATCACCTAAACTCTTCACAAACCAAAAATCAGAACCTAGATCCAACAAACAAAGATTTTATTGGATCTGATGTGTTTGACCAATTTCAACCCCTAAATATCAGATTTTTCCAAAACTTTGAAATCCTTTTCCAAACCTTTTGAAACTTAACCAATGCTTAAAACAGATAACATATGACTTGTTTATAGTGTCCAAACCCAAAGAACCACACAAGTCCACAAGGCCTTTTGATCCCAAAAACCAAACAACCTTGTTTTAGCCCCTTTTCAAACAAACTTTTTATTTCTACACACAACCTACTGATTTTATGATCCACATAGCTTACCTAGGTGACAACTAACAAAAGTAAACCAAAAACTTGCAGCACAAACACAACAACAGCAAATCACATAGCAATCATCATAACAGACTTAAACATAAAATTTTTAGGGGAAACCTTAAAGAAACTTATACCTATCCCCCACAACTTCCTAGGGAGATCAACAATGCTCCTTGGACCACTCTCAACAACTAGAGAACGACCAAGGTACTTGAACAAAGGAAATGATATGTGCCTTGGCTGATGGTTCAAAGCAGAACCTCAAGGACTTGATTTCTTCAACACAAGCAACAAACAACCTATCCAAAGGCTCAAATCCATTCACAAGCTTGGTGTCAACAAGCTTGCAAGAGCTTAAAGCTTAGGGCTAGTGGTTAGTACAAGCAAAACAGTCAAACAGATTCAAGGTTTTTAAGCTTTTTCAAACTTGAAAACCTTATAAAAACAAAACATGCTTCAACCAAAAGATCAAAACTGTGACACCCCGGGTAGGGTCAAAATATGCGGAATTATCAACGGAGATGTCACAAGGGTGGATCGATAGCATATAGTCCATAGAGCATAAGATAAAGAGTTATTCAAATAGGATTACATGTTTATTAAACAAATAAATAAAAATTGTCTTTAAAATGTCATAAGTAGATTGTTCATTTTCCCCAAATGGAACCCTTGATGATTCCTACGATGCAGATTACATAGACGATTGAGTCCATGCACATATCTCGTTCTAACTTCATTTCCCTGAGATAAACATGCTTAGAGGGTCAACATAATGTTGGTAAATTTACAGGTTTTAACATTTATTAGTTTGGACATACATTAATCATAGACGTAACAATGCACAAAGCATTCTTACTAAAAAGCAGATTACATTTGCTATTACTCGAAACTGAAGCTTAACCTTCCATAGTCCTCAACAGATGAGGACGTAGTGTCTTACAAAAAGACACCCAAACCCAGTTCCAACATGGTATACATCTGTTGTCCCGGCCAAGGCACAGTGAGCATGACTCACCCCGATGGGGATGGTCAATCCCTAATAGATCTCTTTATAACATTCGGGCGATTTACAACAATTTAACAGTTTCTATAAAAGTCAATCATAGTCAAGTTTATACAATTTAGTTATGTCCATTTTAAAATAGTTTCATGTTTTATCCCCCGTAGAGGAAATGTTTATCAATAGTTATATGGGGCTGTAAACTCACCTGAGAGTTGGCAATAGCTGTATAACACGAAAATCCAAATAATGCTCACGCCAAAAGTTATGCCTAATCAAATAGTAAAGTCTTAATAGATATTACAAAGAACATATGTGTATGCTTATACAAATTTTTAGTAAGTTCTTTTATGCTACGACATTTATCTAAATAACCGTAGTACAAGTATTAACAATATCCATTTGAACTTATCTATGTAAGTTTCATTTCCAAGTAAACATAAAATGTTTAACTTTTAATATCAGTTTGCATTCGTAATACATGTATTAATAATAACCATTCAACTTACAATTAAGTTTCTTATTTAAGTAGACATAAAATGTCCTACTTAAAATATTAGTTCACGTTCGCAGTTCATGTATTATAATCATCCATTAAACTTACTATTAAGTTTAATATTTTAAGTAAACGTAAGGTGTTCTACTTAAATATTAGTATTTAATTTATTTAGCGTACATATAATTTTATTTCCTAAAAGTATATGAGTTTACGTATTAGTAATACATGTCCATATTGTTTATACAATTTATTTCATAAAGCAAAAATATAAATATTTTATCTTTGAACAATAAAATATAATATTTTATTTAACTTAAAAGTTCCCATAAATTATTTAACATTTATAAAATAATTGATAAATTAAAAGTTTAAGAATTTATATTATAAATTCATATAGTTTAGGGTTTGTTTAAGTTTGACCAAGTTTAAAAAAAGAATTAGGGTTAGGGCTTATTAAAGTTTCGGAACATGGCAAAACTAGTCCTTCCATATTTTTAAACAAAGTAAACTTTCGGATTGTTAAACATTTGGTACCTAGGGCTTTTTAAAGTTTCGGCTTATGGCAGATTTAGTCCCCCTAGTTAAATATAGGTTTTATAACTTTCATAAAATAACCAAAACAGCCCCTAGGGCTTCTTTAAGTTTCGGATTAATACAACAATGGTCCCTAGGGTTTTAAAATGACAAAATAACCTTTAGAAACATCCCAATGATAATTACATTTTCAGTCCTTGTGTTTACTAATTTATCAAAACAAGTTTCATAAGTCACGGTTTTAGTCCTTAAGTTTCATAAATTGTCATTTTACTCCAAAAGTTTCTATAAGTTACATTTTATTATAAAAACTTTTATTTAACATTTAAAACATTTTAAGGTCTCATTAAATGAGCTAAACATCTAATGGGCCAATTAGTGGGCCTAAATACATTTTTAAGTCCACTAATTTATTTATATGGGCCTTTAAATCATTTATTGGGCTTAAATACATTTTTAAGTCCTTTATTTTATTAAATGGGTCTAAGTGTAATCTTAAGTCCATTAAGATATTAAGATTTATCCAATGTGCTTATTAGGTCCATTAAGTCTTGGACTAATGTTTCATGGGCTTAATTAGTCCATTAATACTACTTTTCATTTTATGTAAGTATTAATCTAGGATTTTCTTATAAGCTTATTATTAGCTTATTCATATTTAGTTTTAAATCTTATTAAAAGAATAAAACTTATATTTATTTTATGTGATGTACCAAATTAGATCTAGATGTGTTACAAGGTTACATGTAAGTCATAAGCCCTAATGTGAGCTTATAACTCACGGAGATAACTAATTATAGCTTATTAAGATGAGTCAAAACTTATTTTAAGGTTGCATGTACTTATAAGTGTCCCCAAAATAAGATCTAGCTATGTACAAATCAAGAAATCAAGCCACAAGTCCATACATATATACATATAGCCTACGGCTATGATTTTTAAATCTTGGTATATCCAAGATGAACATTTTATCTAGTTTTAAGTCTTGTAAATATTTACAAAAATACAACATGATTATCTAGGCTACATGCATGTTCCCAAGGTTACCATTATTCCAAGAAAACTACATATAGCCCACGGCTATATTGTTTTCTCCCAAGGTTCCCATAAGATTTTATGAGCTTGTTTTATGTTCATCATGTTTAAGTTAACTCTTATCATTAGATCTATGGTTTATATAAGCATGCATGTACATTTAAAACCATTCTAGGTCATATATAGCCCACGGCTAAATATGTTCACATAAATCATTTTAGTGATGTTAAGTATACCATTTCATATGTAATAATACATTTCCAATCATTAAAACTTAGTACAGAAATCATATGTTCATCATTAATTTTAGCCGTGACCTTTAAGGTCATGGTCTTCATGATTTTCAAGTTACACAAGTTTATTTTATGAGATCTATGATTATTAGTTAACCAAAATCCCATAAAGCAAGATTTGTAACCCATGCTACATTTAGATTCGTAAAATGTTTCATACGGTTTTTAATCAAGTTAAAACATATAGTATACAAGCCATAGGTTTCTTTATTAAAAAGTTTTAACCATGACTATGGTGTTCATAAATCTGCCGTGACCTATAATGGCCATGGCTCTACCAAATATTGATTTTTAACAAGTTATTTACTTGTGTTTATAGATGTATGATGATGCATGCATGAAGAAATGAAAGAGAATAAGGAGTATACCTTTCTTGCTAAAAAGTACCAAGGATGATCTAGATGAACAAGGAGATTAGAGATCTAATCTAGTTGATGAAGAAACCCTAAATGTAAACCAAGTCGTGGCCTTATAGATTCGGCTAGGGCTTGTTCTAGTGATTCCAATGATGATGATACTACTAAATGATTAGTAGTTAAGATGAGACAAAGATCTAGTTGATTTAATGCTCAAAACTTGGATGTTTGTTGCTTATAGCCGAATTGTTTGAGAGAGAGAGAAGAGGAGAGAGAGATTGCATGAGAAAATGGAGAATGTATGTGTGTGAGATTTCGGCTAAAAGGGAAGAGAGAGAAGGAATACAAAAGGCATGATTGCTTTGCTAAGGACATTTGTTCCAAGTGTAGCCTCTCCCCATTCCAAGACATCTCTTCCTCTTCCACATGCGGGGTGCCGTGTATATCCACTCAAAATGGGAAAAAGGGTGGGCTTGTCATGGGCTTATGTTGGGCTTAATATAGTAGACAAGATCTTGGGCTAGTCCAAGAAAGATTAAGCAAGCCCATAATATGCATACAGATATACATGGCTAAATATGCGTAATGTTACATATTTTCAAATTGTGTTAAGTGTGGTACACACATTGCTAGTTATAACTTCATTACTTGTTTTTCCTAGTTCTTAAAGACATGTTTCAAGTTATGAAATAGACAAGTCTACAAAAGTGTAAGTATGTAATGGACAAGTTCACATACATCTTAAGGAGATATAACACATGACTGAGTGTTCTAGGATTATTGAGTGAAATTTTATTATATTAATTCATTGTAAAATCATGGATTTTACAGCACCACCCCGTTATTTTAGCTTTGTCCTCAAAGCTACTAAAAACGTAGTTATCTTTTAAGTGAAAGATGTTCTAAATATAGGGTTCATTTCAGACTCTCTCTCAGGTACGGATGGTGGCATAAACGCGAAGTGGTCTACACCTAGGTTACCCTTATACATCCGGTGGAGCAATAATGAAGGCTTCTGCTACTATGGGTGGACAGAAAGAGATGCTAAGAGATCTTTATCCGGGTCGCACTATACATCCGATTGAGCAGTAAAGGAGACTGCTGCTATGGATGGATAGGAAGCAATGCAAAGAGATCTTTATCCGGGTCGCACTATACATCCGATTGAGCAGTAAAGGAGACTGCTGCTATGGATGGATAGGAAACAATGCAAAGAGATCTTTATCCGTGTCGCACTATACATCCGATTGAGCAATAAAGGAGACGGTTGCTATGGATAGATAGGAAACAATGCAAATAGATCTATATCCAGGTCGCACTATACATCCGATTGAGCAGTAAAGGAGACTGCTGCTACGGATGGATAGGAAACAATGCAAAGAGATCTTTATCCGGGTCACACTATACATCCGATTGAGCAGTAAAGGAGACTGCTGCTATGGATGGATAGGAAACAATGCAAATAGATATTTATCCGGGTCGCACTATACATCCGATTGAGAAGTAAAGGAGACTACTGCTATGGATGGATAGGAAACGATGCAAAGAGATCTTTATCCACGTCGCACTATACATCCGATTGAGCAGTAAAGGAGACTGCTGCTACGGATGGATAGATGCGAGTTTCTCAACGGGGGTCGCAGCTACCTCCTTCCAAAAGTTGGGAGAGGACCAATGGTGTTGTGGATTTGGTTAGGAGGGCAAATCCACTGCAGATGGTTTCTAGCATGAGGAGGACACGCCAGCATGTTTTATATGCTAGGAAAGCTGGGGGTGCACTACTTCGACATCCTTTTCATGGGGGAGATATAGGTTATATCTCCACACCCGTTGGTGAAAATTGGGGATGAAGGTAAAATAAAATAAAAGAATATTTTAACTATAGCCCCTCCTATGTGAACAGCTTTACGCGAAAGACTTACAGTTATACCTCGAGCTGGTGGGATACAGACATTAGTTAATAGTACTAAGGCTTCTATCCAGCAGAGAGGTTAAGATTATTGTTGATGGCGATTGGGTAGGAAATTGCAAAGAATTTGCTTTATTCGCCGCGAGGCTAAGCGAGAGGGGCGCAGAAAAGAAGCACCTCAAATGGTGGAAATAAAAGAAGATACCAAGAATAAAGAGGTGCGCGCCTTGCGAGGTGTTGCAAAAAGGGCCATGCATCCATTATCACTGGTTCAAAGTTTGCAAAAATTTTTGACTTATAAAGGTAGGAAATTACACCTCCCAGAGTCTGGTGGATGATGGTATTGTCGAACTATTTGGACCCAAAGAGGAAAAAGGAATGTCGAAAAACACGGGACATTCCACATCTCTTTACGAGGGATGTCGAACACAGCCCTACAAAATACATCCATTGTGAGTTGGATGTGTCTTTCAGGTTTAGGGTTGCCTAAGTGGCGGATATAACCCTACAAAATACAACCATTGTGAGTTGGATGTGTCTTTCAGGTTTAGGGTTGCCTAAATAGCGGATATAACCCTACAAAATACACCCATTGTAAGTTGGATGTGTCTTTCAGGTTTAGGGTTGCCTAAGTGGCGGATATAACCCTACAAAATACACCCATTGTGAGTTAGATGTGTCTTTCAAGTTTAGGGTTGCCTAAATGGCGGATATAACCCTACAAAATACACCCATTGTGAGTTGGATGTGTCTTTCAGGTTTAGGGTTGCCTAAGTGGCAGATATAACCCTACAAAATACACCCATTGTGAGTTTGATGTGTCTTTCAGGTTTAGGGTTTCCTAAGTGGCAGATATAACCCAACAAAATACACCCATTATGAGTTGGATGTGTATTTCAGGTTTAGGGTTGCCTAAGTGGCGGATATAACCCTACAAAATACACCCATTGTGAGTTGGATGTGTCTTTCAGGTTTAGGGTTGTCTTAGTGGCGGATATAACCCTACAAAATACACCCATTGTGAGTTGGATGTGTCTTTCAGGTTTAGGCGGGGAGAAAACAGGTTAGGGAAATGGGGCATCCTTTGACCAAGTATTCCCTGGCTTGTCGGTGCTAGAAATGACACTAAATCTAGTGTTGACTATATCGGGGTTACCGTCCCCTAGTAGAATCAAGGTTTCATCTCCCCAATGTATACAAACCAATTTTTGATCACATAGGATAACTGCATGATACTTGCTAGTCAATTCATGCCAATGATGACATCAAAGCTACCAAGACTTACTGGAATCTGATTGATGTAAAACGGGTGACTGGAAAGGTTTAAGGAACAACCTCGAATGATGGTGTTAACCGTCACAATTTTTCCCTTGGATAGTTCTACAGTATGGTAGGGGTCTAAAACTGATGGAGTGATTTCCAATACTTTACTAAATTTCGTAGATATAATGCTTCGGTCTGCCCCGGTGTCAAACAAGACAGATGTATATCGTTAGTTTAGTAAAAATGTACCAGTGACGATGTTGGAATTTGGATTGGCTTGGGCATCGCCAACCATGTATACTTGTGATGAAGTTCCCTTGTTGTCCTTCTTCCAGTTGGCCAACTTAGGACAGTCACGTCTCACATGTCCAGGGGTTCCACACTCGTAACATAATGCAGCTTTCTTTGGCCCACTGTTGCTTCCACCTGCGGGGTTTCGGTTTCCCTTGCATTGTCTTCCAGCAACATGATGGTAGTTGCACTTTGAACACTTAGGCTTGGATCGTGAGTAGTTCTTGGTGCGGGTTGTGGGAGTAGTGTCATCAGCTTGCCCAACGTTTTGCCTTTTGGAAGGCTGCTGGTGCTGGCTACGAGAGCTTTCATCTGACTTCCTCTTGTTGTTCATTTGCCTTTCAGACAGATTGCGGGATCGCTTATTGATCATCTCAGTCGCAAATTCCATAGCACTTTCAACGGTAGTGGGTCGTGAAGCTAGCACACTGTCATGGATGTTGTCAGGGAGTCCACTGACATACTTCTCAATCTTTTCGCTCCTTTGAGGGAACATTCTGGTGCACATCAAGCTTAACCCTTGAAATCTTTGGTTGTACCAAAGGATATCATTGTTCTTACACTTTAGATCCCACATCTCTATCTCCAACTTCTTCATTTCTCCTTTAGGACAGTACTTCCCAGTCATCCTCTCTTTGAGGTTGGCCAAGTGAGAGTATAAGCAGTGTCATGTCCAAGGGTAGCGACCACTGAGTTCCACCAGGTAAGGGCGCTCTCAAGTAGTGTGCATGTGGCAAACTTAACTCTGTTCTCGTCAGCACAACCGCTGATGCGGAAAACTGTCTCTAGTCTTTCAAACCACTGCATCAATTTAACAACTCCTTCTTTTCCTCGGTAGTATGAGGGTTTGCACTTTAAGAAGTCGGGGTAAGAGCAACCCCTGTTGGTGTTGTTTCTGTGTGCATTGAGGTTTGGATCATTGTTTGCATTCGGATCAGCTCCTCTGGCTGCCAATGCTGCTGTGATGCCTTCACTTATCATTTCCCGGAGTTGTGCGGTGGTGACATTTCGAGTAGCTTCTGGGAATTCAGCATTATCAGCATTTGAAGTGGTTGTATTATTGGGATTTGATCTCGTAATCACCATTTGTCTAAAATCATACACAAAATGAGATTATTAGTTCAAACATTAGTACAGTTTTTATATTATTTGCACGGGAAAAATTCATGCACTGATTTCATAACAAATTTGGATAACCTGTCAAGATCTCATAATATAATACATTGCACAGCAAATATAATAAAGAAAGTGATTACATGCTATTTCCGTAAGAAATTTAACATCCATCTAGCATAATAAAATCCAAGTCATAGGTCGGTCGGGCCTTGTCCAAGGTAATGATACACACAGTCTTTAAAACATTACATCCCAAAGTTATATGTCCAAAAGAAAAGAAAAGATAAAGTACAGGATTACATCACCAAAAGCTAAAAAGAAATAAAGGTACAAAAGTCATATACTATGTCAGCTGGGGTGCAACCCAAAGGCTGATCATGATGTACAAGAAACCTAGTACATCTATCCTACTCCTGCCTAGATGGTCTGCTAGATGAGGCTAGGGTTGATGGGGCCGATGAAACTACAGGAGTTCTCGTGGTGTTCCACATGGTCCGAACTGTCGCTTTGGCCTCCTTGAGCATGCAGAATGCTGTCCTTAGTTGAGTCCTGAGTCTGTCGACGGCCCCACGAAGATAGGTCATCTCTGCAGTAACTCTGTCATGACGGACGGTGGAGAGGTCGAAGAAAATGGACAAGGACTGCTCCTCAGCAGATAGAGCAGCATGGGTCTGGTGCTGGAGACTCTCCATGGTCTGGATACGCTGGTGGAGACGATAGTTCTCCTCCCAAAGCCACTACAATGCCTCATCAGTCTTGGCCTGGACGCCTCGAGCTGCCTGTGCCTCTCCCCTCATGGTATGAGCGAGGGAGTCGATGCGCTCATGGAGGGCAGTGTAGCCTAATTGACCAGCTGTCAACAGGTTGTGGAGGTTGGATATCTCCCGCTCCTGGCGTGCGGCAGTGCGACGATCTGGGCCTGGATAGAGTCGACACGTCCCTCCCCAAAGCATTCCCCGATCTCAAAAGTAGAGTCGGGTATGGACTCGGGAAAATGGCTCGATGGTAAAGATGCAGGTACAGAAGATGGTAGGTCTGGAGACACCTGGTCTTCCTCTATAGAGGTGGAGACCAGTAGGACTGATGCTGGAGCAGAAAAAGGGTCCTTAGGAAGCACAGCTTCGATGGTCTGATCATCCTCCGAGTCAGAGGCTGATAACCATCCGCCCTGCACTGATCGTGGAGACGAACGGGTAGCTGGAGCAGGTGATACTACTGGTAGAAAAGTCGGAGGTGCAGTAGGCAAAGTCATGATGCTCTGAAAATAATATTATTTTAAATTTGAAGTAAGTATATGCTTACAAACAAAGAAAAATATTATTTTTAGCTACATGTTTTACGAAGTACATCCCTTTTAAACAATCATCGCAGTGTTTTAAGGTTATATATATTAATACTTATATATATATAGTCATTTAACTAGGTTACTTATCAATCAGTATATTCTTAGTTCACATAGCACATAATGCCCTACGATCTATATGCTTAACTAATACGGTCCCAAAAAAAATCCCAAAAGATTTTATAAAGTTATAGTCTAGTTTTAAATAAAAGAAAAATCACTTTATTTTTATTTTATTTAAAAATTTATCTGGTTCTCTATAACTAATGCTCTGATACCATTCTCTGTGACACCCCGAGTAGTGTCAAAATATGCTGAATTATCAACGGAGATGTCACAAGGGTGGATCGATATCATATAGTCCATAGAGCATAAGATAAAGAGTTATTCAAATCAGATTACATGTTTATTAAACAAATAAATAAAAATTGTCTTTAACATGTCATAAGTAGATTGCTCATTTTCCCCAAATGGAACCCTTGACGATTCCTACGATGCAGATTACATAGATGCTTGAGTCCATGCACATATCTCGTTCTAACTTCATTTCCCTGAGATAAACATGCTTAGAGGGTCAACATAAAGTTGGTGAACTTACAGGTTTTAACATTTATTATTTTGGACATACATTACTCATAAAAGTAACAATGCACAAAACATTCTTACTAAAAAGTAAATTACATTTGCTATTACTCGAAACTGAAGCTTAACCTTCCATAGTCCTCAACAGATGAGGACGTAGTGTCTTACAAAAAGACACCCAAACCCAGTTCCAACATGGTATACATCTGTTGTCCCGGCCAAGGCACAGTGAGCATGACTTACCCAGATGGGGATGGTCAATCCCTAATAGATCTATTTATAACATTCGGGCGATTTACAACATTTTAACAGTTTCTATAATAGTCAATCATAGTCAAGTTTATACAATTCAGTTATGTCCATTTTAAAATAGTTGCATGTTTTCTCCCCCGTAGAGGAAAAGTTTATCAATAGTTATATGGGGCTGTAAACTCACCTGGGAGTTGGCAATATCTGTATAACACGAAAATCCAAATAATGCTCACGCCAAAACTTATGCCTAATCAAATAGTACTGTCTTAATAGATAGTATAAAGAACATATGTGTATGCTTATACAGATTTTTAGTCAGTTCTTTTATGCTACGGCATTTATCTAAATAACCGTAGTACAAGTATTAACAATATCCATTTAAACTTATCTATATAATCATTTCCAAGTAAACATAAAATGTTTAACTTTTAATATCAGTTTGCATTCGTAATACATGTATTAATAATAACCATTTAACTTACAATTAAGTTTCTTATTTAAGTAGACATAAAATGTCTTACTTAAAATATTAGTTCACGTTCGCAGTTCATTAATTATAATCATCCATTTAAAGTTACTATTAAGTTTTATATTTTAAGTAAACGTAAGGTGTTCTACTTAAATATTAGTATTCAATTTATTTAACGTTCATATAATTTTATTTCCTAAAAGTATATGAGTTTATGTATTAGTAATATATGTCCATATTGTTTATACAATTTATTTCATAAAGAAAAAATATAAATATTTTATCTTTGAACAATAAAATACAATATTTTATTTAACTTAAAAGTTCCCATAAATTATTTAACATTTATAAAATAATTTATAAATTACAAGGTTAAGAATTTATATTATAAATTCTTATAGTTTAGGGTTTTTTTTTAAGTTTTACTAAGTTTAAAAATAGAATTTGGGTTAGGGCTTATTAAAGTTTTGGAACATGGCAAAACTAGTCCTTCCATATTTTTAAACAAAGTAAACTTTCGGATTGTTACACATTTGGTACCTAGGGCTTGTAAAAGTTTCGGCTTATGGCAGATTTAGTCCCCCTAGTTAAATCTAGGTTTTATAACTTTTATAAAATAACCAAAACTGCCACTAGGGCTTCTTTAAGTTTCAGATTAATACAACAATGGTCCCTAAGGTTATAAAATGACAAAATAACCTTTAGAAACTTTCCAATATGGTCCCTAGGTTTTAATATGTCACATATGATATTAATTAAACCCTATACTTTTGGATAATTACATTTTCAGTCCTTGTGTTTACTAATTTATCCAAACAAGTTTCTTATGTCATGGTCTTAGTCCTTAAGTTTCATAAATTGTCATTTTACTCCAAAAGTTTCTATAAGTTACATTTTATTATAAAAACTTTTATTTAACATTCAAAACATTATAAGGGCTCATTAAATGGGCTAAACATCTAATGGGCCAATTAGTGGGCCTAAATACATTTTAAGTCCACTAATTTATTTATATGGGCCTTTAAATAATTTATTGGGCTTAAATACATTTTTAAGTCCTTTAATTAATTAAATGGGCCTAAGTGTAATCTTAAGTCCATTAAGATACTAAGATTTATCAAATTGGCTTATTAGGTACATTAAGTCTTGGACTAATGTTGTATGGGCTTAATTAGTCCATTAATACTACTTTTCATTTTATTTAAGTATTAGTCTAAGATTTTTTTATAAGCTTATTATTGGCTTATTCATATTTAGTTTTAAATCTTAATAAAAGAATAAAACTTATATTTATTTTATGTGATGTACCAAATTAGATCTAGATGTGTTACAAGGTTGCATGTAAGTCATAAGCCCCAATGTGAGCTTATAACTCACGGCCATAATTATTTATAGCTTATTAAGATGAGTCAAAACTTATTGTAATGTTTCATGTACTTATAAGTGTCCCCAAAATAAGATCTAGCTATGTACAAATCAAGAAATCAAGTCACAAGTCCATACATATATACATATCGCCCACGGCTATGATTTTAAATCTTGGTATATCCAAGATGAACATTTTAGCTAGTTCTAAGTCTTGTAAATGTTTACAAAAATACAACATGATTATCTAGGTTACATACATGTTCCCAAGGTTATCATTATTCCAAGAAAACTACATATAGCCCACGGCTATATTGTTTTCTCCCAAGGTTCCCATAAGATTATATAAGCTTGTTTTATGTTCATCATGTTTAAGTTAACTCTTATCATTAGATCTATGGTTTATATAAGGATGCATGTACATTTAAAACCATTCTAGGTCATATATAGCCCACGGCTAAATATGTTCACATAAATCATTTTAGTGATTTTAAGTATTCCATTTCATATGTAATAATACATTTCCCATCATTAAAACTTGGTACATAAATCATATGTTCATCATTCATTTTAGCCGTGACCTTTAAGGTCATGGTCTTCATGATTTTAAAGTTACACAAGTTTATTTTATGAGATCTATGATTATTAGTTAACCAAAATCCCATAAAGCAAGATTTGTAACCCATGCAACATTTATATTCGTAAAATGTTTCATACGATTTTTAATCAAGTTAAAACATATAGTATACAAGCCATAGGTTTCTTTATTAAAAAGTTTTAACCATGACTATGGTGTTCATAAATCTGCCGTGACCTATAATGGCCATGGCTTTACCAAATATTGATTTTTAACAAGTTATTTACTTGTGTTTATAGATGTATGATGATGCATGCTTGAAGAAATGAAAGAGCATAAGGAGTATACCTTTCTCGCTAAAAAGTACCAAGGATGATCTAGATGAACAAGGAGATTAGAGATCTAATCTAGTTGATGAAGAAACCCTAAATGTAAACCAAGCCGTGGCCTTATAGATTCGGCTAGGGCTTCTTCTAGTGATTCCAATGATGATGATACTACTAAATGATTAGTAGTTAAGATGAGACAAAGATCTATTTGATTTAATGCTTAAAACTTGGATGTTTGTGGCTTATAGCCGAATTGTTTGAGAGCGAGAAGAGGAGAGAGATTACATGAGAAAATGCAGAATGTATGTGTGTGAGATTTCGGCTAAAAGGGAAGAGAGAGAAGGAATACTGATAGGTGTGAAAATGCCCATCCTTTTACCACTTAATTATAATAATAACAAAGCCAAAACATGTATTTTATGTCGTAAATGTCGGAATTATGTGTGGTTTGTGTTTTTATTGTGTTTTAGGACCAAAAGATGAAAAAGGAAGAAAACACGGGCTTTTATCGAAGAAAACGAGAAAAGACAAAGTCAAAAGATCAAGAGTGCAGAAAGAACGGAAGTCCAAGGCCTATTCTGAAGATTTATCGAAGAAAAAAGTCTAAAGACGGAAGTTTAATGAAGTCGAAGAACCAAGTCTAATTAAAGAAGTAAATTAAAAGACGAGTTCAAATATATCGACAAATCCCGAGACGACGTCGAAAAAGACAAGGAATTTAAATCGAGTCGAGAACAAGAAGAAAGAAGGAAGAAAGCATCATTTTTTACTCCTCCTATAAATACCCTCCTAATGTGTCATTAGGAGGTGGTTAGTCATTTAGGAGTAGATTAGTTTAGGATTAGGAGTAGCTTAATATTTTCTCTCTCTAGCTTTTCTTAATGTTTTCAAGCTTTTTCATTAATCTTGTATTTTGAATCTTAATCTTTATCTTAATCAAGCTTTTTAATTAATCATTCTCATTCTTCCTTTCTTTATTATTAATCTTGTGTTGATTAGATGATCTTGTAGTTGCTTAATCTTGATGTTTATTGATTTATTGATGCTTTTGATTGATTATGCTTATTGGTTTTTTATGTGTTTGATTTTTATAGCTTATAGTATTTTAGTGCTTATTGTGTTAATTTTCTTATTTTTAATTAAGTGCTTATTAGTTAATTTTTATAAAAAGTTGTTTTTAAATATTTTTATTATTTAGTATTTTTAAAGTTTTTAAATTTTGGCTTATTAGCTTTTTCTAAAATTCAATTTGGTTAAGTTTTTAGATAAGTGCTTATTAGTTTATTTTATAAAAAGTTGATTTTTTATTTTTAGATTTATTAGTATTTTTCAAGTTTTTGATTTGTGGTTGAATTAGATTTTCTTAAAATTGTTTTAGATTAAGTTTTGGTTAATTGCTTATTTGAATTGTGCTTATTTTTATCTTATTTCTTATTTTTTTATGTTACTGTATTTGTTTTCAAGTTTTCAGATTAGGGTTTTATATTCCGAAGATTTTATTTTTTCTGAAATGCCATTTTTCTGAAATTTTCCATTTCTCGGAATTTAGTCATTTTTCCGAAAAAAGTATTATTCCGAAGATTTTTCTGAAAAAGTATTTTTCCGAAGATTTCTATGAAAAGTTCATGATTCCGAAAATCCACTTTTTCTGAAAAAATCTTAATTCCGAAAATCAATTTTTCTGAAAATGCAACTTTTACGAAAAAGCTTTTTTTTTCTTTCTGAAAATCAAGTCTTTCCGAAGAATAACAAAATTCAGAAAAAAACTATAGCAACAACTTTTTTTCTTCTGAAATGTACTGTAGCAAGAAGAAATAATGGTCCTGTGTGCTTGCTAGCTTGGTTCGTTTGGTGCCATTTTCAGCAGCTAGCCTGGCTGCTTCCAGTAACTAGCCTGACTGCTTCCTTATTTATTAGTATTGTTTCGTAATTGTCTAGTTTTATCTGAAAGTTTTTCCGATTTTAATTTTGAAAGTTACGTATTTTTAGTTGAATTTTTCGTCTAATTTTAAAATTAATATTTTTTCGTAAAGTTTAAGTTTTATCTTTTATTTAGTACCCGCTTTAGGTTTTCTCTCGTTTAACTTCAAAGTACCATTTTAGTTTTATTCTCTCCTTTTTAATTAAGTAAACTTTATTTTCGAGTCAATAGTTAATTTCGTCTTTTAGATTTATTTTTATTAATTGTTTCGTTTTAATTTCACGTTTTATTATTTACATAGTTTTGTTTTTATTAGTTAATTGCTTTTAGCTTATTGTTATTATTTTGCGCCTTTACCTTTTAAGTAGAATGGATAACCAAACTATTTTATTTTCCACCAAGAACGACTGAGTCAATCTTTTAACCGGAAATCAATTCGAATTGAATCGAGACGAACAAGTTTTCATACTTGGCTAAAAACCCAGTTATTAAATGGCGCTGCTGCCGGCTCTTTTCGTGAAGATTAACGGTTTTTTGTGAGAGACGCGTTGGATTTTGGGATCCGTTCACTTTTGAACGTTATTTTTCTTGCCAAAAAAATTTCAAAAATCTAAAAAAAAAAAATCAAAAATCCAAAAACATTTGAAAAATCATAAAAAGCATTTATTTTTCGAAAGTTTTGCACCAAAAATATTCTTCTTGCTTATCTATTGTGTTAAATGGATTCGTTTGTTGACTGTGTAGGGTGTGGAAGACCATCTTCTGGTAGTCAATCCTCTCAATGGTGTTCATGCGAACGGTGTGGAATGGATATCTCTAATTACGAATTTGGCCGTTGTCTATCGTGCAATTCGATCAATTCATTCTTCTCTTCTAATGACACTATTTCACCCTCTCCCATATATGACGATCCATATCAACAAAATGCACCGGGTTTCTCTCAATACCCGTGTTTCAATTATTGTGGGGGCCCTCACGATGCTTCTTCTTGTCAGCCGATGAATATCTTTGAGCCAATTCCGTGCTATGATTCCGGCTGGTATAACTTTGAGCACCCACATCACACCCTCGATCATCAATCCTCTCAGGGAATTAGTCTTGACCAACAACTCACTACTTTGAATGACGTTCTAGAAAGTTTAGCTCAACTCCGAGCTTACTTGCATCAGGAAAGGCAACCTTTGCTTGATGGTGACCAAATCTTGAAATCCACCTACACCTTTTTGAGCCAATTTGGTCGTTTTCCCTTCTTTTCTACACCAAAATGTTTACTTACAGCGTGGGATATAATGGGTTTAATTGAACATACTCGGGGAGATGATCAACAAAAATTGCTTCATGAGCTTCTTAAAGATGTGGAGGTTATCAAGGAGGAGTTAGTCGACTATATCAATCCTAACTTGAATGGTCCAGTCTATTATGATGATGACGATGAGGATGATATCTACAATCTCAACCCATCTTCTGAGATTACTACTCCTACTCTTGATATCCCTAATGCGTCTAAGGATTTTGATACATTGAGTGAGATTAGTGATTTTGGTCTTGATAAATTCTTTGATGAGGTTTGTGATGCATCAAATTTTGTGGAGCTTACGGAAGAGGTCGCTCCTAATGATGATTTTTCTCCATGCTATTAGAATTTCACTTTTGAAATTTCCCCTTCTCCTCCGGGGTATGAAGGCGATGTTGATTTATTCTCTCCGACATACGAGAAGTTCACCACTGAACTTGGTCTTGTAGATAAGGTGGAAGATGTTATTCTTCGCGACAAATTACTGAAAGTTCATCTTCTTATTGCTAAAATTGAAGCGTTGAATTCTGCTCCTATATTAGAGTCTTTACCTCCGTCTATTACTTCAGTTGAGAATGATGATACAGCTATGGAGGAAATCGATATTCTCTCAATAACTTCGGGTATTGATGATGATGACACGGAGGGGGAATATTATTTTTGATAATTTGTTGCAGGAAAGTATTGTCCCAAGTCCCCCTCCTGAGCACCTTTCATCCACTCCTTTAGAGACCATTACTGAGGATGAGTGCTTTGACTCGGGAGGTGCCATTGATTATTTTATGATTGATAACCTTACGGCTTTGCCGCTTTCTGAGCATTAATTGTCTTAGGGGGATGACAATTTGCTTACTTTACCCACCCCACCTCCCGTGGATCATGATTTCACATACTTCTCGTATGTTGAAAGGACTTCTCTACCCTTCAAGACTTATCCTCCGGCTTCTCCTGTACTAATGTCCTCCGGGAACGAGGACAAGGTCTTTGATCCCGGTATTACATTTGAGGCTTCCCCATGGACCATTTAAATTGGGGACGAGTCAGGCTCGTGACTCGGTTAACAAAAACAAGCGCTTCTCGGGAGGCAACCTGATTATCTATCCTTTTATTCTGTTTTTATAATAAGTGTAGGGGAGACCCTAGTATGTGTTTTTTGTTTTCTTTCTTATCATGTGCAGGGATTTGAGCTTTCAAAGATACATTCTTGATGACTTTTGACGAACCGTGATTCCGTGTACCCGTCTTCCCGGTTCTATCCTAAACTCTTTTGATTCTCTATTTTATATTCTTCAATATTAAAATAGGAATCACTTTAGTTGTCTCTTCCTTAGCGAGATTTAAACAACATGCACAATGTCCTAAGTGTAGGGGAGGTTACTTCCACATGCTAAACATTGAGGACAATGTTTATATTAAGTGTAGGGGGACTTCTATCGAAGTTAAGTGGACTTTTCCTTGTATATGTCCTCATTTTAACTGAAAAGTTGATTTTTCGACATTTTTCAAAATTTTTAATCTATTTTGGCCTAGTAGTATAGTAGTATTTCCCTTTGTTATCGTTATTTACTTTCTGTGTTAGAATAAATTTTAATAAAGTGGTTTTAAATTTTTCAAAGTCGTGAATATTTTGACTCAACCCGAGTTTACTTATCTAAGTTTACTCTAGCTAGTATCCTTAACGTGTTTAAGTCAAGTTTTGCTAGGCTTTTATATAGGGAGATTTAAAACGCGAAAGTCAAAGACTCACGGGTTAAGAACAAGAACTTTTCGCAAGTTCCTATAATTGATCCTAGAGAGTCGTTTATCAAGGGAACTTTAAAATGCGTATTCTAAACTTGAAAGAGTCTAAGAATTTGCAAGATCCTATAGATGACTTGAAAACCCAAAACTTTGATTTAATTGGCTAAGCATCCACGAGTTTCATTCCTTGAGATTTTAAATTATGTAGAACGAGAGATGATAGAGTCAATTATAAGTTTGGTATTCTTTCGTGAATTTTTGTGAGTTGCTTATAAGCTTATTCTCCCATCGCTTGCTAATAAATTTATCTGCAATAAATAAGGTTGTAAGATTTGAAAAGTTACTTAGCTTCTAGCACAAGATCGTTTAAAAGTTGCTCGGTATTAATTAGAGTTCATAGCCAAGGCATAACTTATTGAAGCGGGATGCAAAGATTGGCGAGTCCTAAAAGGCCCTAACAAGGCATGAGGGCTACATTTTGTTGCTAAAGATCCCAAGTGATGTGAAGAATCATTTATCAAAAATCAATATGAAGGATCGAGACACACGACGAAAAGCAAATACTCCCCTAAAGATCATGGAGAAATCTATCCAAAAAGGCCCTAACAAGGTATGAGGATAAATAGATCCAAGTCCTAAAAGGAGGCGGATCGTTGTATATCAAAGTCCAAAATAAAGATTGGAGAAAAATGAAGAAGTCGTGGTCCAAATATGAAGAATCTCTCAAAACTTCAAGTGAAGAAATTCCTATTATGAAGAGAAGACCATAATTTCAAGAACTTCTCTCAAGATTTGAAGTATGAAGTCGCTACCAAATATCCGTCCGAGAAAGGTCTCAAATCGTGAAGCGAGTTATGCCAAGATATGAACTTTAAAAGGTCCCGAGAAGTAGTTTTAAAAGATTTTGTCCTTTAGCTAACTATTAATTAAATCGTCTTACTTTATTTTCGGCCTAAATAACTATCGAAATAAGTCAACAATGCATCCTCGTGATCATTCATGACAATAACAAAATATAAGAGATACACCTAGAAATAAGGGAGTCTAAGTGAATACTTGGGCCACATGAGTTTGTGTTAGTTTGCTAACTTACAATAACAATGATCTCGTTTTTAAGCTTGGTATGGGGAACGTGAAACTTGAGGATGATAATCATTCATGACAATCCAAAACCCCAATGTAAGTCTTTAATCTCTTAATTTGTTTTTCTTCCTTTAATTATGTCTTATGTTTAATAAAGCCTAGGTGGGTTAATTATGATGAAAAATGTAAAACTTGCTTTGTAACTAATGCATTGCATGAGGGAATTGCAATGGCCAAGTGTAGGGGATTTGATAGGTGTGAAAACACCCATCCTTTTACCACTTAATTATAATAATAACCAAGCCAAAACGTGTATTTTATGTCGTAAATGTCGCAATTATGCGTGGTTTGTGTTTTTATTGTGTTTTAGGACAAAAAGATGAAAAAGGAAGAAAACACGGGCTTTCACGGGCTTTGATCGAAGAAAACGAGAAAAGACGAAGTCAAAAGATCAAGAGTGCAAAAAGAACGGATGTCCAAGGCCTATTCTGAAGATTTGTCGAAGAAAAAGTCTAAAGACGGAAGTTTAATGATGTCGAAGAACCAAATCTAATTAAAGAAGAAAATTATAAGACGAGTTCAAATTATATCGACAAATCCCGAGACGACGTCGAAAAAGACATGGAATTTAAAACGAGTCGAGAACAAGAAGAAAGAAGGAAGAAAGCATCATTTTTTACTCCTCCTATAAATACCCTCCTAATGTGTCATTAGGAGGTGGTTAGTCATTTAGGAGTAGATTAGTTTAGGATTAGGAGTAGCTTAATATTTTCTCTCTCTAGCTTTTCTTAATGTTTTCAAGCTTTCTCATTAATCTTGTATTTTGAATCTTAATCTTTATCTTAATCAAGCTTTTTAATTAATCATTCTCATTCTTCCTTTCTTTATTATTAATCTTGTGTTGATTTAGATGATCTTGTAGTTGCTTAATCTTGATGTTTATTGATTTATTGATGCTTTTGATTGATTGTGCTTATTAGTTTTTTATGTGTTTGATTTTTATAGCTTATAGTGTTTTAGTGCTTATTGTGTTAATTTTCTTATTTTTAATTAAGTGCTTATTAGTTAATTTTAATAAAAAGTTGTTTCTAAATATTTCTATTATTTAGTATTTTTAAAAGTTTTTAAATTTTGTCTTATTAGCTTTTTCTAAAAATCAATTTGGTTAAGTTTTTAGATAAGTGCTTATTAGTTTATTTTATAAAAAGTTGATTTTTAATTTTTAGATTTATTAGTATTTTTCAAGTTTTTGATTTGTGGTTGAATTAGTTTTTCTTAAAATTGTTTTAGATTAAGTTTTGGTTAATTGCTTATTTGAATTGTTCTTATTTTTAGCTTATTTCGTTATTTTTTTATGTTACAGTATTTGTTTTCAAGTTTTCAGATTAGGGTTTTATATTCTGAAGATTTTATTTTTTCTGAAATGCCATTTTTCTGAAATTTTCCCTTTCTCTGAATTTAGTCATTTTTCCGAAAAAGTATTATTCCGAAGATTTTTCTGAAAAAGTATTTTTCCGAAGATTTCTATGAAAAGTTCGTTATTCCGAAAATCCACTTTTTCTGAAAAAATTTTAATTCCGAAAATCAATTTTTCTGAAAATGCAACTTTTACGAAATATCTTTTTTTTTTCTTCTGAAAATCAAGTCATTCCGAAGAATAACAAAATTCAGAAAAGAACTGTAGCAACAACTTTTTTTTCTGAAATGTACTGTAGCAAGAAGAAATAATTGTCCTGTGTGCTTTCTAGCTTGGTTCGTTTGCGCCATTTTCAGCAGCTAGTCTGGCTGCTTCCAGTAGCTAGGCTGCCTGCTTGCTTATTTATTAGTATTGCTCCGTAATTGTCTAGTTTTATCTGAAAGTTCTTCCGATTTTAATTTTGAAAGTTACGTATTTTTAGTTGATTTTTTCATCTAATTTTAAAATTAATATTTTTTCGTAAAGTTTAAGTTTTATCTTTTATTTAGTAACCGCTTTAGGTTTTCCCTCGTTTAACTTCAAAATACCATTTTAGTTTTATTCTCTCCTTTTTAATTAAGTAAACTTTATTTTCGAGTCGATAGTTAATTTCGTCTTTTAGATTTATTTTTATTAATTGTTTTGTTTTAATTTCACTTTTTATTATTTATATTGTTTTGTTTTTATTAGTTAATTGCTTTTAGCAAATTGTTATTATTTTGCGCATTTACCTTTTAAGTAGAATGGATAACCAAACCATTTTATTTTCCACCAAGAACGACCGAGTCACACTATTAACCGGAAATCAATTCGAATTGAATCGAGACAAACAAATTTTCATACTTGGCAAAAACCCAGTTATTAAATACAAAAGGCCTGATTTACTTGGTAAGGACATTTGTGTCAAGTGTAGCCTCTCCCCATTCTAAGACATCTCTTCCCCTTGCACATGGAACTCAAAATGGGAAAAAGGGTGGGCTTGTCATGGGCTTATGTTGGGCTTAATATAGTAGAGAAGATCTTGGGCTTGTCCAATAAAGATTAAGCAAGCCCATAGTGTGCATACACATATACATGGCTACATATGCGTAATGTAGTATATTTTCAAATTGTGTTAAGTGTGGTACACACATTGCTAGTTATAACTTCATTACTTTTTTTCCTAGTTCTTAAAGACATGTTTCAAGTTATGCAAATAGACAAGTCTACAAAAGTGTAAGTATGTAATGGACAAGTTCACATACATCTTAAGGAGATATAACACATGAATGAGTGTTCTTGGATTATTGAGTGAAATTTTATTATATTAATTCATGGTAAAATCATGGATTTTACAAAAACACCATTGTAACAACAAATGGAACTCAGAATCACTCTTAAACAATACCAACTTTTAAAAACATAAAAAGGTGTTGGAAATTCACTTTATGTGATGACATTTAAGAATTCCCATTAGTTATCATAGTCACACACGCTTATACTAGACTAGGAAATAATGTATAGTTTAGGTGTGTTGTGTGGCTATATATACCCCTCCAAGGCTTCCAAGGAGGGGTGTTGATTGTGTTTCATTTCTTATTTTAATACATTTTCTTAACTTTCACACACAACCTCTCTTCTCTCTCTCAACCATGGATGCCACTTTCTTCCACCACCCACCTAGACCACCGGATTACTAAAAAGCAAATCCACAATTGGCAGCATAGCCTCGGTTCAATCCTTGGATCGTTCGTGTTTTTATTGTTTGATTCGGCGGTCTATTTTTTCTTTTGGGTCTCCGATTTATCATAACAGTTTCTTATTACTGTTTTTGTTACAAATTTTTTGTCTCATCATGTCATTTGTCTTGTACTATTGTCTCAAAAAATGTATCATTTTGGTGGTTTTCTTTGTGCAAAGTCTTTTGGTCATAAATTTTTTTTGTGACCATGGTCTTTCTGTTTCACTGGTATCATCAAATTAGATACATCTGGTCAAAACTGGTTATTATATGCTGGTCAAATGGTTTTCCCATGGTCAAGGTTTACTTATCTGTTTTTTAACAGCATTTTCTGTTTTTTTTTCTGGTAATTTTATGAAGATGAAGATTACTCAGATCCAGAAAAACTTAGATCCAAAAAAACGGAAAAGGTACTGGATAAGATTTTCAGATTTTTCAGATGGTCACATTCAGATCGGAATATTGTGATCGCAAAAACCAAGGGTTTCTACATTTAATTGCTATCGTCTTTCTATTTATAGTGTATTTATTTTTGTGTTGTAAACTTTAGATCACATTCCGATGGATATATTCCAACGGATATATTCCGATGGATATATTCCGACAGGTATATTCCGAAGGGTATATTCCGACGGATATATTCTGACGGTTATATTCCGACGGATACATTCCGACGGATATATTTATTCTGATGGGACTGAAACATTCAGATGGACAGTTTATGGAAAGATTGCGATGGGTTTTGAGAAAACATTGCGATGACCCAATTTTCTTTTAACAAACATTGCGATGGACTCAGTATTTGGTTGCGATGGGTATTATTAATGAAAACGTTGCGATTGTAGACTCTAACCAGATCAACTTTTGACCAGTTACAAGACTTAACCAATATATCTCCAACCTTATATCTCCTCAACAACAAATCCATGTCTAATCCTATACCCTTCGTCACCTATTCCCTCTTCAATCTAGACTCGAACCATACAGAAAAAAGATCTCAGATTCGTTCAAATAAATAAAATCTATTAAGATTTTGTATTTGACCAACATGCATCATAGATCTAATATCTGGTGTAAACCAAGTTTAATATTCGAATATCAAATTGATTTATAACAATTATGTTACAATCAATCTTTGATTCGATTCAATCACATAAACCAACATGCAATCTAAAATCTGTAATCAATTTTCGAATTAAAGAAGGATTCATAACTATTCTGTTATAATCCCTTTTCTTTATTTCGAATTGTTTGACACTAAATCAAAAATGACATGCAATCCAATTACCTACCTGAGACCCTTGATTGAAAGGCCTTGAAGACGAAAACAGTGGGGATATTTGTGATGTGCTACAAGGTGTTTCGTGGGTATAGGTTTTAATATGAGATGGAGTTCTGTTTTTTTTATTGGGATTGATAAGAATGTTGGGATTGATATGTTTGATAGATGATCTAAGATCAGTATTATAGGAGAAGGGTTGTTTGATTAAGATTGAAGATGAGTTTTAGGGAAGGAAGCGATGGAGATTGATGTATTTTGGTGGCTGAGGAGATAATGTTAAGAAAAGAGGTGGATGAGTATAAAGATTAGGGTTATGAATCCTAATATCTAGGGTTGTGGCTTTATATAAGTCCAATGATGTGGGCTAGTTGTAATTGGGTGGACCGGTGATTGTGATATATTACACCTCTTGTTTAGGAAAACAAAAGAGAGTTAATGAGCGGTAAATATTAAGTGATGATTTAGGAAAATCAAGCACTAATGACCCTAATGGTGTGAAAGTTCGTTTCCCAAGGAGGTATATGTGTGTGAAAAACTTGTTAAATGTTTGTGATTAATGTTTGGTTTAGAAAGGATGAGAAAAGAAGATGACGAAGACGTGAAAATTACTACTACAACGACAAAATGTAAAACCGTAAAAACTACAAAAATAAAAATTAATTCTAAAAATTACCAAAAATTCACCAAAAATCAAAATAAATAAACTAAGAGTTTACCAATGATCAAAACTTTTTCAAACCTTTTAAATAATTAAATATTCAATTTTTAAATGCTAATTAAAGCCCTAGAAATCAAATAAATTATCAAAAAGCCCAAATAAAGATTTTTCAATTGGTAAACCTCTAAAATGACCTAAAAAGATTAAAAACTATTTTTAGAAATTTTTAAACTAATAAAAACTATTTAAAATGATTTAAAAACTATTAAAACTTAAAATAATTATAAAAATTAATCTAAAAGTGATAAAATTATTCTAAAAGTTGCTAAATTCCTATTTTAATGTATTTAAGCTAAGAAAAATGTAAAAACTTGGAAAACGTGAAATTTGAAAAATAATAATAAAATAATATTAAAATAATATTAAAAATCCAAAAATTATAAAAAATTATAAAAACTTGCAAACTAGCTTATTTTAACCTAAATAATCAGAAAATCAAAGTGAAATGACCAGAATACCCCTATTGGGCCCTCAAATGGGCCAAATCCAAAAACAGTCAAACCAAATGGGCTTTTGGGCCCAAAAAGTCAAACTTGGCCCAATTGACTTGGAAAAGCCTTATCTGACTCAAAATTAAATTCTAAGAACAAAACTCTAAAGGCCTAAAAGCTGAATGTGAGCTTATCACAGCTTAATAAGCAAACAGCTTATTCTTATTGGGCTTTTTGGCCCATTAAGCAATAAGCTAATGCCATAAGCTCTAATTTGACACACAACCTTCTTTTGGGATGCTTATGAGATCTGCAAAAATAAATTTTGAAAAAGCACACTCAATAAGCCAGAAACACTACAACAAAATAAGCCTAATGCAATATTTTACAAGCAACACTTTATAAATGTGTTGCATTTTCTATAAAATTAATGAAAGAGCAACATTTTCAAAATAAGTGTTGCATATTCATATGAAAAAACAACACTTTTAATAAAGTGATACACTTTTAAATTAAAAAAACAACACTTTTAATAAAGTGCTACAGTTCAACAACATAACCAAACACGTTTAAAAAATTCATGAAAATTTTTCTTTTTTTACTTCCCCGCCCATCTTTAAACCCGCCCCTCTTTTTTTTACCCAAATTAAAACCGCCTTGGTTTTCCTTTTTCATTTGAAGATTCACAAAAAGAAACCAAATGATATGATTATTATTTTTTGTTTCTTTCTTTTTTGCAATATACTTTTTCATTTAGCCTACTTCTTCTTGAGTTTGTTCTTAATCCACCGGTGACATCTTATTAATTTTATTTCTGTATTAGCTAGAATTTATTGCGGCTAGTTGCGTATATACCTTTTTCCCATTATTTGTAGTTTTATGAAATCAGAAACCAATATTCTAAAATTAGGGATTTATTATGCAAATCGCCTAGTTTTACATGTGATCTTGTCTATATATACTAATTCAACGGTTTATTCATATATTACATGTACTAATTTAAGATTACATGTAGATTCGGGTTTGTAGAACCTAGATCTTTGGTATATAGAATATTAATCAAATTGTGAATAATTGAGTTGGGATTTATTTTAGTTACCCATATTGTAACCAAGTTTCTTATTCGTATTTTTAATTAGTTCATCTTTGGGACAAATTGGTGGATCTGCGCCTGAGAGGGGTATTGAAATCCATTTAAGTTTTGGTAAATGTGTATGACCAAAAGGGTGTGTTGATTCGCTGATTATGGTTAAAGAGGCGTTTGGTTTGAGTATTAGTAATTGGTCTGTCATATTGCAAACTATATAAGGGTGTTTTGAATGGGTTGTATTGGTATGTCCGGTTGTATATTTGTGTACATATGTATATTACATCTTCGTTGAACTTTCTATTGTTATTGGTCTGATTACCATGTTGTTGCAACCAGATATAAGATGGAAATTTTATGTTTTTAAAGGTGGCGACTTGCTTAATGGTAGGTTTTCCCCTTTTCATTAGTCATGCTTTATAGATGTATTGGTTGCAAATAGTTAGAATATGCTATTCTTTTATTAAAAATTTTGTCTTAAACAGATCTTTTGTATGTGCATTGTCAAATATGTTATCTTTTTGCGAGATAAAGAAGGGTAGCAGACATCCCCATCATGCAGCAAGAAGCATGTTGTCCTACAATACCGGTATAATAACCTTCCGAAGCCAATTGAACTTTTTAATTCATAGGCACTATATCTCCTCGTTTCTGATTGCTGCTCATTCTGAGACAAATTGATAAGGAGCTATTAATCCCAGGCCATCCATTATGTATCTCGAAAGCACTAGGTTCGCTTACAAATATTATGCAACATATTATTTAGCTTCTATATACAGCTTTATAACTTTCGACGTGGGAACCTCACTTTCCTATTTTCGTTTCTTTTAACGCATACTTCTTTTTAATAGGAGAGTGTTATAGAAGATATTCATCTATTGTGAATGGACACCCATGCCGGTAACGGATTTGGCTTCTTACAGCAATGCGATTATGATTTCACCTCGTGTGGTTGTAAATATCTTTATAGGCAGGCACGTAGAAAAGTAAACAAGTCGCCCAAAGGAAAAGAAGCCAAAGATCAAGGTAAATTTAGTCGCATATTTTCTTCTTTTATAGTGAATTTTATTCATTGTTGATCATAATCTGAGTTACTAAATTAGGGAGATACTTAATGTTATGTCCTACTGATAGCCGAAACACTCCCTTTTGCAGCATATTTAATAAAAAAGTTTTAGGCAGTGTATGTAAATATTCAACGTGCAACTTTAAGAATTTAAAAGAACTTGCAACATATATATTGGCTTTTAGGGTGACAATAAAGTATTTAGATGTTTCCTAGGTCGCATTAACCATTACACCTCATGTAGAGCTGTACAATTTGTACGGCTAATGCCATCAAACTCTTAACACATGTAAATCCGTAAAGGCCCTTCATTTACTCAGTTTCTTAAACTTTCACATGCCTATAAGAAACTTACAAACATCTATTACATGGAAGAGACCTATATCTATTGCGGCTCAATTGAACACCCTCTCAAGGCAAAGACAATGAATGTTAAGCGCACATGAAATTATGTGTGGAGTCTTTTTCATAGTCTCACAACAAGCCATGTAAACCGATTAACTCTGACTTAAGCATGAGACTTTTGCAACACCACCTAAAATGTTTAAACGCGCTGCCACTTGAAGTAAGGTGTTCAGTGTATATAGTTGAACAATGTAGGAGGTATAGCTGTAATATTAGGTATGGTGAATAGAAAGTAATGTCTTTAATTCACTATAGACTGCTAGAGTGAAGGTAAATGATGCAAAGTGGGGTGTAGTTACCTGTTAGGTAACCTCGAGGATCATACATTCTTGTGATCAAATTTTAATGTGGTAACCTACAACCTCATCTGGAAAAGATAGATATTTATTGGGTGAAGTTACATGATGCATAAAATGGGACACGATGTAGTTAGCGTTTAGTTACTTCTTCGTGAACGATAATTCATTTTTGTAAGTGCCATTGAGATGTTGTAGGTTATCACATGAACTTGTGGTCACTATCATGTCTCATCCTCCGGGTTAATCTCACGTGTTTACACCTCTACAGACTGCTATATATTTGAACCACTAATTTATTTCATTTTTTTGATCTTTGTATTACAGTTTTAGTTTGTTTTGGCAAGATGAGTAAACTAAAGATAATATGCTTATGTTCGTTTAGTAGTTAGCTAAATAAAAAAACATAATAACATAATAAGATGGCCATCACCAAAAGTGAAAAAAATAACAATGTGTTGTGTGCCCCAGTTGTCTTAAACTTATTTGATTTATCTTTTTGAATAAGATAAAGTAGGATATTAAACTAGAAGTTGGTTTATCTTGATTTGATTAGAGTACAAATAATATTTATGATATTGCATCAGTCAGTAAAAGAAATGCAAATATCTAAATGGCTCCACTTTTTGAACTTATGGTTATGTGGTGTTCTTCGGTTCGGTTCTCAGTCGGTTTATTCGAATCGAATAATTCGGTTAATTTTTTTTCTGGGTTAATCTGAAAACCGAACCGAAAACTGAATATGAATTCGGCGGTTTTCGGGTTGACTCGAATTATCCGAATTTTTCTTAAAAAATTATGTTATTATATAAATATTTAGAAAAAAAAAATTTCAAGTAAAAAATTACTTTTTTATATTAAGATTATATTTTAATAAATAATTTATATATATTACGATTAAAATAAATTTTAATAACTATTATATATATATAAATATATATAAAAAATTTATATTTGTATAATTTTGGTTCGGTTCTCGGGTTTGATTGCTAGACCTATATCCAACCCGAAAATCGTATTTATAGTTCGGTTCGGTTATGATCCAAAAGCCGAATTCTATTTTCGGTTCGGTTCTAGTTCGGGTTCGATTCAATTTTTGATTTTTGTAGGTCAAACCCAAATTATGGACACCTCTAGTTCGAACTATAGAAGTAGTAATGATACTAGAATATCATTTATTTGATGATATGAAACAGATCTACAATGCATTTCAAGGAATTTAGCTGTTATTAAAATTCTGACAATAATCCTCATTTTCAAATGTCGCAGGCTTTATTATGTTGATATGATGTATTTGAAGGCTAAAGTGGCGGGATAGAGACTTGCGAAGATAGTTCCAGTAATTCCATGAATGTACATAAAGATCATTTTGCACCAACTATTGTACTGCGTAGTTAATTTGACATTGTAAATATTTATAATGCAAAATATTTTATTAATTGTGATGATTTTTATGCAAAATATGAGCATATAGCATTTTAATTTATTGGTACGAAATATTTTTAAATAAATTGAAAGTGATGCAATAGATGTTGTAGAATGTTGCACTTATATAGAAAAAACTTAAAAGTGTTGTATTTGATGAATATAAGTGTTGTCATAGCTTGGTTTATTATATGGGAGTGTTGCATTTAGTGTAAAAGTGTTACATTTGAGTTAAAAAAGTGATGCGTTTGAGTCTCAAAAGTGTTGTTGTTCAAGTGTTTCATTTGATAAGTTAATGCAACACTTCTAAAAAGTGTTACATTCTCTATTAAAAGTGTTGCTTTAGATCTAAGGCGACGTTGCCTAACGCAGCACTCCAAAAAGTGTCGCATTACCCATTATGCAATATTTTAAGGCATAATACAACACTTGTTGACTGTTGCCTTAGGTTTAGTTTTTAGTAGTGAAATAAGCAAAGTATAAATCCACAAAACGACAAAATAGTCGGGTTTGAGATTTAGGGCACCTCAGAAGCTCTAGTTTGTTGCAAAAGCTCACAAATAGCTTAACTAAGAATAATCAATCAAGAAAATCACAAAAAGCCAAGTAGAATAAGCTGTAGGAACCAATAAGCTGGCTGAAAAAGCCAAATAAGCTAGTTTTCTAGCAAAAGCTTAACCAAAAGACGTGTAAACTTCCAGATTTGATATTAAGCTAAGAAAAATGATTTCTATTACAAAAGCCAAGTTGTTGCATGTGCCAATAAGCAGTTCTAAAAAATAAGCCAATTTGTGCTTATTTGACCAAAAGTCAAAGTACTCCAAAGTTCACCAAATGATCAGGAATGGTCTATGGGCTGGTTATAAGCAATTTTTGTGAAGGACTCAAGGAGGAGGCCTTGTGAATCAAGAGGTCAGTTGACCTTTTGATGACAGATTTTGGCAATAAGGGCTTAATAAGCCAGTTAGCTTATAAGCCAGATTCAAAGCACACCAAATAGCAAAATCCACTCACAAGCAACACTTAAACAAGTTCCAAGCAGCAAAATCACAAGGCATACACTAGGAGAACAAATGCAAGCACAAAATGAGGTGGTCACTTTGCTGATGTAAATGACCACTTCAGCAAACTTTGATAAGCTATAACAATCACAATAAGCCACCAAATTCAACAACCAGATAACCAATAGATAGCTTATCACCTAAACTATTTCCAAACCTGATTTTAGACCTTAGATCCAAGTAACAAAGAAGTTATTGGATCTGATGTGTTTGACCAAGTTCAAAACCACTTTTATCAGATTTTTGCAAAACTTCAAATCCCTTTTCCAAACTTTCAGAAACTTAACCAATGACTAAAACTTGTATATTAAGACTTGTTTAGACCATCCAAACCCTAAGAACCAAGGGCACAAGGCCACAAGGCCTTGAGAACCAGTAATCCCAAACAACCCTTAATCAACCACTTTTCAAACAAACTTCTGATTTTTAAACACAACCTATTAATTTTAATTATCAAATAGCAATACTAGGTGACAACTAATAGATTACAACCATAAAACACAAAGCACAAACACAAGAATACACAATCATATACCAAAATGCAAAACAGGCAGTATCATATGATTTTTGAGAGGAAACTTAACAAGAGCTTATACCTGTCCTCCACAACATCCTAGGAGGACCAGCAATGCTCCTTGGACCTTGTTCAACAACTAGAACAAGACCAAGGTACTTCAACAAAGTAGATGCAAGACTGCCTTGGTTGATGGTTCAAAGTAGAACCTCAAGGACTTGATTTCTTCAACACAAGCAGCAAATAACTCAACCTAGGGCTCTAATCCCTTCACAAGCTTGGTGTCAACAAGCTTGCAAGAGCTTATAGCTTTTGGTTAAGGATTAGTACACAAAAATAAGCAAAATCAGAACCTCCTTTCAAGCTTTTTCAAACTTGAAAAACCTTACCAAACATAAACGTCCTTGAACCAAATGATTCAAGCACACTTATAACAATCAATGGAACTCTCTATCACCTTTAAACAACACCAACTTTCAAAAACATAAAAAGGAATTACAATTTTCTCAAAATACCAACTTTTATAAATTTCAAAAAGGAATTACAAGTTTAAAAGGCAAAGACTGGAACAAAGGGACTCTCACATGTTGAGGTCTCCTTTTATAGGCAAATGCCAGGCTACACTATTCACAAACCCTAGAAGTGAATTCTCTAAAATGCCCTTAAGCTCTTGAGGCAGTTTGTTGTTGATTAGCTGTCCAATGTGATCCAAGACGTTCATTTTAGCTTTGTGATCAAGCAAAGACTCTCAGCTGTTGATCTTGACACGTGGCATGACTTGGAGGGCAAGTAGTCACATGATAGGTGAACTGGTATTTGGGGGTGGGGTCCATTGTGAGTGGGAGTGAGGGTTTTGAGGTTGGGATGTGTTTAAGGTGAGGTGAATCAAACGTGTGCCAGGGTAATTGCAAATTACCCTTTGTTTTAAGTGAGGTAATTCTGGGTGGTGAAAAGGTGAACAGTAACATGTTTGATCTGTTTTTAGGGGAAGTGGAGTTGTTTGGCGCAATTTCACATTTGAATGTTTAACCTTGGCAACTTTGGTCCTTGTATTTTGATGAAACATGTATAACACGTTTTTCAGCAACAAAACTCTATTTCCTTTGCAAATAACTTTCACACTTTGGCAGTTTTGGCACAAAACTTTGGAAAAGGATTTCAAAGGATTATTTTTGCCATTTTGAGATATTTCAAGGACTAATTTTGGACATTCTTGATCTTCAAAGGTCTTCAATGTATCTTTGGCTTCATGAGGGACAATAATTGACAATTTGGAATTGTTAACGGACTAATCTTGCCATTTCTTCAAAGTTGAAGGACCTTTTATGTAATTTTGACAAACTTAAAGGACCAAACTTGTAATTATCAATATACAAGGGTTTTAAGTGTCATTTCTTCAATAAATGAGGATCAATCTTGTATGTCTTCAAGTCTTCAAGGGTATTTGTTAAATATTCCATGAATTAGGGCCTGGTTCTTTGTACGGCTTCGTTTCTCGTGTCCGTTTTTTCCTTGTATCTTGTGATCTTTTGTCTTTTTCACGATATCCATACTTAAAATACACAAGTAAACAAGCACAAGCATATATATGGTATATTATGACATTTTATGCATTTAAAGCCCGAAAAGAACGATGAGATCATGTATAAATGCCATCTCATCACTCCCCCATACTAAGCCATTGCCGTGCCCTCACGCAATGCTAGAATAAAGTATCTAAGCATCACCAAAGTTCAATTTTATTAACCTTTATTGAAGAGTAAAAGACATGCAACATACTACGAAGATGTGTAAAGACATAATGTATGATTTTCATCACGAATGTGACTTTTAGGGTCAAAGAATAGAAACAAGCAAATGTTTCTTAGAGTAAACTACGTCATCCTTGATTGTCATACATTCCATGCTAAGTGCAAAAAAGAGATAATTGTTGGTACAAGTCACAATGCTAACACTACTCATACGTCTAAATTGTGTAATACTTTTTCTCCCCGCAATCCTAGTTATTATAAAAGGAAATGGGTTACTAGCATTTTTTAACCATTTGTCATGGATCACAAGTGATTCATATTGACTTATTTGAGTAGTTATTAGTCCGAAAGCAAAGTAGCATGATTTGATCGATAGTTAGCCGAAGGACAAAATCTTTTAAAACGGATTCTCATGTATCTCCTTAAGTTCATATCTTGGCATAACTCGTTTCACGATTTGAGACGTTTCTCGGACCAATATTTGGCATGTACTTCATACTTCAAATCTTGGGAAGACGTTCTTGAAATTATGGTCTTCTCTTCATATATTTGGAATTTCTTCACTTGACGTTTTTTAGAGATTCTTCACATTTGGAGCACGACTTCATCATTTTTCTTCAATCTTTACTTTCGATTTTGATATACAACGATCCGCCTCCTTTTCGGACTTGGATATATTTATCCTCATACCTTGTTAGGGTCTTTTGGATAGACTTCCTCCATGATCTTTAGGTGAGTAATTGCTTTTCGTCGTGTGTCTCGATCCTTCATATTGATTTAGGAATAATGATACTTCACATCATCTTGGATATTTAGCAAAAATAGAGCTCCTCATGCCTTGTTAGGGCCTTTTTGGATAATCGCCAATCTTCGCGTCCCGCTTCAATAAGTTATGCCTTGGCTATGAACTCTATTCAACCCCGAGCAACTTTTAAACGATCTTGCGCTAGAGGCTAAGTAACCTTTCAAATCGTACGACCTTACTTATCGCAATTATGATTTATTCCTAATGCATTGATCTTATGGGAAGAAAAAGCCACAATTAAAAACATATGATTTTTTGAAAGAACACTTTCATGTTCAACGTTTAGCATGATCACTTGTCTAACTCTATCATCTCTCGTTCTTCACTATATAAAGACCTCTAATTAAAGATACTCGTGAATACTTAGCCATGCAAGTCAAAATTAAGCCAAATTTGGATTAGCTTTCATTAAGACTATATCAAATCAAAGTTTTGGGTTTTCAATCCACCTATAGGATCTTGCACTTTCTTGGACTTTTTCAAGTTTAGAGAATGCGTTTTATAGTTCCCTTGATAAGTGACTTTCTAGGATCAATTATAGGAACTTGCGAAAAGTTCTTGTTCTTAACCCGAATGAGTTAAGACTTTCGCGTTTTAAAGCTCCCTATATAAAAGTCTAGCAAAACTTGAATTGAGCGGGTTAAGGAATGTAAATGGCTCCAAATGCCCATCAAGTCAAAAATTAACTCTTATTCTACCCATCGGAAAATATACATTCGTGTCTTAAAAACACTTATGAAAACTAAGAAAAAATTTAAAATTTGGCCATTTTTAGCCTTATTAGCAACTAAAACAAAACATTGAAAATTGGAAAGCGTGAGGGCGTAGCAAAACAAGTACATATTCACCCCCCCCCATACTAAAAGTAAACATTGTCCTCAATGTTTCGAGTCTAAAGGTGGAGCACCCCATACTAGAGACGAAGAGTCGAATGCTTAGGATCTAGCATAGAAAGGGTGATCAACAATATATCTAAAGCCGTTTATTAAGTATGCTAAAAGATAATTGTTAGAACAATAAAGGATATGTCATGGATTCGTGAAAAACTTCTTCAAGCAAACGATGGAGGCTCACGTAAATGAACACGAGAGTCTTCAATCGTAGATGATGATGATGATCTAGATAACACAATCACAAACAACCACGAGACAACGGGTTGAAAGGGTACAAGTCCCCTTATTAGTGAATAGTAAGCATAAAGGATAAGCATAGGATCTCCCCCACGAGGCACCTCGTTTTTGATTACCGAGTCATGAGCTCGACTCGATCCCCTCAATGCTAATTATCATTGGGGAAGGTGACTTGGTCGAGGGCAACCATTGAAGGAATTTCCCAACCAAAGTAGTGCTTAAGCCTATGTCCATTCACCTTGAAATTAGGTCCATCATCTTGAGCTAGCTCGATAGTCCCATATGGAAACACTTGTGTAATGGTGAACGGACACGACCAACGAGATTTCAATTTCCCGGAAAATATCTTAAGTCGAGAGTTAAAAAGCAACACTTGATCACCAACGTTAAAAACCCGGTTTTTAATCTTTGAATCATGAAACTTTTTAGTCTTTTCGTTAAAGATTAATGAATTTTCATAAGCATTATCTCTTAATTCATCCAATTCATTCAATTGTATTTTCCGGTGGTCTCCCGCGGTCTTCAAGTCAAAGTTTGCATGCTTAAGGGCCCAATATGCCTTGTGCTCCAACTCAATGGGCAAATGAAAATTCTATCCATAGACTAACTTATAAGGAGTGCAACCAATAGGTGTCTTATAAGCGGTCCTAAAGGCCCATAAAACGTCATCGAGTTTGTCGGACCATGAAGCACGGTTTTCTCCAATTGACCTCTCTAAAATCCTCTTCAAAGCTCGGTTCGAAACCGCGACTTGCCCACTCGTTTGCGGGTGATAAGCCGTAGAAAGACGATGAGTAACTCCATATTTCTTTAGAACCTTTTCGAATTGGTCATTACAAAAATGGGTTCCACGATCGCTTATAATAGCACGAGGGGTTCCGAACCGAGAGAATAGTTGCTTCAAAAACTTCACTACCACACGAGCATCATTAGTAGGCAAAGCCTTAGCTTCCACCCACTTAGAAAGGTAGTCCACCGCGACGAGGATGTATTTGTTGCCATGAGACGATAGGAACGGCCCCATAAAGTCTATTCCCCATATGTCGAAAATCTCACATACTTGAATTATGTTTTGCGGCATTTCATCACCTTGATACGATTTTCCTTGACGTTGGAACGAATCACACGACTTCACAAGTGCGTGTGCATCATGATAGATAGAAGGCCAAAAGAAGCCGGCATCGAACAATTTCTTAGCCGTGAGATTAGCACCGTGGTGACCACCCGTGGGTCCCTCGTGACAAGATCTAAGGATATTAGAAGCTTCGGTACCAAAAACACAACGTCGAATGAGTTGATCCGCACAAACCCGAAAGAGATAAGGGTCGTCCCAAAAATAGAACTTGACGTCACGAAAGAATTTTCGTTTTTGTTGTGTCGTCATACCCTTGATTATGAAATTGCCCGCATGGTAATTTGCAATGTCGGCAAACCATGGGGTGGTGTCTTTAGAATTCACTACACCGAGAGTCTCGAGAGGAAATGTTTCGGTGATTTCCTTGTTTTCGAAAACATCTTTGTGAGGATCTTCTAGACGAGAGAGATGATCGGCCGCTAGATTCTCGGCTCCTTTTTTGTCAAGCACGGTGACATCAAATTCTTGGAGGAGGAGCATCCAACGAAGCAATCTCGGCTTAGCATCTTGCTTAGCTAAGAGATACTTGATAGCCGAATGGTCGGTATACACGATGCTTTTAGTCAAGACGAGATAAGGTCGGAATTTCTCAAAAGCATAGACCACGGCAAGGAATTCCTTTTCCGTTGTGGTGTACTTTAATTGAGCCTCGGTCATCGTCTTACTAGCATAGTGGATAGGACAGAAATGTTTGTCATAACGTTGCCCTAAGACGGCCCCTATAGCATAATCACTTGCATCGCACATGATTTCAAAGGGTAATTCCCAATTAGGAGCAACAAGAATGGGAGCTTCGGTAAGTTTTCTTTTGAGAGTTTCGAAAGCTCTAACACAATCCTCATTGAAGTTAAAAGGAGCATCCTTCTCGAGAAGGTGTGTCATAGGTCGAGATATTTTCGAAAAGTCCTTGATGAAACGACGATAAAAGCCCGCGTGGCCTAGGAAACTCCTAACTCCCTTAACGGTTTTGGGATGAGGTAACTTCGCGATGACGTCTACCTTAGCTTTATCGACCTCAATTCCCGCTTTCGACACCTTATGTCCTAAGACGATTCCTTGTTTACACATGAAATGACATTTTTCCCAATTAAGCACAAGATTGGTTTCTTCACAACGTTTTAACATTTACTCGAGATTAGATAAACATGACGTGAACGAATTTCCAAACACCGAGAAGTCATCCATAAACACTTCCATCGACTTCTCGATCATATCGTGAAAAATTGCCATCATACACCGTTGAAACGTACCCGGTGCATTACAAAGTCCGAAAGGCATCCTACGATAAGCGAACGTTCGATAAGGACACGTAAACGTAGTCTTCTCTTGATCACGAGGGTCGATAGGGATTTGAAAGTAACCGGAAAAACCATCTAAAAAGCAATAGAATTCATTTCCCGCAAGTCGCTCCAACATTTGATCCATGAAGGGCAAAGGAAAGTGGTCTTTACGAGTGGCGTCATTTAACTTTCGGTAGTCAATACACACCCTCCAACCGGTCACAACACGAGTGGGAATTAACTCGTTGTTTTCATTAGGCACAACGGTCATTCCTCCCTTTTTAGGGACACAATGGATTGGGCTCACCCATGGGCTATCGGATATAGGATAAATCATTCCGCGTCAAGGAGTTTAAGGACCTCCTTTTTAATGACATCGTGAATTTTGGGATTCACCCTTCTTTGACTTTAAATTGCGGGTTTGTAGTCCTCCTCCATTAAAATCTTGTGAGTACAAAATTTTGGGTCAATACCCTTAATGTCAGATATTTTCCACGCAATTGCCCCTTTATGAGCTTTAAGAACTTTCAAGAGCTCGGTTTTTTCATCATTAGCAAGACCTTTTTCAATAATAACCGGCAACTTGTCATCACCTTCCAAGAATGCGTATTCAAGGTGAGAAGGAAGATCTTTCAATTCAAGGATAGGTGGTTCCTCGATTGAAGATTTTGGTTCAACACTCATAACTTCCATCAGCGAAAGAAATGGGGGAATAGAAGTATCATCACTAATCAACACCTCATCGTCATTGTCGATTTCATTTGAAGTGAGATCGCCTCCTTGGAATGGAGTGAGATTTGGTGTGGAATTAGCAAGAATCGGATCCAAAGTAGTGGGATTGCCACTTGACGGGCTATCGGAAAAACCTAACACTTCTTGTGAAAACTCATCGCAAACCACATCAACGATGTCCATGTGATTGATGGTAGCGATTGCATAAACATGAGAAGGTTTCGAGTTTTGAGTAGCGTTTATAACAAGTTCCTCTTCGTTGAATCTCAAAGTGATAGTTCTCGCATGAACATCGATAAGCGATCTCGAAGTATCTAAAAATGAACGACCTAAAATTAGAGGAACTTGAGGATCCGCGGGGATGTCAACTACTATAAAATCAACGGGATAGTAGAACTTCCACACTTTCACGAAAACATCTTCGGCTACTCCACATGCCATAATCGTAGAATGATCGGACATCTCGATAGACATGTTCGAAGGAATGAGAGCCGGAAGCGAAAGCGATTTCCAAATGGAAAATGGCATCAAATTAATGCTCGCACCAAGATCGGCCAAGGCGAGACATTCTTTCATATCTTGTATGTCACAAGGAATGAGAAACTTTCTGGGGTCACCAACTTTTTCCGGTATGCGGTTAAGATAAACCGAAGAACAATTAGCAAGCTTTGAAAGCTTTTCCTTATCGCTCATCATACTTTTAAAAGTGGAAGCGAAACGAGGCATATATAACAACGCGTTGGCTAAACTCACATCAAAATGCACTTGTTGAAACATTTTTATAAAAAGCTCGATTTGTTGTTTGTTACGTTCTTGCATTTTCTCTTTGTTTCGTCTCGAAGGGTAGGGTAAAGGTGGTGTGGGTTGGTCATTAGGCAACGGCCTTAGAAACTCGGGTTCCACAATTGGTATTGGTTCAACCGTAGGTGTGGTTTGAGCGGTACTTCGTGGGATTGTAATGTGCTCCTTTTCGACCATCACCTCGGGTTCTTTCTCGATTTCCTTCTCCGTAGAAGTACTTGGACGAGAGATTGGTTCCTTGAAAGTTTTACCACTTCGTGTAGTAATAACCTTCATTTCTCCCTTCGGGTTTGCAATAGTATCACTAGGAAGACCACCCGAGGAAGAGGGTTTACACATGATTGCTTCAAACATCTTAGCCATTCGGTCCTCAAATTTTGATTGCCTAGCATCCGCTTTTAATAACTCTTGCTTAATCTCATGTTGTCCTAATTCCATCTTTTGTTGATTTTGTTGAAGACGTTGGACATTTCCTTCCATTTTGTTTGCATGAGTTTTAAGTTCATTAGCAAGTTCATTTTTAAGCTCGTTTTTCAACTCGGATCTTAAGCTAATCATCTCACGTTGCATGTTATCAAATTTAGCATCATTTTCTTTAGCATAATCCAAAAATTCTCCTTGAAGATTTTTAGTGTGAGCATTTTGAAAACCTTGTGTAGTGTTTTGAAAATCACGATTTTGGTTTTGATTAGTGACTTGTCCATTCCCATTTTGATAATTCCCTTTGTTGTAGTTGCGTGAATTGCCTTGATAATTGCCACCTTGGTTGTTGTTTCGATAATTATTAACATTTTGATTTGGTGGAGCTTGATTTTGGCGGGAACCTTGACCGTTTTGGTTGTAAGTTCCCGTTGCTACATAAGCACTCGAAGTGTTACCATCCGCGGTAATGCACTCGGAAAGATCATGAGCTCCTCCACAAGACAAACAACTCTTAGCAACCGCTTTAACCGAAGCGGAATTTGAAGCTTCTTGAGCTTTCCAATGGGACATTAGATTAGCAAATCTATCAAAAAACCGATTTTCCTCATTAGCTTTATCATGTAAGACATTAATGCTATGAGATGATGACGATGAAGACGAACCCAAATTGGCAACACTCGGTGTGTTACAAGGGCTATAAACCTTAGATATATTCTCGATGATTTGTAAAGCCTCATTTGTCGTCTTGCACAAAAAATTACCACCCGCGGCGGCATTCAAATAATCTCGTTCATGATCATTAAGCCCATTATAAAAAGTATCAACTTGATGTAATTCCGTAAAATCATGGTGTGGACATTCATGTAACATTTGTTTAAAGCGTTCCCATGCCATTGAAAAACTTTCATTATTTCTTTGCACAAATCGTGAAATCTCATTTTTCAAATGTGTTGTTTTAGATGGTGGAAAAAACTTGTTCACAAACTTAGAAACGAGATCACCCCATGTCAAAATCGAATTTGGCGGTTGTTTCTCAAGCCAAATTTTGGCGGGTCCATCTAACGAGTATGGAAACAACATCATCTTAATGGCGTCATGTGGAACATCCTTAAACTTGTTAGTAGCGATGAGACGATTAAAATTCCTAATGTGATAGTGCGGGTTGTCTTTCTCATGACCTCTAAACTTATTTGCTTGCAACATCGACATTAAACCCGTCTTAATCTCGAAATTCTCCGCAAGGATGGCGGGAATCACAATAGCCTCTCCAAAACCCTCGGTGGGTGCTTGTAGCAACTTCATCATAGTACGATTAGCCATGACGACTTCTTGCTCTACAATAGGTTCAACAATTGGAGATTGTTCCTCAATCAACGTCTCTTGATTGGCTTGCTTTTGAAGACGTTTACGAGCTCGTTTTACTTGATTACGAGTGATCATAAACTTCACGAAGAATGGGAGGTGAGCAAAGAAGATTCTTTTTGGGTGTTTTGTGAATTTTCAATTTTTTTTGTGTTTTTTATTATATTTAATTTTTTTGGATTTTGGTGTATCTTCGTAGACAACAATCTACAAAATCTCTCCTCGAATCAAACTCTCGATTAAAGAAGCCTCAAAGGAATGAAAACGATCACGTGGAGTGAACGCCTTCGAATGACTTTAGAACTTTGGTGAAAACCAAATTGGTCAAGAGGTTTTAATCACAAAGAAAACAAGCAAATATATTATACGTAATAATACTTGGGCGACAAAACCCTCGATTAGCCTTTAATTTCAAAATACTCACAAGCAAGCGGGGAAACGAGGCGGCGCGAAGCACTTAAGAGCCTTTTTCCTTAGGGTATATTTTATAATACCCGCCTTATACCCACCTTATAGTTTGTATTTTTCAAAATCGAGCTTCACGAAAGTATTTATCTATTTTTGCCTTTTTCTTTTTGTTTGAGATTCGAATACAATAATTAGGAGATCAAATCCCAATTAAGATTGTGTTTTCACACTTTTGGAGATATTGTTTATTGATTGTGATACTTAATACAATATAGTAATAATATTTTCACAAGAAAAACCAAGAAAACCGATAATACGTATTAGTAGATTTCTACTAATACAAATACTATATGGTTAATATTAAAAACAACAATGCAAATTAATCACGACACACCTCTCCGGCAGCGGCGCCAAAATTGATTGTGGTATATTACACCTCTTGTTTAGGAAAACAAAAGAGAGTAAATGAGCGGTAAATATTAAGTGATGATTTAGGAAAATCAAGCACTAATGACCCTAATGGTGTGAAAGTTCGTTTCCCAAGGAGGTATATGTGTGTGAAAAACTTGTTAAATGTTTGTGATTAATGTTTGGTTTAGAAAGGATGAGAAAAGAAGATGACGAAGACGTGAAAATTACTACTACAACGACAAAACGTAAAACCGTAAAAACTACAAAAATAAAAATTAATTCTAAAAATTACCAAAAATTCACCAAAAATCAAAATAAATAAACTAAGAGTTTACCAATGATCAAAACTTTTTCAAACCTTTTAAATAATTAAATATTCAATTTTTAAATGCTAATTAAAGCCCTAAAAATCAAATAAATTATCAAAAAGCCCAAATAAAGATTTTTCAATTGGTAAACCTCTAATATGACCTAAAAAGATTAAAAACTATTTTTAGAAATTTTTAAACTAATAAAAACTATTTAAAATGATTTAAAAACTATTAAAACTTAAAATAATTATAAAAATTAATCTAAAAGTGATAAAATTATTCTAAAAGTTGCTAAATTCCTATTTTAATGTATTTAAGCTACGAAAAATGTAAAAACTTGGAAAATGTGAAATTTGAAAAATAATAATAAAATAATATTAAAAATCCAAAAATTATAAAAAATTCTAAGAACTTGCAAACTAGTTTATTTTAATCTAAATAATCAGAAAATCAAAGTGAAATGACCAGAATACCCCTATTGGGCCCTCAAATGGGCCAAATCCAAAAACAGTCAAACCAAATGGGCTTTTGGGCCCAAAAAGTCAAACTTGGCCCAATTGACTTGGAAAAGCCTTATCTAACTCAAAAATAAATTCTAAGAACAAAACTCTAAAGGCCCAAAAGCTGAATGTGAGGTTATCACAGCTTAATAAGCAAACAGCTTATTCTTATTGGGCTTTTTGGCCCATTAAGCAATAAGCTAATGCCATAAGCTCTAATTTGACACACAACCTTCTTTTGGGATGCTTATGAGATCTTTAAAAAGAAATTTTGAAAAAGCACACTCAATAAGACAGAAATAAGCAAAGTATAAATCCACAAAACGACAAAATAGTCGGGTTTGAGATTTAGGGCACCTCAGAAGCTCTAGTTTGTTGCAAAAGCTCACAAATAGCTTAACTAAGAATAATCAATCAAGAAAATCACAAAAAGCCAAGTAGAATAAACTGTAGGAACCAATAAGCTGGCTGAAAAAGCCAAATAAGCTAGTTTTCTAGCAAAAGCTTAACCAAAAGACTTGTAAACTTCCAGATTTGATATTAAGCTAAGACAAATGATTTCTATTACAAAAGCCAAGTTATTGCATGTGCCATTAAGCAGTTCTCAAAAATAAGCCAATTTGTGCTTATTTGACCAAAAGTCAAAGTACTCCAAAGTTCACCAAATGATCAGGAATGGTCTATGGGCTTGTTATAAGCAATTTTTGTGAAGGACTCAAGGAGGAGGCCTTGTGAATCAAGAGGTCAGTTGACCTTTTGATGACAGATTTTGGCAATAAGGGCTTAATAAGCCAGTTAGCTTATAAGCCAGATTCAAAGCACACCAAATAGCAAAATCCACTCACAAGCAACACTTAAACAAGTTCCAAGCAGCAAAATCACAAGGCATACACTAGGAGAACAAATGCAAGCACAAAATGAGGTGGTCACTTTGCTGATGCAAATGACCACTTCAGCAAACTTTGATAAGCTATAACAATCACAATAAGCCACCAAATTCAACAACCAGATAACCAATAGATAGCTTATCACCTAAACTATTCCCAAACCTGATTTCAGACCTTAAATCCAAGTAACAAAGAAGTTATTGGATCTGATGTGTTTGACCAAGTTCAAAACCACTTTTATTAGATTTTTGCAAAACTTCAAATCCCTTTTCCAAACTTTCAGAAACTTAACCAATGACTAAAACTTGTATATTAAGACTTGTTTAGACCATCCAAACCCTAAGAACCAAGGGCTCAAGGCCACAAGGTGTCACACTCCCAAAATATCAGAGTATAATGGCAACAAGGGAGTGGTGACGTCATGATTATCATACACACACAGTTACAAAGAACGACCTCTAAATGAGACGTTCGGAAAATAGATCACTTGTAATTAATAAAATAAAATAGTTTTGACATAGCGCGGAAGCATAAATCTTGTCACAGTTACAAAACATAGTTTTCGAAATAGTACAAATGATCTTTGTTTCAATAGAAATGACGGCAATGCATGAGACCTCACTTAGCATCTTCCTTCTTAATACCTGAGAAAAACATTGCTAAATCGTCAACATAAAGTTGGTGAGTTCATAGGTTTAGTTAATTTAAATGTTTAATGAACCACAAGATTTTCCCAAAAGTGATGACAATATAACAAATACAAAGTCATCCTAAAAGTATTTATTATAGTCTAAGCTCGTGACACCAAAGCGTTAACAACACCGGTAGTATAATCATATAAATGTAGCCCAACTGGATGCCTAAACCCACGACATCCTATCTCAGACTCAAATGAAACTGTGCCCGCTTGTCCCCTTGTTGGACAAGACAGACAGGGACGTCAATCCCGATAGATCGATCCATAACATTCGCGCTTACACAAAGTAATTAACGGTTCACGATTCACGGGCCAAAGCAACTGGGTTTTTAGTGGGACTTAGACTAATATATAAATCAGTAAATGCACTTGTGTTCATACGTTAAATCAAGCAATGTCTCACCCCAAAAAGCAGTAAAAATAGTTAAACATGGGGCTATAAACTCACCTCGTAAATCAGCAAAATGACAAATGGTAAAGGTAGCTCGAGAGTACGGTTACGCTAGCCGCGACCTATTTAATTATAAGGATCGTGTTACGACATTAAAAATTATACTAATAAAAAGACACGACATCTTAGTTGTGCTTGACAATACTTTACGTTTACGGAAAACACGATACCTAAAAGTCGGGTATTAAACAATCGAGATTTACGGGCTAAATAATACCTTTAAATTAAACAATTTCGTTTTTGGGCCTTAAGTAACCCAATGCACCCAACTGGCCCAACAATAACCCAAATTACCCACCCAATGGTCGGCCCATTGGCCATTTGACCTGGCCCGGCCCAAGGCGATACAAACAAGGGGAAAAGGGGTTAATACGTGTTTTATTCTCTCACACAAATCCAAAACACTCAGTCCTCTCTCTCTTCTCTCGAAAATACACCCACCGCCCCTTTTCTCTCTCTCTCTCAAAAACCAATCGGATCTTAAGCCATCCCATGGCTAAGATTGTTTCCAGATTAATAACATCAAATATTTGAGATGGTTTATGATGATTAAACACGCGTGGGATGTGGGGTTTCATTCCCACATCAAACCGATTTGATTTCGAGGCGTTCCCCAGGAGGATAAATGATAGATTCGTCAATCAAAGATAAGTTTTACATCCTTTTCCCTTTTAATTAGATGGTCTATTGTTTTTCGTTTCTAAAAAGGGGTTTATGGTTTTAAAACATTCGTATAAACAAGCTGTGAGCAAAGGCTCTCGGATTTAATAATAATCGAATTAGGGTTTCGAAAATAATTGGGGGTTTTTTCAAATCTCATGTTTAATAACCATTAATTAACGTTTTCTATCATAAAAACATATTAATTTCAACATATAACCGATTTGTAAAAATTAGGGTTTTCGGTCAAATTTGGGGGTTTATGCATATCTCGGTTTTAATTAAATTAATTAATTAATTCGTGTTTGGATTGGGTCTAATTAGGGTTTAAATTAATAAAATGAAATTAGGGTTTATATAAATTGGGGGTTTTTGTACACGGTTTATTACTTGTAATTAAATAACGTTTTTGGAACATATAATGTATTAATTTCGTGAATAAAAAGGTTTACAATTTTTAGGGTTTCGGGTTAATAAGGGGGTTTTATACCCGCCGCTTATTTGATGGTTTGGTGATGTTTCTGTAAAATGAAATAGATAAATTTTGGGTTATGGTTACTTTTGAGTGGTAAATGTTTCGGCATAAACAAAGGGTCTTGGTTTGGTCTCGGTTTGGTCTCGGTTTGGTCATGACAGAAGTAATGTAAAAGATATGGTAATGGGGTCTCGGTTTGGTCTTGACATAAAATAATGTAAAAGATATGGTAATGGGGTCTCGGTTTGGTCTTGACAGAAAATAATGGGGTTGTGGTCAAAGTCCAAGTTAAAAATGCTATGATTTATCTTCATATTTTTAGTTAAAACCAAACCGTAACAATGACTAACACATTTGTTTTATTTTCGCAGGTTTGGTTACAATGACAAGCACAACTACGACTTTTACAGAAAAATAAAGAGGTGATTAAAAGACTCACAATGGATGTTTCGTTTCGGTTTGCAGGTGTGGACGAGAAGGGATGGATCGGCTTTGACACTACTCTTTACTTTCACCTAGGATTTGTATTTGAAACTTGTCCAGGAACAATTTTTGTAATAATTTGGACTGTGGATAATATTTGTGTTATCTTTGGACATTGGATAATTTTGGGTTGTATTTAACTTGTATTATTAGTTTAGGGTTAGACTAAAGCTGTAAATGGTATGCTTGTGATGTACCCATTTTGGGTAAACTTGGCATGTGTGCTGGATTGTAGTGTTTAATGGGTGAATAAACAATGTAATCAAGTCCATGACTGAATATTGACTCTTGTTGAACAAGTTTTGGAATAAAAGTAAATAAAAGTTCACAATTTAAATTCTTGTACAATTTGTATCATTGTACCATGCGGCCCAGATTTGTCAACTGTCCAAGTTTTAGACGCGAAAACAAAATATGAACAACTTGATAACAAATCGACACACGACTTGAATCAAAGACGGATATGCGTGATCTCGAGGGATTCAGCAATATAATTCAAATAGACACACGGCAAATGCATAATACGTTAGATAACTCGTACGTTTCATTCATAAACTAATAGACGCGAAAACTCGAGTTGTTACATTTGCTCTCCCTAAAGAGGGCTTTGTCCGCAAAGCAAAGTAAATAATACATTTATATCGACACCTCATTGGTAAATAATTAAGGTACTCCACTATATGAAGAATTAAAGATGAAAATTTGACGGATGTCACAGTATTCCCATATTTTAGAGATTTCGTCACGAAATCAAGACGTTGTTGTAGTAGGATGATTAGCGAAAAGATGGGGATACTTGCTCTTGAATTGATCTTCACGTTCCCACGTGTATTCTGGACCTCTACGCGCATTCCGACGGATTTTTACAATAGGTATACGACTTTGCTTGAGCTGTTTGACTTGACGGTCCATAACTTCTACCGGTTCTTCTACAAAGTTGAGTTTGTCGTCGAGTTGAATCTCTTCTAAAGGAATAACGAGTGTCTCATCGGCTAAACATTTCTTCAGATTGCAAATGTGGAACACATTATGCACTCGGCTAAGTTCTTGAGGTAATTCCAAACGATAGGCTACGGGGCCAATCCTCTCTATGATCCTGAATGGTCCAATATAACGAGGATTCAACTTTCCACGCTTTCCAAAGCGAATCACACCCTTCTAAGGTGAGACCTTCAACATGACACTATCGCCAACTTCAAACTCAAGGGGTTTACGTCTCATGTCGGCATAACTCTTTTGTCGATCTCTTGCGGCTTGCATACGGCTCTTGATCTTAAAGATCTTCTCAGTAGTCTCGTGTATGATCTCGGGTCCAGTGAGTTGTGCTTCACCAACCTCTGCCCAACACACGGGTGAACGGCACTTTCTACCATACAATGCTTCGAACGGTGTTGCCTTAATGCTAGTGTGATAACTATTGTTGTATGAGAACTCCACCAGAGGTAGGTGTCTATCCCATCTATTTCCGAAGTCGATCACACAAGCTCTCAGCATATCTTCTAAGGTTTGAATGGTCCTTTCACTTTGACCGTCAGTTTGGGGATGATACGCAGTGCTCATATCCAACTGCATTCCCAATGCCTTCTGCAGCGACTTCCAAAACTGCGAAGTAAATCGGCTATCTCGGTCGGAGATTATAGACACAGGCACACCATGCCTCGTGACTACTTCCTCCAAGTATGTTCTTGCTAACTTATCCATTCCATCGGTCTCCTTGATTGGTATGAAATGAGCCGATTTGGTGAGTCGGTCGACGATTACCCAAATGGTGTCAAATCCGGCTGAGGTTTTAGGTAGCTTGGTAATGAAATCCATAGTGATCCTTTCCCACTTCCATTCTGGCAGTTCGGGTTGGACCAACAATCCTGATGGTTTCATATGTTCAGCCTTGACCTTGGCACAAGTCAAGCACTTGCTAACGTATGTAGCAATGTCCGCCTTCATGTTCGGCCACCAATACAACATCTTCAGGTCATGATACATTTTGTCAGATCCCGGATGTATGGAGTATTTTGACTTATGCGACTCATGCATAATCAAAGGTCGTAGGTCACCATGGCACGGTAAACAACTCCTATTATCAAGGCATAACGTTCCATCCGAGCGAGCTTCTAACTTCTTTATCATGCCTTCGACATCTTCAGTCTTGAGAATTTCTTCCTCGACTGCCTCTTTCTGAGCCTTGAGAATTAAGGATGGAAGGTCTAAGTCAATGGTCATCACCAAGGCCTTCACCCTAAGAACTCTCTCCTTTCGACTCAAAGCGTCGGCCACGACATTTGCCTTGCCCGGGTGATAACGGATCTCGCAATCGTAATCACTGAGTAACTCTAGCCAACGTCGTTGTCTCATGTTGAGTTCCTTTTGATTCAAAATGTGTTGTAGACTCTTATGATCAGTGAATACAACACACTTAGTACCATAAAGGTAGTGTCTCCAAATCTTCAGGGCAAACACCACTGCTCCCAACTCTAGGTCATGAGTTGTGTAGTTCTTCTCGTGCACTTTTAGTTGTCTTGATGCGTAAGCAATGACCTTAGTCCTTTGCATCAGTACCGCACCTAACCCTTTTATGGATGCATCACAATACACTACAAAGTCTTCATTACCCTCAGGTAGGGCTAGTATAGGTGCTTCACACAACATCTGCTTCAATGTCTGGAACGCCAGATCTTGATCCTCTTTCCACTCAAACTTCTTGTCTTTTTGAGTTAACTTCGTCATTGGTTTAGCTATCTTGGAGAAACCTTCAATGAATCTCCTATAGTAACCAGCAAGACCTAAAAATTGGCGGATCTCCGTGGGTGTTGTTGGGGTCGCCCAATCCTTCACGGCCTCGATCTTAGCAGGATCAACGTGAATACCACTGCTATCGATTACATGCCCAAGGAATTGCACCGTGTTTATCCAAAACTCACATTTGGAAAACTTTGCATATAACTTCTCCTTCCTTAGCAGTTCTAGTATGGTCTTCAAATGTTCCTTGTGTTCTTCTTCATTACGAGAGTAGATGAGAATATCATCGATAAATACAATCACAAACTTGTCCAAGTATGGTTTGCAAACTCGGTTCATGAGATCCATGAATACCGCAGGCGCGTTTGTCAAACCGAAAGGCATAACTTGGAACTCGTAGTGTCCGTACCGGGTTCTAAAAGCCGTATTATGAACGTCTTCCTCTCTAACCCTTAGCTGATGATATCCTGACCTTAAATCGATCTTCGAGTATATGCTAGATCCTTGCAATTGGTCGAAAAGATCGTCAATTCTTGGCAATGGGTAACGGTTCTTTATCGTCAGCTTATTCAATTCTCGGTAATCGATACACATCCTAAAGGATCCATCTTTCTTTTTGACAAATAGGACCGGCGCTCCCCAAGGTGAGGAACTCGGCCTAATGAAACCTTTGTCAGAAAGTTCCTTTATTTGTTCAGCTAACTCTGTCATCTCGGCTGGTGCTAAGCGGTATGGGGCTCTAGCAACAGGCGCGGCTCCTGGTGTAAGCTCTATGTGAAACTCCACTTGCCGTGCTGGTGGTAATCCCGGTAAATCCTCTGGGAATACGTCTGGAAAGTCTCTAACGATCGGTACATCTTCCACTTTCTTTTCGTGATCTTCTTCTCCTTCCTTTTGTGTTATTTGAACCAAGAATACTGGACATCCCTTCTCAATGTATCTTTGGGTTCTAATACATGAGATGACTTCCAGTCTTGATCCATTCTTCACTCCACTTATTTCGCCTTGTATGATGTGTACATCGTTTCCATAAGGAACACGAACGCACTTCTCATGACATACAATTTCCGCGTGATGCTTCGACATCCAATCCATTCCAATGATGACATCAAAACTTCCCAATTCTATGGGGAGTAAGTCGATACTGAACGAACGATCTTGTAACCTTATACTACATCCTTTCAGAATAGCGTCGGTGGTTACTGACTTCCCATCGGCTAATTCTACATTATACTTAACATCTAACGCAGTAGGGGTAATATTTAGGCGTTCACTAAATATAGATGACACAAAACTCCTATCCGCACCAGAATCAAATAGTACTGAAGCATAGTTGTTATTGACTAGAAACGTACCAGTCACAACATTGTTGTCCTGCACCGCAGCTTCAGCACAGAGATGATACACTTTGCTAGGTGCCATGAATCCTCCAGGAGTACTAGTTGTGGCTCGGTTATTCCCTCCCCGGTTCCCTTGATTCTGCTTTTGGTTTCCTTGGTTGTGATTCTGATTGCCTCGAATCTGGTTACCACGACCTTGGTTCCCACCGCTTGGACACTTGTTCTTGTAGTGACCTTTCTCTCCACATCCAAAGCAAGTGACATTTGCTCCTTGGCCACCTTGTGTTCCTGGTCCTCTTTGGTTAGTAGGACGAGGTGGTGCTCGACATTCCTTTGCCTTATGTCCGGCCTTCCCACAGTTGTAGCACGTAGGGGGACATGCTCCTTCGTGGTGTCGGCGACACTTTCCACAGAAAGGAAGTCTTCCAACGTAATTTCCAGTATTACCTTGTCCAGCAGAAAACACCCTTGCTACTTCTTGTCTCTTGTTCTGGTTGTAGTTGTTTGTGTTGTTGCTGTTATTGGTATTGTTGGTATTGTTGTTGTAGTGGTTGCCAGACCACTTCCTCTTATCCCCAGTATTTTCTCCCAACTCTTGTACCACTTGGTACATCAGACTCTGTGCCATATCGATTGCCTCGTGCAAATCAGTTGGCTTGGATGAAGTCACATTCCCTTTGATGCTCAAAGGTAGTCCTTCAATGTATCGCTCCAACAATCGGTCGTCGTTGGGCACCATTTCGGGACATAACAAGATCAGCTCTTAAAAGCGCTGGTTGTAAGCAGTAAGAGCGGTACCCTTGACCTTCAGGTTCCACAGCTCAACCTCCATCTGCTTGACTTCATTTCGTGGGCAGTATTTCCTCACAAACATAGCTTTAAACTCACTCCAGGGCGTCGCTTGGGCAACGTCAATGGTCACAGCACGAGCATAGACGTTCCACCAAGTCAAAGCACCATCCACTAACGTGCTTGACGCAAACTTTACCTTATCAGCTTCAGCAACATTGCTAATCCCAAATTGGGATTCCAACTTCTCAAACCATCTGGTCAAACCTACTGCTCCTTCAGTACCGCGGAAACTTACTTGCGTAACTGCATGAATTTCCTTGTAGGTACAAGTCCGTGCAATGGCATTAGTAGCTCCTTGGTTGGTCTCCTCCTGTGTGCTTGCTGTACAATTTGCTTCAGCTGTTGCGAGTGCCTCGGCCACCCGTTCGGCGATCATTTGACTTAGCATGACGGGATCAATTCCACCGGTAGTAACTGGTGGATTCTGTGTCTCAGATCTTCTAACTGGCGCCATAATCTAAAAAGGTAATAGGACAATTAGTTTTGCCAGACATAACATGCATGGCACGCACAATATAATTATGATATACTCCATGGTATAATACACAATATATAATGATCTCACAATTTTTGTAACCCATAATATCATTCATAGAATTGTTTTGTAATACATCATAATTTGGTCACACATAATAAAGAAAAAGAAAATGCCAACTAGCTGAGATAAACTTCAAAGCTTAGTGGTCGTACAACAATAAGTCAATGGTACAGGATAAATCTAACTAGTGCCCTCACGGCGCTGATGAAGCTCTCTCTCCAACTCTGCTAACCTCCTCTCAACCACGATCTCACGAGCCTGGGAATCTCTAAGTCTAACATCGGTATCATAACAAGCAGCCCTAAACCTCTTATCCAAGTCTGCAACAGGGTCCTCCACAGGTGCCTCTAGTCCGCCTGTCTCAACCCATGGCTCTACTCCCCAACGGGTCATCAGGCTCTCGATCTCCTCAAGACGAGCATTCGGCATGGTATCCATCTGATCAAGAACAGCATGGAGCTGTCCTCGTAGACGGGTCACACAAACCATCAATACTGTCTCATCCCTAACTGGACTCTTCTTTGCCAGTGCCTCCAGCTTATCCTGCACCTCATTATACTCCTCACCTAAAGCCTCTACAGCATCCTCCAACCTGTTTAAACGAGTCGTCACACATCCATCTGCTGCCCCAAGCATCACCACTGTCGATGTAGCTCTCCTAGGAAGAGGAGTCGTAGCTCTAGGCCCAGTAGAGATGCCAACATCAGCAAGCATCTCCTGGTACACAGCAGGTACAGTCTCTGGTGGTGGTAGTAGTAGTGACACCTCTGAAACAGGACTGGCAGGTGTGCGGGTTGCATGCCTGTCAGTGGCAGTGAAGGGTATGAGGGGTCGGTAAGGTGAAAGTGGTGGTCGGGCAGCTCTCCCCCGAAGACGTCGCCTAACATAGTAGAAAGGCAGTGTACTAGGTGCTGGAGCAGGGATGTCAGTCATCTCCCCTTCGTCTTCAGATGAAGATGAGGAGATGTGTGCGAGGGAAACCTCAGGAGTAGCAGCAAATGTAGTAGGAGGGTCCTCAGTGTCAGTGACCTCCATGGGTTCACCTTCCCCATCGGTGAACTCCATATCATCATCCTCTGTATCCTCCATCGACTCATCCCTAGTGACTGATGCCTGTCCTGGTGACTGCACCACATCAGCGGCTAGGTCATCCTCTCCTCCGCCTTCTAGGCTAAGTACGTCATCAGCTGATGCATCAGGGATACGGATCGGTGAACGATGAACCTCCTCAGTCTCTCTCTCAGTCTCATCATCTGAAATCATCCAGTACCACGGATATCCTGATGGTGATCCTCTAGGTAGTCCTACTGATGAACTGATAGTCGACTGTGAACTACGGTTGTAGTATGCTCCTGTAGACGTGGAATCATCAGAAGAAGACATCGTTGTAACATGAACAAAATAAATGTGTGTAAATATCTCATATAATTAGTCCGTAAAAAGGGACATTAACATAACATAGCAATCATTGTTGAACCCACATGTATCCCATACAACATAATTCAGATTTTGTTGTTGCACATGTAACCCATGTAAATATACCTCGTAATTGTTAAATCACATGTATCCCATTTATTACTTATATATATCCATGTATATATATATACTTAATACTTACAATCCGTATGATAATCGATTAAACACATAGCAGTTAGAGTCTAGAGTTACTAAATGCAACCTAGTTCTCTATAACCATGTCTCTGATACCAATCTGTCACACTCCCAAAATATCACAGTATAATGGCAACAAGGGAGTGGTGACGTCATGATTATCATACACACACAGTTACAAAGAACGACCTCTAAATGAGACGTTCGGAAAATAGATCACTTGTAATTAATAAAATAAAATAGTTTTGACATAGCGCGGAAGCATAAATTTGGTCACAGTTACAAAACATAGTTTTCCAAATAGTACAAATGATCTTTGTTTCAATAGAAATGACGGCAATGCATGAGACCTCACTTAGCATCTTCCTTCTTAATACCTGAGAAAAACATTGCTAAAGCGTCAACATAAAGTTGGTGAGTTCATAGGTTTAGTTAATTTGAAATGTTTAATAAACCACAAGATTTTCCCAAAAGTGATGACAATATAACAAATACAAAGTCATCCTAAAAGTATTTATTACATTCTAAGCTCGTGACACCGAAGCGTTAACAACACCGGTAGTATAATCATATAAATGTAGCCCAACTGGATGCCTAAACCCACGACATCCTATCTCAGACTCAAATGAAATTGTGCCCGCTTGTCCCCTTGTTGGACAAGACAGACAGGGACGTCAATCCCGATAGATCTATCCGTAACATTCGCGCTTACACAAAGTAATTAACGGTTCACGATTCACGGGCCAAAGCAACTGGGTTTTTAGTGGGACTTAGACTAATATATAAATCAGTAAATGCACTTGTGTTCATACGTTAAATCAAGCAATGTCTCACCCCAAAAAGCAGTAAAAATAGTTAAACATGGGGCTATAAACTCACCTCGTAAATCAGCAAAATGACAAATGGTAAAGGTAGCTCGAGAGTACGGTTACGCTAGCCGCGACCTATTTAATTATAAGGATCGTGTTACGACATTAAAAATTATACTAATAAAAAGACACGACATCTTAGTTGTGCTTGACAATACTTTACGTTTACGGAAAACACGATACCTAAAATTCGGGTATTAAACAATCGAGATTTACGGGCTAAATAATACCTTTAAATTAAACAATTTCGTTTTTGGGCCTTAAGTAACCCAATGCACCCAACTGGCCCAACAATAACCCAAATTACCCACCCAATGGTCGGCCCATTGGCCATTTGACCCGGCCCGGCCCAAGGCGATACAAACAAGGGAAAAGGGGTTAATACGTGTTTTATTCTCTCACACAAACCCAAAACACTCAGTCCTCTCTCTCTCTTCTCTCGAAAATACACCCACCGCCCCTTTTCTCTCTCTCTCTCTCAAAAACCAATCGGATCTTAAGCCATCCCAAGGCTAAGACGGTTTCCAGATTAATAACATCAAATATTTGAGATGGTTTATGATGATTAAACACGCGTGGGATGTGGGGTTTCATCCCCACATCAAACCGATTTGATTTCGAGGCGTTCCCCAGGAGGATAAATGATAGATTCATCAATCAAAGATAAGTTTTACATCCTTTTCCCTTTTAATTAGATGGTCTATTGGTTTTCGTTTATAAAAAGGGGTTTATGGTTTTAAAACGTTCGTATAAACAAGCTGTGAGCAAAGGCTCTCGGATTTAATAATAATCGAATTAGGGTTTCGAAAATAATTGGGGGTTTTTCCAAATCTCATGTTTAATAACCATTAATTAACGTTTTCTATCATAAAAACATATTAATTTCAACATATAACCGATTTGTAAAAATTAGGGTTTTCGGTCAAATTTGGGGGTTTATGCATATCTCGGTTTTAATTAAATTAATTAATTAATTCGTGTTTGGATTGGGTCTAATTAGGGTTTAAATTAATAAAATGAAATTAGGGTTTATATAAATTGGGGGTTTTTGTACACGGTTGATTATTTGTAATTAAATAACGTTTTTGGAACATATAATGTATTAATTTCGTGAATAAAAAGGTTTACAATTTTTAGGGTTTCGGATTAATAAGGGGGTTTTATACCCGCGGCTTATTTGATGGTTTGGTGATGTTTCTGTAAAATGAAATAGATAAATTTTGGTTTATGGTTACTTTTGAGTGGTAAATGTTTCGGCAGAAACAAAGGGTCTTGGTTTGGTCTCGGTTTGGTCTCGGTTTGGTCGTGACAGAAGTAATGTAAAAGATATGGTAATGGGGTCTCGGTTTGGTCTTGACAGAAAATAATGTAAAAGATATGGTAATGGGGTCTCGGTTTGGTCTTGACAGAAAATAATGGGGTTGTGGTCAAAGTCCAAGTTAAAAATGCTAAGATTTATCTTCATATTTTTAGTTAAAACCGAACCGTAACAATGACTAACACATTTGTTTTATTTTCGCAGGTTTGGTTACAATGACAAGCACAACTACGACTTGTACAGAAAAATAAAGAGGTGATTAAAAGACTCACAATGGATGTTTCGTTTCGGTTTGCAGGTGTGGACGAGAAGGGATGGATCGGCTTTGACACTACTCTTTACTTTCACCCAGGATTTGTATTTGAAACTTGTCCAAGAACAATTTTTGTAATAATTTGGACTGTGGATAATATTTGTGTTATGTTTGGACATTGGATAATTTTGGGCTGTATTTAACTTGTATTATTAGTTTAGGGTAAGACTAAAGCTGGAAATGGTATGCTTGTGATGTACCCATTTTAGGTAAACTTGGCATGTGTGCTGGATTGTAGTGTTTAGTGGGTGAATAAACAATGTACTCAAGTCCATGACTGAATATTGACTCTTGTTGAACAAGTTTTGGAATAAAAGTAAATAAAAGTTCACAATTTAAATTCTTGTACAATTTGTATCATTGTACCATGCGGCCCAGATTTGTCAACTGTCCAAGTTTTAGACGCGAAAACAAAATATGAACAACTTGATAACAAATCGACACACGACTTGAATCAAAGACGGATATGCGTGATCTCGAGGGATTCAGCAATATAATTCAAATAGACACACGGCAAATGCATAATACGTTAGATAACTCGTACGTTTCATTCATAAACTAATAGACGCGAAAACTCGAGTTGTTACATTCGCTCTCCCTAAAGAGGGCTTTGTCCGTAAAGCAAAGTAAATAATACATTTATATCGACACCTCATTGGTAAATAATTAAGGTACTCCACTATATGAAGAATTAAAGATGAAAATTTGACGGATGTCACACAAGGCCTTGAGAACCAGTAATCCCAAACAACCCTTAATCAACCACTTTTCAAACTAACTTCTGATTTTTAAACACAACCTATTGATTTTAATGATCAAATAGCTACACTAGGTGACAACTAACAGATTACAACCATAAAACACAAAGCACAAACACAAGAACACCAAAATCATATACCAAAATGCAAAACAGGCAGTATCATATGATTTTTGAGAGGAAACTTAACAAGAGCTTATACCTGTCCTCCACAACATCCTAGGAGGACCAGCAATGCTCCTTGGACCTTGTTCAACAACTAGAACAAGACCAAGGTACTTCAACAAAGGAGATGCCAGACTGCCTTGGTTGATGGTTCAAAGTAGAACCTCAAGGACTTGATTTCTTCAACACAAGCAGCAAACAACTCAACCAAGGGCTCTAATCCCTTCACAAGCTTGGTGTCAACAAGCTTGCAAGAGCTTATAGCTTTTGGTTAAGGATTAGTACACAAAAATAAGCAAAATCAGAACCTCCTTTCAAGTTTTTTCAAACTTGAAAAACCTTACCAAACATAAACGTCCTTGAACCAAATGATTCAAGCACACTTATAACAATCAATGGAACTCAGAATCACCTTTAAACAACACCAACTTTCAAAAACATAAAAAGGAATTACAATTTTCTCAAAATACCAACTTTTATAAATTTCAAAAAGGAATTACAAGTTTAAAAGGCAAAGACTGGAACAAAGGGACTCTCACATGTTGAGGTCTCCTTTTATAGGCAAATGCCAGGCTACACTATTCACAAACCCTAGAATTGAATTCTCTAAAATGCCCTTAAGCTCTTGAGGCAGTTTGTTGTTGATGAGCTGTCCAAGGTGATCAAAGACGTTCATTTTAGCTTTGTGATCAAGCAAAGACTCTCAGCTGTTGATCTTGACACGCGGCATGACTTGGAGGGCAAGTAGTCACATGATAGGTGAACGGGTATTTGGGGTGGGGTCCATTGTGAGTGGGAGTGAGGGTTTTGAGGTTGGGATGTGTTTAAGGTGAGGTGAATCAAACGTGTGCCAGGGTAATTGCAAATTACCCTTGGTTTTAAGTGAGGTAATTTTGGGTGGTGAAAAGGTGAACAATAACATGTTTGATCCATTTTTGGGGGAAGTGGAGTTGTTTGGCGCAATTTCACATTTGAATGTTTAACCTTGGCAACTTTGGTCCTTGTATTTTGATGAAACATGTATAACACGTTTTTCAGCAACAAAACTCTATTTCCTTTGCAAATAACTTTCACACTTTGGCAGTTTTGGCACAAAACTTTGGAAAAGGATTTCAAAGGATTATTTTTGCCATTTTGAGATATTTCAAGGACTGATTTTGGACATTCTTGATCTTCAAAGGTCTTCAATGTATCATTGGCTTCATGATGGACCATAATTGACAATTTGGAATTGTTGAGGGACTAATCTTGCCATTTCTTCAAAGTTGAAGGACCTTTTGTGTAATTTTGACAAACTTAAAGGACCAAACTTGTAATTATCAATATACAAGGGTTTTAAGTGTCATTTCTTCAATAAATGAGGATCAATCTTGTATGTCTTCAAGTCTGCAAGGGTATTTGTTGAATATTCCATGAATTAGGGCCCGGTTCTTTGTACGGCTTCGTTTCTCGTGTCCGTTTTTTCCTTGTATCTTGTGATCTTTTGTCTTTTTCACGATATCCATACCTAAAATACACAAGTAAACAAACACAAGCATATATATGGTATATTATGACATTTTTATGCATTTAAAGCCCGAAAAGAACGATGAGATCATGTATAAATGCCATCTCATCAACCGGGTTTTTCATTATACTCGTATATGTTGCTAAACGAATTTAGTCGGCTGCATTATGGTGTTAAAATATTGGACGGGCCCATTATATTTCCCGAATTTCATGGACTCATGTGATGGGCTGGTGTAAGTTTACTAGAAAATTTTGTTACCTTAATTTTTCTAGTAAGTTTTAGCCATCGGTTATATGGTCGGGATATAATGTGACATAGTGACGAGACAAAGTGACGAGACTAAGTGACAAAATTTAGTTTGACGAGATCGAGAAAATGGCTATATTTGAATTTTAGTGGCTACGGATTTGTTTGATCGGGTATTAATTATGTGAAGTTGAAGACGGATTTTTCGAAGGCGTGTATTTATTCTATCTTCAAATATAACTTGCTCGTGCTTAATCCTAGAATGAGGACATGTTTATCTGGTTTCCGGGTTCGGGGTGGTTGGTTGATGACTCGGATAACTATCACTTAAAGGGGTTACATTGTTGTACTCAGTGTCAAGCGCTTAGTCGACATGGATAATTTCAAGAGGTGTTGTACTTATAGACTTCTTCAGTGATGCATTGGGTAATTAGAGATTTCTCCACCGTTCCTCATTCAACAATAGTGCAAGCTTAAGTCACAAGATCGAAGAAGCATTATTCAGTTTCAAGTTTGATGTATCCGGTTCATTCTATCAGTGGTCACTTCAAATTGCCTACAAGGGGGTTGGTAAAGATGGCCATGGAGAGTTTATGAGTAGAGAATTTAGATCAGCAGCTGATTCTCACAAAATATGTAATTCATCTTATTTATTATTCTCACAAGATTTCAGGTACATGTGCGTACGATTTATTGATGGTTCCGAGTTCAAACCATCAAGGGGGAAGAAGAAGACACATTGAACGCACAACGAGTACACATGATGAACTTCATACCTTCTTTTTGATTTGAAGACATTCCGGGATGACATTTGTCATAACCGCAGAGAAAATCAGTGTTTTAACTCGTGGCGTTATCAATATCTAAACGGTACACTACTGATTTGATGTTTAATTGTTTTGTTGTTGCAATTATTCATCATCATTATCCTATATGGAGAGATATGCACTTCCGGGACTTAATTGACTCTGTTGCATCTCCGGAAGAAGATATGTGCATTTCCGGGACTTAATTGACTCTGGTGTTACGATGTCAACTTCATGAATGGGATAAAGTGTATACTTCAGTATTTGAGCTTCATCCTTGGGATTGATTTATTTTCTTCAACTATGTGGGGGAAGAAATGTCTTGATTCTTTCTAGTATGCATAACCTGAACTCTCAGGGGGAAGAAAAATTCAGAAGAATTATTCAAGCGTGAGAAGAGAAGTTGTTGATCTACTTGATGTACCCCTAACTTTCAATCCCTCATAGCAATATTATCATGTTATATGATGGGGTTTGCTTTTTAATTCCGTTGTGCGCTTAATCATTCTAAGCTTTATTCAAAGCTTTGGATTTGCTTATGAGGATTGTCGGTTTAGGGGGAAGCTATTTAAAAGCTTCTACATCAAGTTTATGTGGCATGAATTAGGGGGAAGTTTATTCAGAAGCTTCTCCTTAACCAGAAGTATATGGATTACTTAGCTCGTGCCGTTACAGTATTTCTACTACAACTTACTTTAAAGATGAGTCGTTTTGAAGTGAAGACCTGAAGTCAAAGGCCTCAAAAGACATCATCAGCATTGGACGCTTCATGAAAGCTTTTGTTCTTAATCATTATGTACTTGTTAGGTAGAATATTGTAAGGAATTCTACACGTCGTCCCATGGGGGAAGATTGTTGGAAATTCACTTTATGTGACGACATTTAAGAATTCCCATTAGTTATCATAGTCACACACGCTTAGACTAGACTAGGAAACAATGTATAGTTTAGGTGCGTTGTGGGCTACCCCTCCAAGGCTTCCAAGGAGGGGTGTTGATTGTGTTTCATTTCTTGTTTTAATACATTTTCTTTACTTTCACACACAACCTCTCTTCTCTCTCTCAACCATAGCTGCCACTTTCTTCCACCACCCACCTAGACCACCGGATTACTAAAAAGAAAATCCACAAAAGGAATTACAATTTCTTAAAAATACCAAACTTTTATAAATTTTTAAAAGGGATTACAATGTTTAAAGAGTAAAACTGGAACAAGGCTCTCTCACATGTTGAGGAGTCCTTATATAGGCCACAACGCTGAGATTATAATGCAAAACCCTAGCTACAAAGTCTCTAAAATGCCCTTGAGTCTTCTAGATGCTTGAGGAGATATGAGCTGTCCCATTTGATCATAGACATCCTTTTTAGCTTTGTGACCAAGCAATGAGTGTTAACTGTTGATTTGGCCACGTGGCATTCCTTTGAGAGGAAGTTGAAATATGATTGGTGGACGACTTGAATTGGTAGGGTTCATGAGTGAAGTGGTGAAAGGTTTCAAGTGTGGGATGTAAACGTGTAAGGATGAATTTCAATTTGGTAAAGGTAATTTGGAAAAGCCCCTTTTGTGGTGAAAGTAAAAACTGGGTTGCATACGTGTGAACAGTGGGTGTTTTGATCCTAAAAAGATGGGATTTTATTGTTTGGCGCGTGTTTGTGAATTCAAACTTTAGGAGTGGCAGCTTTAGTCCTTGTATTTTGGGAAAAAGGTTATAACAAGTATTTCAGCCCAAATAAACGCATCCCTTTGTTAATAAACTTTCATATTTCACACTTTTGCCCCAAAACTTTGGTATAAGGGTTTCAAGGGTTTGTTTTGCCAATTTTGAATATTTCAAGGACTGATCTTGGATATTCTTCATCTTTGAAGGTCATCATTGGATGTTTGACATTATGAAGGACCATTGTTGACTATTTTGAATTCTTGAGGGACTAGACTTGCCAAATCTTCAAAGTTGAGGGTCCATTTTGTAATTTTGACAAACTTAAGGGACCAAACTTGTAATTATCAATATACAAGGGTTTTAAGTGTCATTTATTCATAAATGAGGGATCATTCTTGTACTTCTTCAAGTCTTCAAGGTCTTTTCTTTGAGAAAACATAGACTAGGGCCCGGTTTATTGTGCGGCTTCGTTTCTCGTGTTCGTTTTTCCTTGTTTCTTGTGATCTTTTGTAGTTTTCATGATATCCATACCTAAACTACACAAGTAAACAAAAACAAGCATATATATGGTATTTTGATGACATTTTATGCATTTAAAGCCCGAAAACAACGATGAGATCATGTATAAATGCCATCTCATCAAGTATCGGTACCCGATATGATGGATAGGTCAGAAAGCGATGGCATTGTCGGCATTACCGAGTGAAGAATCATTTTGTGATTACTTGAAAAAGATTACCAAATGATCGAGCAATGAAATAAAGGTAAAGTGTTTGTGTTTGTGGTTGTTGAAACAATATGTAATTATCCTTTGGTCGTGTGTTGTTGTGAAAATCTTCAAATAAATGCAAAGTCTAAAATCCTAGAAGTCTTGCAAAAATTGTGAAAAGATCTCGCAATAATTGCTAAGTGAAAGATCTCGCAATACTTGCCTAATAACAAGATCTCGCAATAACCCTGTTGACAAATAATCTTGCAATATCAAACTTAAAGATCTCGCAATATCAGACTTAAAGATCTCGAAAATATTCCTCCAAAGATCTCGCAATAATCACTATGAAGGATCTCGAAATATCCAAGCACAAAAATTCCGCAATATCCCAAAAAAAGGTTTCCGAAATAATTCCCAAAACAAGGTTTCCGCAATAACTCAAGAGACAAGTTCTCATAATATCCCTAAAGTTTCCGCAATACACAGTTTTAAAACCCTAATTATTGCGAAACTTATTGTGGAGGGTTAATATACATAAATGTTACTAAAGTTTGGCAAAAAATTCGATTTGGTTACTAAAGTTTAAAACCTAACAGATAGGTTACTCAAGTTTTGGCTACCGGTGACACAGGTTACCCCGTATGTATTAACCTACTATTACCAGTTTAATGTCTATGTGTAATTAGTTTTCTATTTTATTGCAGTCTACGTGACAGTCTACTCTCCTTTTTGTTATGTGTGATTTAGTGTAACAGTATGATCCCCAATAGTAATATCATCAGATTTTTGTTACTAATATACAAAAAACATTTTCCATACTATTACATTCATCAGCACCTTACAACACCACTAATATAAATCACACTACAACATGACGGTGGTTGGAGTAATGGTTTAAGGTTACAAGTTGGGACCGTGGTGGTTGGATTGGTTGGTACGACTCACGGCCATGGACGCACTGCGATCATTGTTATGTTCCCTCTTTCCATCTCATATTCTATCTGCCGTTTCTCTCCTTTAAACCATATAAAGTCCGACCCATCTATCTAAAAATTTCTGGTGGGTGACCGTGGCAGTTGGATTGGTTGTTACGACTCGCGACCATGGACGTACCGCCATCATTGTTATGTTCCCTCTTTCCATCTCATATTCCATCCGCCGTTTCTCTCCTCTAAACCATATAAAGTCCGATCCATCTATCTAAAAATTTCCGGTGGGTTGAAAGCCTTAATGTTTTCCAGTGGTTAATAGTTTTCGGTGAAACCAATCAAGACCAACATCGTCACTCTTTGTTCTTGAATCCTTAATCACCGGCTACTACTATCAACTGAAGGACACTTCATCCTAACGATCTGAAACCTGAGTACGTATGCGAGAGACCAACTCAATCATGAACTAATGTAGCGTTAGTGAACAAAATGTAGATAACCAAATGGAGGGTAACTCACATGCATCTCGACGTAACACATTATGCACAAGAGTTATCGATTCGGAAGTGTGGTAATGGAAACAACGTATAACATAGGAAAATGGCTTCTGGTGCCTCAGCGGTGCTTTTCTCGCCGAAGTGAATGATTCAAAAACCAAGATATGCCAAAGGGAGTGATTACTTTTCCCACCGAAGAACCACGCGAGGAAAGGCGGATGAACGAGCGTTGGAGGTTTGCTTTGATAGGTGTGAAAACACCCATCTTTTCTACCACTTAATTACATTAAAACTGGACCTAAACGTATATTTTATGTCGTAAATGGCGGAATTATGCGTGGTTTGTGTTTTTATTGTGTTTCAGGGTCAAAATGTGAAAAGGAAAGAAAACACGGTCTTTCACGAGCTTTTATAGAAGAAAACGACAAAAGACGAAGTCGAAAGATCAAGAGTGGAAAAAGAACGGAAGTCCAAGACCAATTCGAAGATTTATCGAAGAAAAAGTCAAAGACGGAAGTTTAATAAAAAAAAAGCCGAAGAACTCGAGTCTAATAAATAAACAAATTATAAGACGAGTTTAATTAATCCCTAGACAAAGTCGATAAAGTCGAAGAACTTAAAAGACGAGAAGACGTGAAGAAAGAAAGAAAGAAGAGGCAACACATGCACCTCCCCATTTCCTATAAATACCCTCCTAAACTCATTTAGGAGGGTTGGTTAGTTTTAGTTTAGCTTAGTTTTCTTTCATCTTTGTAGGTGATTCTAGAGAGAGAAAGTGACAGTTTCTCTCACTAGAATCCCAAGCTTTCATCTTCCTTTCTTGTTTTTGATCAAGTCTTTACCTTTGTTAATTTAATTCTTGTTTTAATCTTATTCTTATTCTACCTTTCTTAGCTTTTTATTTGTGCTTAATCCGAAATTTCTTTACAAGATTTGTTTAAGCTTCACGTTTGATTTATTAAAAAGTTTATCTTTTTGTTAATCTTTAAGTTTTCATACGAATCAAGCTTTGAGCTTGACATGCTTATTGGCTTAATTTGTGTCTAGCTTATTTGTTTTAAGTTTTCTTAAAAGTTTTAGTCTTTTTAAAGTTTGTTTATTTTGCGTTTTTATAAAGTTTATGAATTTTGTCTTTTAAAAAGCTTTCAAATTTATGCTTATTAAGTTGTTCAAGTTTCGGTTTAGTAGCTTATTGTATGTGCTTATTATGTTTTAAGCTTACCACCATTTTCGGATTTATTGGTTTCCATCGCAATATAAGGGTTTTATACATTCCGACGGGCAGCCTATGTTCCATCGCAATAACCATTCTTGGTTCTACTTTGCGATGACTTGTGTTTCATCCCCCTTATTCCGATCGGGATTGCGATCGCTCATTGCGATCGCATATTCCGACGGAGTTTAAGGTTTCTTTAAGTCGAAATGCTGCCCAATTTTCTATAGCCACTTTCCGATGAATTTTGGTACTTTAGTTATTCCGACAGTTTTTATTTTTTAGACATTTCGATAGTTTAAAATAAAATAAAAAAAATAAAAAAAAAAATAAAAAAAAATAAAAAAAAAACATTCCGATACAACAAACCACATTCCGATGGATTTACATTTACACATTGCGATGGATTAAAGAATGTCATGCTAGCTTGCTAGCTTACATTCTTTTCCCGCTCTTTTTTAAGCTAGTAGCTTGCTAGCTTGAGCTAGCTGGCTGCTAGCTTGTTTGTTTATTGTTTTTGTTCCGTAATCGTCTAGTTTAATCTGAAAGTTGTTGCGATTTTATTTCTGACAGTCACGTATTTTTAGTTAATTTTTTCGTCTAATTTTAAAATTAATATTTTTTCATAAGGTTCAAGTTTTATCTTTTATTTAGTACCCGCTTTAGGTTTTGCCTCGTTTAATTTTAAAGTACCCACTTAGTTTTATTCTCTCCTTTTTCATTAAGTAAACTTTATTTTCGAGTCGATAGTTAATTTCTTCGTTTAGTTTTATTTTTATTAATTGTTTCGCTTTAAATTACATTTTATTATTTGTTTTACTATTAGTTTTAATATCGTTTTAACTTTTAATTTTTAATATTCACTTTGTTTTACTTTTATTATTTGTACTTGTCTTTAGTTCGTTTTTAAATACTTTTCGCATTTACTTTTTAATTAGTTATAGATAATCAACTTCCCTTTTTCTTAACCAAAAACAATTGAGTCACACTTTGAACCGGAAATCAATTCGATTAGACACCGAGAAAACGAACTTCTTTTCAATTAGTAAAATCTGTGTATTAAATGGCGCCGCTGCCGGCTCTTTTCGTGAAGATCGAAGGTTTTTTGTGAATGACGCGTTGGATTTTGGGATCCGTTCACTCGTGAACGTTATTTTTCGTATCAAAAATTTTCAAAAAAAATCCAAAAACATTTGAAAAATAAAAAGCATTTCTTTTTCAAAGTTTTGCACCAAAAATATTCTTCTTGCTTATCTATCTTTCTTTATGGATTTTTATGTCCATTGCGTCCGGTGTGGGAAACAATTATCTGGGAACAACTCTTGTCAATGGTGTACATGTGAGCGGTGCGGAAACGATATCGACTACACACAATTCGGATTTTGTCACTTGTGCAACTCGACTAATTCACTCTTTTTGAACCCACCTCCTGTTCCCCCGTGCATCTATTGTGGAAGCGATTCTCATTGGCATGTTTCGTGCCCGGTTCGATACCCGTATGGTCACGGGCAAGAACCGGGGTACAATTATGACAATGATAATAGCTATCCACAAGACGCACTTGATTTTTCTCCATACCCGGTTTGCAACAACTGTGGGGGTCCTCACGATACCTATTATTGTCAACCAATGAATTGTTATGAGCCAAATCCGTGTCCTCAGTTTTCTTCACCTATGGATTATTATGAACCAAACCCGGTTTCTAATTATTCTCAACCGATGAACAACTATGAGCCTCAACCTTGCTATAATTCCGGTTTTCAAAATCTTGAGCCCCCACCGCACTCACTCGATCATCAGCCTCGTCACGGGATGAGTTACCAAGAACCAATTGACGATCTTGCTACAGCCTTGCAAGCACAAAGAAACGATCTTGATGCAGCTTTTCAAGAACAAAGCAAAGAGCTTTTACACACGCTGCAAACTTATATGAAGTCATTATTACAGCAGCGAGATCGGACGAGTACTCATATCCCTGAGATTATTATTGGCCCTTTAGGTAATGAGGAGAGCGATGACGATATTGAGGTTATTTTCGACGAGGAGGAATTTCTAAAGCAAAGCAAAACTTCTCCCCTTCCTCCTTCGTCTATTGCTATCACACCCGAGGAGCCCGTTGGCTCTCTCATAATGGAGGATCAGCATCTTGACATTATCTCGGCTATGGAATCGGACAAATCCCTAAAGTCTAGTGTCGAGGAACTTGTCGTCATCCCAAGTGAGCCCGCGGGTGTTCCGGAAAATTTGTGTGATGTGCCGACTTTTGTGGAGCTTACGGACAAGTTTGCTTCGCTAGTCAATGATCACATACTCACAACTCCACATCCGATATTTGATCCTCCCAACGAGAGTTCAACATGTGGTGAGTATGATGATTTCGTCTTCGAGCCTGAGATTGCGGAAATTATCGACCGAGAGCTAGCTCTTTTGCCTCCGCTTCCACATACAAGCGAGGTCGACTTTTCCAAAATCGATGCCGAACTTGATGAGTTGGAACGTCTTATTTTTCATAATAATGACGAACCAACTCACATGCCCAAACATCCTATTCTCGAGGAGTTACCTAATCAACACTCCTCTTATGAGAATTACGTTTACCACATTCGTGAGGATTTAACTTATCAACAATCCCCACAAATGAATGATGGTTTCGTACTTGATCGTGGTTTTCTCAAACGAGTTTCTACACTCCTTCTCTACGATCATGAGGATAAATGCTTTGACCCGGGAGGTGACATGGACCATTCTATGATTGATACTTCTTCGGTTTTGCCAATTGGTCTGCCTCCATTGTCTTTGGAGGATGACAATGTGATTCCCTTACCCACCCCACCTCCCGTCAGTCTGGACTTCACTTGCTTTTCTGGTATTGAGAGGACCTTTTTACCATTCAAGACTTATCCTCCTGCCTCTCCTCTATTGATGTCCTCCGGGAACGAGGACAAGGTCTTTGATCCCGGTATTACATACGAGGCTTCCCCATGGATCATTTAATTCGGGGACGAGTCAGGCTCGTGACTCGGTTAACAAAAACAAGCGCTTTTTGGGAGGCAACCCAATTATCTATCTATCTTTCCTGTTTTCACCATAAGTGTCGGGGGGAGCCCCGTTGGTGTTTCTTGTTCTCTTTCTTATCATATGCAGGGATTAGAGCTTCAAAGACACACTCTTGATGACTTTTGACGAACCGTGATTCCGTGTTCCCTTCTTCCCGGTTCTATCCTAAACTCTTTTCGATTCACTATTTTATATTTCTCAATATTAAAATAGGAATCTCTTTAGTTGTCTTTTCCTTAACGAGATTTAAACAAAGTGCACAATGTCCTAAGTGTAGGGGAGTTTACTCCCACATGCTTAAACATTGAGGACAATGTTTATATTAAGTGTAGGGGGACTTCTATCGAAGTTAAGTGGTCTTTTCCTTGTATTTGCCCTCATTTTAACAGGAAAATCAATTTTCGACATTTTTCAAAATTTTTAATCTATTTTGGCCTAGTTGTAGTCTCCTTTATTTTTGTTACTTTCTAGCATTTTAATAAAATGGTTTTAGCAAGTTTAGATATCTTAGATATATTAGGCCCGTTGTGAATATTTTGACTCAACCCGAGTTTACTTATCCAAGTTCACTCTAGCTAGTATCCTTAACCATGTAGACCTTAATTGGTTTATTAGGCTAAGCATCCACGAGTCTCATTCCTTGAGATTTTAAATTATGGAGAACGAGAAATGATAGAGTTGGTTACAAGTTTGGTATTCTCTCATTAACTTATGTGAGTTAATTATGATCTTTTTCTCCCATCACTTGCTAATAAATTATCTGCAATAAGTAAGGTCGTACGATTTGAAAAGTTACTTAGCTTCTAGCCCAAGATCGTTTAAAAGTTGCTCGGTAATGATAAGAGTTCATAGCCAAGGCATAACTTATGAAGCGGGGTGCGAAGATTGGCGAGTCCGAAAAGGCCCTAACAAGGCATGAGGATTCAATTTTATTGCTGAAGATCCAAAGTGATGTGAAAAGCATTATTCCCAAAATCAATATGAAGGATAAAGACTCACGACGAAAAGCAATCAACTCCCATAAAGATCATGGAGAAGTCTATCCGAAAAGACCCTAACAAGGTATGAGGATAAATAGATCCAAGTCCGAAAAGGAGGCGGATCGTTGTATCTCAAAATCCCAATTAGAGATTAAAGAAATAATCATGAAGTCGTGGTCAACAAAGTTGGAGTACCTCTCAAAAGTCTCCAAGTGAAGGAACTCTATGAACGATGAGAAGACCATTATCTCAAGAACGTCTCTCAAGATATGAAGTATGAAGTACATGCCAAATATCGGCCCGAGAAAGATCTCAAATCGCGAACCAAGTTATGCCAAGATATGAACTTTTTGATATCCCGAGAAGCAGTTTTAAGAGATTTTGTCCTTTAGCTAACTATTGATCAAATCGTCCTACTTTGCTTTCAGCTTAAATAAACTATCGAAATAAGTCCAACAATGCATCTTCATGATCATTCTAAGACAAAAAAAATAAAATATAAGAGATACCCATAGGAATAAGGGAGTTTGAGTGATTAATTGAACCGCATGAGTAAATGTTTGTTATGCTAACTTGTACTAACAATGATCTTGTTTTTAAGCTTGGCATGGGGAACGTGAAACTTGAGGGTGATAAACATTCATGACATACAAGCCCTAATGTAAGTCTTAGATTTCTTTACAAGTTTCTTCCTTGTTGCATCTTGTTATTTTCTATCTTTTTGATTTTCCTTAGTTGTTTAATAAAGGCCAAGGTAGGTTGATTATGATGGAAAGTGTAAACCTTGCTTTATTGCTAAGCATTGCATGAGGGCATTGCAATGGTTAAGTGTAGGGGATTTGATAGGTGTGAAAACACCCATCTTTTCTACCACTTAATTACATTAAAACTGGACCTAAACGTATATTTTATGTCGTAAATGGCGGAATTATGCGTGGTTTGTGTTTTTATTGTGTTTCAGGGTCAAAATGTGAAAAGGAAAGAAAACACGGTCTTTCACGAGCTTTTATAGAAGAAAACGACAAAAGACGAAGTCGAAAGATCAAGAGTGGAAAAAGAACGGAAGTCCAAGACCAATTCGAAGATTTATCGAAGAAAAAGTCAAAGACGGAAGTTTAATAAAAAAAAAGCCGAAGAACTCGAGTCTAATAAATAAACAAATTATAAGACGAGTTTAATTAATCCCTAGACAAAGTCGATAAAGTCGAAGAACTTAAAAGACGAGAAGACGTGAAGAAAGAAAGAAAGAAGAGGCAACACATGCACCTCCCCATTTCCTATAAATACCCTCCTAAACTCATTTAGGAGGGTTGGTTAGTTTTAGTTTAGCTTAGTTTTCTTTCATCTTTGTAGGTGATTCTAGAGAGAGAAAGTGACAGTTTCTCTCACTAGAATCCCAAGCTTTCATCTTCCTTTCTTGTTTTTGATCAAGTCTTTACCTTTGTTAATTTAATTCTTGTTTTAATCTTATTCTTATTCTACCTTTCTTAGCTTTTTATTTGTGCTTAATCCGAAATTTCTTTACAAGATTTGTTTAAGCTTCACGTTTGATTTATTAAAAAGTTTATCTTTTTGTTAATCTTTAAGTTTTCATACGAATCAAGCTTTGAGCTTGACATGCTTATTGGCTTAATTTGTGTCTAGCTTATTTGTTTTAAGTTTTCTTAAAAGTTTTAGTCTTTTTAAAGTTTGTTTATTTTGCGTTTTTATAAAGTTTATGAATTTTGTCTTTTAAAAAGCTTTCAAATTTATGCTTATTAAGTTGTTCAAGTTTCGGTTTAGTAGCTTATTGTATGTGCTTATTATGTTTTAAGCTTACCACCATTTTCGGATTTATTGGTTTCCATCGCAATATAAGGGTTTTATACATTCCGACGGGCAGCCTATGTTCCATCGCAATAACCATTCTTGGTTCTACTTTGCGATGGCTTGTGTTTCATCCCCCTTATTCCGATCGGGATTGCAATCGCTCATTGCGATCGCATATTCCGACGGAGTTTAAGGTTTCTTTAAGTCGAAATGCTGCCCAATTTTCTATAGCCACTTTCCGATGAATTTTGGTACTTTAGTTATTCCGACAGTTTTTATTTTTTAGACATTTCGATAGTTTAAAATAAATAAAAAAAATAAAAAAAAAAAATAAAAAAAAAATAAAAAAAAACATTCCGATACAACAAACCACATTCCGATGGATTTACATTTACACATTGCGATGGATTAAAGAATGTCATGCTAGCTTGCTAGCTTACATTCTTTTCCCGCTCTTTTTTAAGCTAGTAGCTTGCTAGCTTGAGCTAGCTGGCTGCTAGCTTGTTTGTTTATTGTTTTTGTTCCGTAATCGTCTAGTTTAATCTGAAAGTTGTTGCGATTTTATTTCTGACAGTCACGTATTTTTAGTTAATTTTTTCGTCTAATTTTAAAATTAATATTTTTTCATAAGGTTCAAGTTTTATCTTTTATTTAGTACCCGCTTTAGGTTTTGCCTCGTTTAATTTTAAAGTACCCACTTAGTTTTATTCTCTCCTTTTTCATTAAGTAAACTTTATTTTCGAGTCGATAGTTAATTTCTTCGTTTAGTTTTATTTTTATTAATTGTTTCGCTTTAAATTACGTTTTATTATTTGTTTTACTATTAGTTTTAATATCGTTTTAACTTTTAATTTTTAATATTCACTTTGTTTTACTTTTATTATTTGTACTTGTCTTTAGTTCGTTTTTAAATACTTTTCGCATTTACTTTTTAATTAGTTATAGATAATCAACTTCCCTTTTTCTTAACCAAAAACAATTGAGTCACACTTTGAACCGGAAATCAATTCGATTAGACACCGAGAAAACGAACTTCTTTTCAATTAGTAAAATATGTGTATTATGCTTCTTCGGACGTGTGAGAAACATTTGTTGTAATACAACTAGTATCATCTCACGTGACTTGTCAGCTTGTATATAAGTATAAATTTTCTTCCTAACATGCTCTAGTGATATTTTTTTTTTTGAGCAAGAGGCTCTAGTGATATAAAAACAAACAACCGAATGGACAAGATGTACAGTGGGGGAAGTATATATAAAATATTTGATGTGGTATAATTTAAAATGGGCTGGGTCCCACAAAAATCTAACTTGTTTAGTAAAACCGCTCATCAACCGGTAGCCCATCATGCGAGTAACGAGAATGTAACATTTTTTAAAGTTCAGTAACTCATACAATAAACATGTATACTTGAGTAACCTAACTGTCACAATTTTAACTTTAGTAACGTAATCGAATTTTTGAGCAAACTTTAATAACTTTTGTGTATATTAACCCTATTGTGGAAAGATTCCGCAATAAAGCTGATGATTCCACAATTAATGAAGAAAAACGAGATTTTTTGCCAAAAATTCGTGTTTTTGAACGAACCAAAGTACCCAAATCCCTACCACAACTATCTTGGAGATATCTAAATCACTTGGAACAAAAAGACACGGAATTTTTTTTGAAACTTGGGTTATATGCTCTAAAACTCACGAACCGATATAACTAAACCATAAACAACACAAAGCACACCTGTATTTCATCTCATGGCTCTTGATACCAATTATAAAATATTGGTAATCTTGAATCACAAGTGAGGTTGATGTTCTAAAGAGAGAAAGTAGAGAGAGAGAAAGATGAGAGAAAATGTGTAAATGTATATTGAAAAGTGAAACAACCAACACCCCTTTCCATGAAGGAAAAGGGTTTATATACCCAAGTCCATAAACAGACTTGGGCCTTCGGCCCATGAACATTCTCATAGATCGGCTTTTCTTAATGTATTACTATAACTATACTACGAGCCCGTACTATATTGTTGGAGTGACCGAGACTTTCTAACTATAAAAACATATTTCCAACATCCCGAAAGGCCAAGCTAATTGGTCAATTATTTAATAGAAAAAATCCCCCTCAAAGAGGTCGAGGTAATTCGTGATTTCGAGCTAAATCCCTTTAAAAATTTCATAACCTTTAGAAAGATGGTAGAATTCTCGGGAACTATGCCTATCAATCACAAGGGAAATAAATGGCAAGGTATGATTTTTCATTGATAGGTGGAGTTGGGAAACACCACCTATAGATGGAAGTGGGTTGTAAAACCCGCATAAAATACCATGAACAGTACACTACATAAAAACAAGACTAAACTAAAACTTTCTATTTATAATATACGACACGTGTCACGAGAATTAAATTACAAGAACTACGTATATTATTAATGCACGTTAAATAGTATGTATAATATTTAATTCAAGACACCACAAACAAGAATACATATGTATATTATTTAAGTCACGAAAAACAAATGAAATGGTGTTGGGCTTTATGTTGGGTCGCTATAAAGAGAAAAGAAAAGGGATGGATTTATGGCCCGGCCCATTTAAAATCCATGTGTACCATTTACTTCCCAAGGAATTCATTATACATTTTTTTAGAAAAGATAAAAGAAACACTACCTTTCTTCTTCCTTGAGCCACGACAGCCACCCAACACACAAGGACGATTTTTGGTGATTTGATCTTCGGTTTTATGTGTACGTGTTCGTGTTTCAATCCACTTTTCATCCACGCAATCGATATAAACAAAACCTTAACCTTTTTATTATTATTTGATTTATATAAACACGAATCTTAAAAACATAATTAAAAACATGTTTATGATTAAGGATTAAACAAGAAAAGGGTTGTTCGGGTTTTGTTTTGTTTCAGTGCACACAAACCGAGAGCCATGGCTCTCGATGGGCTTTTCCACCAACAACAGAGACCCCACTATGTGGCTAGGTGGTGTTTTTGGTTCGGAGAGCAGCAAGAAAGGCCCCCACGGTGGGGAACTTTGGCAAAGTAGTGGGAACCAAGACCTTTGAAGGTCTCAGTAGGTAGTTTGGCTCAGTGGGGGAAGCATCGGCTAGGCCGGTGTGAACTGATGAAACCTATAGATTCGGATCTTTAGGCTGCTAGGAACGATTCTCATTCACTTGTTTGAATCAAGGTGGAATAGAATTAAAACCATTTAACAAGGTGTTTATACATAAGAACACAAGATGAATTACTCCCAACGTAACTTGTATTATTAAACACAAATAACATCTAGACGTGTATACATTAATCCCACGTCTAGAACACAAATATTGACTTAGGTTTACATTTTGATAGTAGGAATTGAATGAATAAACCTAGTACCATTGGTTCCTTTTATAGTGCAAGGAATAGGGTTTACAATAGATAATAACAAATAAACATAAAATATTCTATTTAAATAAACTATATTCTATTGGATTCGATCTAAGTTTGGAATGAGAATCAGTCCACAATATATCAAATATATCCCAATTGATGAAACCTATAGATTCGGATCTTTAGGCTGCTAGGAACGATTCTCATTCACTTGTTTGAATCAAGGCGGAATAGAATGAAGAACGTTTAACAAGGTGTTTATACACAAGAACACAAGATGAATTTCTCCCAACGTTACTTGTATTTTTAAACACAAATAACATCTAGACGTGTATACATTAATCCCATGTCTAGAGCACACATATTTCTTTAGGTTTACATTTCGATAGTAGGAATTGAATGAATAAACCTAATACCCTTGGTTCCATTTATAGTGTAAGGAATAGGGTTTACAAGAGATAAGAATAAATAAACATAAAGTATTCTATTTAGATAAACTATATTTTGAATATATCGCTCCACAATATATCAAATATATCCCCTAAATAGAATTCCATCACCGTCCATATTATGTCAGCGGCTAAAACTCACGTGTCACCATCACCACATAATATGTTCATGTTTTCTTTGTTTTGAGTTTCTGCCACATCAACTTTTAGACCCAACAATTTCCCCTAGTTGATGTCGGCAAAGCTCTTTGTGTATCTCTTGTAAGTGGTACATCATCTTCAAATTGCTTCCCATCAAGTCAAGCATGTATATCTTCCCCTTTTTGTCACATCAAATAGGGAAGGAAACAATGTATGCAATTGAAGATTCTCCAAATGTAGGCTTTGTGTAATGACCTTGAAGAAAAATAAAAACAATAATCTTGATGTAGAAGTAGAATAACCCACACCTATGTTCCATGTCTTGTATTATCCACGTGACGTTGAACTTATACCGATAGGAAAATATAAGTAGACCTCAATCCCATTGTCAAAATCCTCATCCTTTTGTGAGACACTGAGCACGATAATGTAACTCCTTCAAGTGATAGCAAGGTATCTAGTTTCTAGATTTGACAAGTCTTCGTCACCAAACATTTAAGCACGAACAAGTTACATTCAAACCAATGGGGTGCTACCCATGATTTAAAGATATGATAAAACATAACCTCGCGAAAATCTACTTTAAGCATCAAATATACCATACGAATTCTTCCTCTTAAGCATATACTTCTTCTAAGAAAAATATCCGAGCCATAAATATCAAAATGATATTCTGAATAAAAACCAGAGATCCTATGTACTTGTGTGTATAACCTCCTCGTTTTGTGTGCCAAAACCTAACAAAAATCCAAAAAACAACAAATCCTTCATCATCCAATATCCTTCTTTGTCCGAGATTGCATTAGCGTGTGTTGTCCAATGTCGGACAACACTTGTCAGCGGATGAAAACCAATATCTCGGGCAACACAGCCTTTTGCCAGCAGGTGAATTATGCTTTGTCAGCGGCTGAGTTACAAGCGTCAGCGGCTAACTTCATTCTTTTAACAGAGACTGATTATTGATGTGAAATATCCATAAGTCAAAACATTAATAATCCTTTTTACACCACTATTCCAGATGATAACAAAGTCAACCTTTCAAGTGACCACTGCCCTCCACGTGATCTTTATTGTGTATGAGATTATATCATAAATAACATGTTAATCCAATATCACACGTCCCTAATAACTAGGGATTTCTTTTTCAAATCAAGAATCATATCCCATATTCTCCCTTGTTATACGTGAATTATAAATGCTCTAACATTCATACGTATTTGCTGATTTATACCCATAAATCACGTCTAAAAATAAACTATATCCCACAAAATCAGCAAACAAACTCTCATGCGTCCTTTACTTAAAACAGGGAACACTTGCTTTATTGATCAGACCTATTGATCAGACTTTATTCTCGTGTGCATTAACACGTCCTTGTATAGTTTCTTTTTGGCACCTTGGGACCATACACAATTCAAACCAAAAGCATCTATCCAGTTTGCGAATAGTACTAGCATCTGTTATACTTTGAGCTCATGATCACCTGTTGCATCCTTTGTACAACATCCTTATATGTATAAGACATATAATACCTGTACATGTGAACTGCTGCTACTTCCTTCTATCACAGGTCTAGGGTTTGAAAAAACCCTAAAACGAACTCTATGCATCGAAACCCTAGAACATATACTCACATCAGGTTCATCATGCATCATGATCTGCTGCTACAAACCTTCTTTTGTATTCGTCCATGACTGAAAATCAACATGACGCCATCAAGTAATCACTTTCAAGAACATAGATCGAATTAGGGTTTATCATAGAAACCCTAATATGTCAAACCAAGATCCCTGCGCTGCATCTCCATATACCACAATTTGTTGTTATTAAGAATCATAGCACGCTGCTAGGGTTCATCATTGATCCATGATGAATCAACTCCCCAAGGCTAGCAACATATTATCTTGAATAAGCAACAATAAAGAAGTATTCTAGGGTTTATGAACCAAACCCTAAAAACAAAATCTATCTCTGCAGCCAAATTCGTTCACCAATAACTCCTTCAAAAGAGCTCAGATCAAAGATCCCTCCATTGAGATCCAATTCACATGTGTCAAGAACCTACAGCTCGAATTTTACAACGATCCAACGGTTAACGATGGAGATATGCCCTTCTGAATACTGCTGCGCACACAAAACTACCAGAAAAAGCCTACACGGTTTTTTCTTCTTTCTCACCAACATGGACACCTTGTTGATCCTAGCATCGAGAGCCACGAGGCTCTGATACCAACTGAATTCCATCAGCGTCCATATTATGTCAGCGACTAAAACTCACGTGTCAGCGTCACCACATAATATGTTCATGTTTTCTTCGTTTTGAGTTTCTGCCATATCAACTTTTAGACCCAACAATCTTCCCCTAGTTGATGTCGGCAAAACTCTTTGTGTATCTCTTCTAAGTTTTACATCATCTTCAATTGCTTCCCATCAAGTCAAGCATGTATATCTTCCCCTTTTTGTCACATTAAATAGGGAAGGAAACAATGTATGCAAACGAAGATTCTCCAAATGTTGACTCTATGTAATGACCTTGAAGAGAAAAAAAAATAATCTTGATGTAGAAGTAGAATAACCCAAACCTATGTTCCATGTCTTGTATTATCCACGTGACATTGAACTTATACCGATAGGAAAATATAAGTAGATCTCGATCCCATTGTCAAAATCCTCATCCTTTTGTGAGACACTGAGCACGATAATGTAACTCCTTCAAGTTATAGGAAGGTATCTAGTTGCTAGATTTGACAAGTCTTCGTCACCGAACATTTAAGCACGAACAACTTACCTTCAAACCAATGGGGTGCTACCCATGATTTAAAGATATGATAAAACATAACCTCGCGAAAATCTACTTCAAGCATCAAATTTACCATAAGAATTCTTCCCCTTAACCATATACTTCTTCTAAGAAAAATATCCGAGACATAAATATCAAAATGATATTCTGAATAAAAACCAGAGATTCCATGTACCTGTGTGTATAACCTCCTCATCTTGTGTGCCAAAACCTAACAAACATTCAAACAACAGCAAATCCTTCATCATCCAATATCCTTCTTTGTCCGAGATTGCGTTAGCGTGTGTTGTCCAATGTCGGACAACACTTGTCAGCGGATGAAAACCAATATCTCGGGCAACACAGCCTTTTGTCAGCGGGTGAATTATGCTTTGTCAGCGGCTGATGTGACACCTCGGGTAGGGTCAAAATATGCGGAATTATCAACGGAGATGTCACAAGGGTGGATCGATAGCATATAGTCCATAGAGCATAAGATAAAGAGTTATTCAAATTAGATTACATGTTTATTAAACAAATAAATAAAAATTGTCTTTAACATGTCATAAGTAGATTGTTCATTTTCCCCAAATGGAACCCTTGACGATTCCTACAATGCAGATTTCATAGATGCTTGAGTCCATGCACATATCTCGTTCTAACTTCATTTCCCTGAGATAAACATGCTTAGAGGGTCAACATAAAGTTGGTGAATTTACAGATTTTAACATTAATTAGTTTGGACATACATTAATCATATAAGTAACAATGCACAAAGCATTCTTACTAAAAAGTAGATTACGTTTTCTATTACTCGAAACTAAAGCTTAATCTTCCATAGTCCTCAACAGATGAGGACGTAGTGTCTTACAAAAAGACACCCAAACCCAGTTCCAACATTGTATACATCTGTTGTCCCAGCCAAGGCACAGTGAGCATGACTCACCCAGATGGGGATGGTCAATCCTTAATAGATCTATTTATAACATTCGGGCGATTTACAACAATTTAACAGTTTCTATAATAGTCAATCATAGTCAAGTTTATACAATTTAGTTATGTCCATTTTAAAATAGTTGCATGTTTTCTCCCCCGTAGAGGAAAAGTTTAACAATAGTTATATGGGGCTGTAAACTCACCTGGGAGTTGGCAATAGCTGTATAACACGAATATCCAAATAACGCTCACGGCAAAAGTTATGCCTAATCAAATAGTACAGTCTTAATAGATAGTACAAAGAACATATGTGTATGCTTATACAGATTTTTAGTCAGTTCATTTATGCTACGGTATCTATCTAAATAACCGTAGTACAAGTATTAACAATATCCACTTAAACTTATCTATATAAGTTTTACAGTTAAGTAAACACAAAAATGTTCTACTTAAAATATTAGTTCACGTTCATAGTTCATGTATTATAATCATTCATTTAAACTTACTATTAAGTTTCGTAATTAAGTAAACCTAAAATGTTCTACTTAATATTAGTTTACGTTCGTAGTTCATTGTACCACCCCCATAAAGCGGGTATCACAGTGGTGGATCGATGAGTAAATAGCTTACAAAGCACAGATCATAATTATATGATTTTTGAAATACAATTGATGTAAGCATTGAATTGGTACAATCATTTAAATCGTTGAATAACATTTGTTATGAATATCCCAGTAAAAGATAATCCCCCGTCATTTTTATGCTCCTAAATGATGCTCAATCCATGCTCAAATAATCTTGCTAAATAACCTGGGAAAAACATGCTTAAAACAGTCAACATAAAGTTGGTGAATTTACAGATTTTAACAATTAATTAGTTTGGACATTCAATAATCATAGAAGTAATAATGCACATAGCATTCTTACTAAAATGTAAATAACATTTGTTTATTATTATAAACTGAAGCTTAACCCCATAGTCCTCAACAGATGAGGACGTAGTGTCTTACAAAAAGACACCCATTCCAGTTCCAACATGGTATACGTCTGTTGTCCCGGCCAAGGCACAGTGAGCATGACTCACCCAGACGGGGATGGTCAATCCCTAATAGATCTATTTATAACATTCGGGCGATTTACAACAATTTAACAATTTCATTAATAATCAATCAATAATCAAGTTTATACAATTCAGTTATGTCCAATATATGTTTGCATATTTTCTTTCCCAAAAAGGGAAAGTTTTAACAAAGTTTATATGGGGCTGTAAACTCACCTGTTCAACACAGCTCAAGGATGATCAAGTATATAATTGCTAAGCACACAGTACATCAAACACCTAAGCAATTAAGTATGTTTCAGTATATGCATAAATAATAAATGCATGCAGTCTAATAGGTCGTAAGTTTATTCTGATTATCAATATATATATATATATATATATATATATATATATATATATATATATATATATATATATATATATATATATATATATATATATATATATATATATATATATATATATATATATATATATATATATATATATATATATATATATATATATATATATATATATATATATATATATATATATATATATATATATATATATTATATATATATATATATATATATATATATATATATATATATATATATATATATATATATATATATATATATATTTATTTATATATATATATATATATATATATATATATATATATATATAATATATATATATATATATATATATATATATATAATATATATATATATATATATATATATATATATATATATATATATATATATATATATATATATATATATATATATATATCAAAGTATATATTTAATTATTTAAATATATTGTTATGAAGATGGTTAAGTGTGCATGTTGTTTATCCACTGTTTCCGTGTATTCCCGTTGTTTATAAAATGTGTATGACATTGTAGTCTTTTAAAATAAATTATTAATCTCATTAAATAATTTATTAGATTCCAAGAATAATTAATAAGTTATTGTTAATCAAATCTTGGTTTATAACATGTTGATAGAAATATTATTTTTTATTCTAGAATAGTTTTCGTGTACTAATAGTGGCTATTTTATAAGGACAGTGGGAATAACATGTGAACAGTGGTTAGGTTAGTCTAGCAGTGGTAACTGAATAGCTAGCAGTGGGAACGGTTAAGATTAGCAGTGGAAACTGTAAAGCTAACAGTGGGAACTGTTAAGCTTAACAGTGGAAACTGTAAAGCTAACAGTGGGAATTGTTAGGCTATCAGTGGGAACTTTTGGGTAGTTAATATTAACGGTGGTAAGTTATACATGGTTAGTGGTAAGGTATAATTATCGGTGGGAACATTACAACTAACGATGGTAATACTACATGCATGTCTATATTATATATATATGCCTGAGCTATAACCTCATAAGCTAACGCATCCTTGTCGTCATCAGCAACCCCAAACGCCCCCTAAAGTCAGCCAGCAGTCCCAAACAGCCCTTTAAAGCTTTCTGCAGTCCCAAACACCCCCTTATTCAGTAGATCCAAACACCCCCGAAGCTATATGACAGCAGATATTGGCCCCAAATTACTTGAATGTCTCTTTCGACAACAAATCTAAATAGATCCGTATGGATCTATGTCATTCCAACGCACCCTTAATAGATTTCTGCCCAAAACCAAACAACCCCTTAAATGACTGCTAATCAGCAGATCCAAACGCACCCCATGTGGGTCTTTTAAGCAGATCCGAGCACCCTCCTCTCCCTTTGCCGTGTATAACTCGAAACAACCACACCTCAGTTGGCGGCTGTTGGTGGAGGTGGTCGCGAAGGAGCATCGTGGTGATGATGGCCCCCGTTGCGAATGGAGATGGCTGCTGGTGGATGAGGGCTGCGGCTGGAGATGATGAAGGTGTCACTGCAGGTGGCTGCACGGTGGCTGTGGTGGCCACGAATGGGGGTGGATCACATGCATGGTGGCGGCTAGATGGTAATGATGACGGCTGGTGTAGATGGCCACAAAAGGTGGCGGCTGGAGTATATTTCTGAGCCAAACACCCTCAATATGAGGTGGCGGCTGTGGTGGTCACGAACAAACCATGATAGTGGTTGGTGGCCACGATTAGTGGTGGACGATGACAGATGGAAGGCAGCAGGGGCTGCGGTGGTGGTGATGATGCAAGGTGGGGATGGCTGTGTGGTTTAAACCACAACCGTGGTGGTGCACATCATAGATCTACTCGATCTATAGGATAAGTGTGGCAGCGGAATTATTTTGTGGTGGCCGGAAAATGTGACGGCTGCCAAGGAGGAGGGAGAAGTGTGTGTGTAATATTAGCGTTAGGGTTAAAGTGGGGATGAAACAATAGTTCTCCCTTTTTATATGCACTAGTTAATTACAAAGTGGAAGGTTCCTAGTAGTGTAGGGACTAAAGCGTAACTTATTTTATACTTTCGTTAATACATGGTTCGAGGCTTGTTTACATTTTATAAAATTAGTTTCGTTTTTCGAAAACCGCGTCATTGATCTTAGAATCATTTTTCCAATAAAACGGAGTATTTATATGTCATATAAATACGAAGAACGTGTTCGTTTATTTAAACGACAAGTATTTGTCATTAATCTTTTGTATAACGTAAGTACCGTTTTAGTAGAAATACTTCTCATTTAATCATTCCGTAGATAAATTTAATATTAAACAATTTAATCAAATTGTTTATCAAGTATTTCTCGACAATAATTTGTGTAGTTAAATTATTGAATTGTCGGTACGCGGTTTGTATGACTTTTGTCAAATTTTCAAATCCGATGATTTTTGTATGATTCAAAAAGGGTTTTGAAACATACTTCGTTATTATTTAATGAACGAAAAATCTCGGGTTTTACATCATCCACATGCCACCTCGAGTTTCGTCCTGGAAACTCGATTACTATTACTAGGTTGAGAAATGATCTAGGATCATTGAGTAGATTTTTATTACATTATTCTCATGGTAAAATCATGGATTTTACAACACCATCCCGTTATTTTAGCTTCGTCCTCGAAGCTATTAAAAACTTTGTCATCTGTTAGGGTATAGATGTCATAGATCTAAAGGTTCGTCTTAGACATGCTTAGAAACAAATGGTGCCAAAAATGTAAGGAGATAGTTATTTGGATTGCTCTATAAGTCCGATTGGGCAGTATCTGAGTGATGCTACCATTACGGATGAATAGAAAGCAATGCAAAGAGATCTTTATCCGGGTCGCTCTATATATCCGATTGAGCAGTATTTGGATGCTGCTACTACTATGGATGGATAGTATTATCCGAAGGTTTGACCTTTAATCCGATATAGCGATAGAAGCTCGCGGATCAATTAATGACAATTAGGAGAGGGCAAACTTTGGAAGTTGTCAACTAGGAAAAGTCGATGTAGTGTCAACTATACTTAGTTGGTTAAGCTCTTGACGATAGCTTGTTCATTTGGAAAACCTACATGCCAAGATTTAAAGTCGGAGAGGGTTCCGGAACTAGACATGCTGATCTTGTTCAAGTTCGGATTGCAGCTCTGGCCATAAGCCAGGAGCAGTACATGACGGACGTCCACAGACTGTTGATAGCAGACCAGGTGAATTACACAGCCATGCATGAGCGCATAGACTCTCTCTCTTGGACCATATGGGTAAATACCCAGATAGCACGAGGTTATTGGGCCACGAGGCCTTGCAGTGGTTGTTGGAGGAGAACTACTTCCTCCATCCGCATAATCACACCTTGGAGGGGGGGGGGGGGGGGCTTCAGCATAAGACCCACACTTCTCTTACTACACAAGGGCAGTTCTTATCTTCCTTCTTTGATCCTGTAGCTGTTTGTCACGATGGAGTGACAGCAGAGACTGCCTACCTTCAAGGAGTCGTTGGCAGACTGCGGTCCCAGATGTTGATTGCACTCAGTTTGCTTAAGGAGTCCTGATTGACTTATAGAGGTATTGCAGAGTACCCTGTCGGCACCTGCAGCCTTATCAGCCCTACCAGTACTAGCCCTATCTAGCAGACCTGCTGGGCAGGATTTGAGTAGATGTACTAGATCTTTTGTTTACCATGATAAGCTTTCGGGTTGTATTCAAGCTATCATGCACAATTGACGAGTCACTTAGAAGTTTAAGAAATCATTCGCCAAATCACAGTAAGTCTTGTGATGATACATTGTAAAGGTAGTTTATTACAATATAGTACGATGAATGATAACATTAATGAAGTCGGTGGCGTGTGTAGAAACCCAAATTTCTAGGGGTTTTACACCACCCCGTTATTTTAGTTTCGCTCCCAAAGCTAAAGATGAAGTTACTTGTTTAAGGGACAAGTGAGGGCACTTATTTCTTAAACGTGTAATCTTGTGAACTCGAGTTCTAAGTTTACAAGGTTGGGTTGACTAGGACAAATTCGTCTTAAGTCTTCGTTTTCATTGGATGTGCCTCCGGGGCCCCAATGTGTCTTGATGAGCCTGGATAACAGTTCATTAATGTTACTACTAGTTCTTCAAGAGATTTTTAAGTCTATTAAGCTTTAATAGGCTGATGCGATGTCAAGTTATAAATATAGCTTTGGCTGGTACCGCTCTTGCGTCAACAATTTTCACGCGAAGGGCTTCCCGATATACTTCTAGCCTGTGGAAGGCAACATTAGCTTGACACCAAGCTTCTCTTAGTGATAAGACTAAGATTATTATTGGTGTTACTTGGGTAGGAAGTTACAAAGAATCTTCTTCATTTGTGACTTAGTTGGGGCTTAAGTTGCATAGAGAAGAAGTACTTCAAATGATGGAAATCAAAGAAGATACCAAGAATAAAGAAGTGTGCATCTTGTGTGACGCTGGAAAGGATGTGCGTTCAATGTAAGTGGTCCAAAATTTGCACAAATTATTTACTTCTAAAAGGGGGAATTCATTCATTTCAAGGTTAGTTGGACAATGGTATTGTCGAACTAATTGGATCCGAAGAGGAAAAAGATTGTCCAAAAGAGTTTTGGACATCAAATAACGCTTTTTGGGTGATGACGAACATAACCCTACAAAATACACCCATTGAGAGTTGGGCATGTCTTTTATGCTTGGGTTTGTCTTCCTCGTCGACTTAAGAAATGTGGGTTAAGAAGATAGGGCATCCTCTTACCAAGTATTTCTGGGCTTCGGTACAAGAGATGACACTAAGTATAGTGTCAAACAGTCTGTGTTACCATCACCTCGAATGATCGAAGTTTCATTTCTCAATTGCAGATGAACCAGCTTTCTTTTTTGTGACACCCCAAAGGGGTCAAATGAAACGGAAGTGGGCACTCCCGAAAAGGGTTCAAAATGCAGCGGAAAAGAACTCTCCCTGAAAGGGGTCAGATGCAGCGGAAAGTAGGCACCCTCAAAAGATTCAAATGCAGCGGAAAATGGACATTTCTAAAGGAGTCAAATGCAACGGAAATGGACGTCCCCTAACGCGGTCGAATGCAGCGGAAATGATATTTGGGTTAAGGATAAACCAAAAATCAAGAGCACAATGCTATGATCCAAAAGAGATGAATACTAATCTTCCTTAGGTTTCTAGATGATGATGATGTAATAACGACAAGATATTACTAGAGGAAATTGCGAGTCAAGGAGGGATACTTTACATAGCTGGTTATATATATTAAATAATATCAATAATGAGTCATGTTGAATATATTCAAGCTCATGTGATTATAAATTTCTATTTACATCGATAAGCGTCCTTATCCATGTAAGGTGAAATTTATAACTCCATTCGGTGACCTATGATTTCTTTATTCAAACGAACAAGCGTCCTTACTTGTTTCAATAACGATTTCATATCCCACCTTACCTAAATATTCCCGGCAAGTCTTATTATTTAGGATAAATATAACATCTAAGATAAGAGATATTATTAAGATACTTTACAGCCCGTTTAGTTATAACTTTCGTCTTCGGGCGTCCCATTCCACCGTGATACGAATTTTATAAGTAAACTTCTGGTATGGTGGCTCATGATTTCACCTTTAGACGTCCCACTCCGTCTAAAGACGTGATCAAGAGTCTCAGGCCCCATATATAAAATATAGAATCATAAGTACCTTGATTTTGGGTTCCACCACATCATTTAAAGATGCAAATTTATCCAAATAATATCACATGATATTAGTAAAAGCACGCGTATATGAGCCGTTAATAAGTCGTGTTTCGTAGATATACGTACAAAATCATAAGCGAGAGAAAATACATGTTGACGCGCGATAACGTGCGCGAGGTTAAGCATCAAACAAGGAGTTTATATGTATAATATAATATATAATAATATATTACAATCATAAGCATAGGCATTATATCATATAATTCCTTCTAATAAGGTATATATATATATATATATATATATATATATATATATATATATATATATATATATATATACACATAACAACAAATTCAAACATAAAAAAAATGTAGCACGCTAGGTAATGCTTCCTAGTCTGTTTTTAAATATTCTAATTTGTATGTTTGTTGTAAATTCGTTTTCATTAAATGGCATGTCAGTTATCCTACTGGTTAGAATAGACTAACTAGTTCCTATTCATCGAATAACTATGTAAAGATAGTATGCTCAAGTTTTAATGCATTAATTAAAATAAAGGTTCTAAGGTTTTCTTAAGTTTCGGCTATTGGCAAAACAAGTCCCTCTATATTTTACCAAATGTACATTTTCCGGCTCTTAACAGCCTTAGTCCTTGAGGTTTCTAGTATTTTCTGGAGATGGTGAAAATAATCCCTCAATTTAACCTTAGGTTTTATAATTTCCAATAAGTGATGAACTAATCCTTAGGGCTCCTAATTGTTTCGGCTAATTACATCATTAGTCCTTAGAGTCTTAAAATGACAGTTTAACTTCAAAGAATTTACAAAGTGGTCCTTAAGGTCTAATATGTTACGAATGGCATTTATTAATCCCCACACTTTCAAATATTTACAATATTAGTCCTTGTAATTTCTGTTTTATCAAGACAAGTTTCAAATGTCATGGTTTTAATCCATAAGTCTTATAAACTAACGTTCTTAGTCTAAAAGTTTTTATAGTTATATCTTCGGTATAAAAACTTTACTTAAGTGTAAAATACTAAGTGAGCTTATTAAGTGCACCAAAAGAGCTAATGGGCTTCCCAAACCCTTATTGAGCTTACAAGATCCATTAACAATTCTTATGAGCTAAGGATTTCTTAATGGGCGTAATTACAGTTTTAGATCCATTAATGTTAGAGTTTTACTACATAGGTCCATAAGACAATAAATGGGCCTAATGGTCTTCCTAATGGGCCTCAACATATTTTAGTCCATTAATAATTCAAGGTTTGCTAAGTGGGCTTACTAGGCATTGGATAGCCGAATGGGCTTAGTTAATGGTTCGGCTATATTGTATTGGCTTAAGTAGACTATTAATAATACGTAACCATTTATCTAGGTATGAAGTTTATGAAACCTTACAAGCTTATTACTGGTTCTTAAAGATTAAGTCTAGATTTCCAAAGAAAAATTTATAAAATCTAATTAGGTTTACTAAAGATAAAAAAAATCTAGTTTAGATTTCCCCCAAGATTTCGCAAGACGCATATTATTCAGTTAGATTTTTATAAAAATCAATTTAGATTTTCCAAGATTGAGTAAAATAGAAAGATCTATTTAAGTTTTTAGAGACTTAAAAAAATCTTCTTAAATTTTCTAACTGGTTCTAGAGATTCTGTTAGATTTCTAATGTTCCCAAAGTTTTTATTTATATTTCCATTTAAATATTTCCATGTGTCTGTTTTGTATTAGATTGTTCGTGGTTATAATGCGTTGTTCGGGCCATCATACTTCAGAAGCCATTCTATAAACGTTTGAGGAGCGAGGGTACTTTAAATCGTAAACCCAACCACTCAGTCAAAACGTAATATCGAGAGGGAACATCTTTAGTATAAAGCTCCCTACTAACATGGCATGTTTATTTGTTTTATTAAGTATCTTGACTATTTAATATTTCTATAATAAATATTAAATAGTTATAATACGTAAATACGTACAAGTTAGCATCTAATACAATCAACAATTACAAATGCATAGAATTAGGAATGCGCACTTAAATCATATAGTTACGCATGCTCTCTATGCTATATGCTCTCTAAGTATGTCCCAAAAAAAATCCCCAAAAGATTTTTATAAAGTTATAGTCAAATTTTAAATAAAAGAAAATTATTTTTTTATTCTTATTTTATTTAAAAATTTATCTGGTTCGCTATAACTAAAGCTCTAATACCATTCTCTGTAACACCCCCATAAAGCGGGTACACAGTGGTGGATCGATGAGCAAATAGCTTACAAAGCACAGATTATAATTATATAATTTTTGAAATACAATTGATGTAAACATTGAATTGGTACAATCATTTAAATCGTTGAATAACATTTGTTATGAATATCCCAGTAAAAGATAATCCCCCGTCATTTTTATGCTCCTAAATGATGCTCAATCCATGCTCAAATAATCTTGCTAAATAACATGGGAAAAACATGCTTAAAACAGTCAACATAAAGTTGGTGAATTTACAAATTTTAACAATTAATTAGTTTGGACATACAATAATCATAGAAATAATAATGCACAGAGCATTCCTACTAAAATGTAAATAACATTTGTTTATTATTAGAAACTGAAGCTTAACCCCATAGTCCTCAAAAGATGAGGACGTAGTGTCTTACAAAAAGACACCCATTCCAATTCCAACATGGTATACGTCTATTATCCCGGCCAAGGCACAGTGAGCATGACTCACCCAGACGGGGATGGTCAATCCATAATAGATCTATTTATAACATTTAGGCGATTTACAACAATTTAACAGTTTCAACAATAATCAAGTTTATACAATTCAATTATGTCCAATATATGTTTGCATATTTTCTTTCCCAAAAAGGGAAATTTTTAACAAAGTTTATATGGGGCTGTAAACTCACCTGTTCAAAACAGCTCGAGGATGATCAAGTATCTAATTGCTAAGCACACAGTACATCAAACACCTAAGCAATTAAGTATGTCTCAGTATATGCATAAATAATAAATGCATGCAGTCTAATAGGTCGTAAGTTTATTCAGATTATCAATATATATATCAAAGTATATATTTAATTATTTAAATATATTGTTATGAAGATGGTTAACTGTGCATGTTGTTTATCCACTATTTCCGTGTATTCCCGTTGTTTATAAAATGTGTATGCCATTGTAGTCTTTTAAAATAAATTATTAATCTCATTAAATAATTTATTAGATTATAAGAATAATAAATAAGTTATTATTAATCAAATCTTGGTTTATAACCTGTTGATAGAAATATTATTTTTTATTCTAGAATAGTTTTGTGTACCAATAGTGGCTATTTTATAAGGACAGTGGGAATAACATGTGAACAGTGGTTAGGTTAGTCTAGCAGTGGAAACTGAATAGCTAGCAGTGGGAACGGTTAAGCTTAGCAGTGGAAACTGTAAAGCTAACAGTGGGAACTGTTAAGCTTAACAGTGGAAACTGTAAAGCTAACAGTGGGAACTGTTAGGCTATCAGTGGGAACTTTTGGGGTAGTTAATATTAACGGTGGTAAGTTATACATGTTTAGTGGTAAGGTATAATTATCGGTGGGACCATTACAACTAACGGTGGTAATACTACATGCATGTCTATATTATATATATTCCTAAGCTATAACCTCATAAGCTAACGCATCCTTGTCGTCATCAGCAACCCCAAACGCCCCCTAAAGTCAGCCAGCAATCCCAAACAGCCCTTTAAAACTTTCTGCAGTCCGAAACACCCCCTTATTCAGTAGATCCAAACACCCCCGAAGCTATATAACAGCAGATCTTGGCCCCAAATGTCTTGCATGCCTCTTTCGACAACAAATCTAAATAGATCCGTATGGATCTATGCCATTCCAACGCACCCTAAATAGATTTCTGCCCAAAACCAAACACCCCCTTAAATGACTACTAATCAGCAGATCCAAACGCACCCCATGTGGGTCTTTTAAGCAGATCCGATCACCCTCCTCTCCCTTTGCCGTGTATAACTCGAAACAACCACACCTTAGTTGGCGGCTGTTGGTGGAGGTGGTCGCGAAGGAGCATCGTGGCGATGATGGCAGCGGGGTTGCGAATGGAGATGGCTGCTGGTGGATGAGGGTTGCGTCTAGAGATGATGAAGGTGTCACGGCAGGTGGCTGCACGGTGGTTGTGGTGGCCACGAATAGGGGTGGATCACATGCATGGTGGCGACTAGATGGTAATGATGACGGCTGGTGTAGATGGCCACAAAAGGTGGCGGCTGGAGTATATTTCTGAGACAAACACCCTCAATATGAGGTGGCGGCTGTGGTGGTCACGAACAAACCATGATGGTGGCTGGTGGCCACGATCAGTGGTGGAGGATGACAGATGGAAGGCAGCAGGGGTTGCGGTGGTGGTGGGGATGGCTGTGTGGTTTAAACCACAACCGTGGTGCTGCACATCATAGATCTACTCGGTCTATAGGATAAGAGTGGCGGCGGAATTATTTTGTGGTGGCCGGAAAATGTGACGGCTGCCAAGGAGGAGGGAGAAGTGTGTGTAATATTAGGGTTATGGTTAAAGTGGGGATGAAACCCTAGTTCTCCCTTTTTATATGCACTAGTTAATTACAAAGTGGAAGGTTCCTAGTAGTGTAGGGACTAAAGCGTAACTTATTTTATACCATGGTTCGAGGCTTGTTTACATTTTATAAAATTAGTTTCGTTTTTCGAAAACCGCGTCATTGATCTTAGAATCATTTTTCCAATAAAATGGAGTATTTATATCTCATATAAATACGAAGAACGTGTTCGTTTATTTAAACGACAAGTATTTGTCATTTATCTTTTGTATAACGTAAGTACCGTCTTAGTAGAAATACTTCTTATTTAATCATTCCGTAGATAAATGTTATATTAAACAATTTATCAAATTGTTAATCAAGTATTTCTCGACAATAATTTGTGTTGTTAAATTATTGAATTGTCGGTACGCGGTTTGTATGACTTTTGTCAAATTTTCAAATCCGATGATTTTTGTATGATTCAAAAAGGGTTTTGAAACATACTTCGTTATTATTTAATGAACGAAAAATCCCGGGTTTTACATCATCCACATGCCACCTCGAGTTTCGTCCTCGAAACTCGATTACTATTACTAGGTTGAGAAATGATCTAGGATCATTGAGTAGATTTTTATTACATTATTCTCATGGTAAAATCATGGCTTTTACATTCATGGATTATAATCATCCATTTAAACTTACTATTAAGTTTTATATTTTAAGTAAACGTAAGGTGTTCTACTTATAATATTAGTATTCAACTTATTAAACGTTCATATAATTTTATTTCCTAAGAGTATATGAGTTTAAGTATTAGTAATACATATCCATATTGTTTATACAATTTATTACATAAAGCAAAAATATAAATATTTTATCTTTGAAAAATAAAATATAATATTTTATTTAACTTAAAAGTTCCCACAAATTATTCAACATTTATAAAATAATTTGTAAATTACATGGCAGATTTAGTGCCCCTAGTTAAATCAAGGTTTTATAGCTTTCATAAAATGACCAAAACAACCCCTAGGGCTTCTTTAAGTTTCGGATTATTACCAAAATGGTCCCTAGGGTTTTAAAATGATAAAATAACTTTTAGAAACTTCCCAAAATGGTCCCTAGGGTTTAATATGTCACATATGGTATTTATTAAACCCTAGACTTTTGGATAATTACATTTTTAGTCCTTGTGTTTACTAATTTATCAAAACAAGTTTCATAAGTCCCGGTTTTAATCCTTAAGTTTCATAAATTGTCATTTTAATCCAAAATTGTTATAAGTTATATTTCTTTATAAAAAAATTTTGTTTAAACATTCAAAACATTAAATGGGCTAAACATCTAATAGGCTATCTAGTGGGCCTAAATATAACTTAAGTCCACTAATTTATTTAAATGGACCTTTAAAACATTTATTGGGCTTAAATACACTTTTAAGTCCTTTAATTAATTAAATGGGCCTAAGTGTAATCTTATGTCCATTAAGATACTAAGATTTATCAAATGGGCTTATTAGGTCCATTAAGTCTTGGACTAATGTTGCATGGGCTTAATTAGTCCATTAATACTACTTTTCATTTTATGTAAATATTAGTCTATGATTTTCTTATAAGCTTATTATTGGCTTATCCATATCTAGTTTTAAATCTTAATAAAGGAATAAAACTTATAGTTTATTTTATATGGTGTACCAAATTAGATCTAGATGTGTTACAAGGTTGCATGCAAGTCATAAGCCCTAATATGAGCTTATAACTCACAGCTACAATTAATTATAGCTTATTAAGATGAGTCAAAACTTATTTTAAGGTTGCATGTACTTATAAGTGGCCCCAAAATAAGATCTAGCTATGTACAAATCAAGAAATCAAGTCACAAGTCCATACACACATACATATAGCCCACGACTATTATTTTAAATCTTGGTGTTTCCAAGATGAACATTTTAGCTAGTTTTAAGTCTTGTAAACATTTACAAAAATACAACATAATTATCTAGGTTTCATGCATGTTTCCAAGGTTACCATTATTCCAAGAAAACTACATATAGCCCACGGCTATATTGTTTTCTCCCAATGTTCCCATAAGATCTATAAGCTTGTTTTATTTTTATCATGTTAAGTTAAACTCCTATCATTAGATATAAGTCTTATATAAGCATGCATGTACATCTAATACCCATTCATGGTCATATATAGCCCACGGCTATATATGTGCACATGATCCATTTTAGTGATTTTTAGCATTCCATTTCACATGTAATATTACATATTCCATCATTAAAACCTAGTACATATGTAACACCCTCAAATTTATACAACTCAGTACAGCGGAAGACTAGTTGGTGTTACGGGATAGCACATTACTCACATCATAGACAACGCTTAAAAGTCGCGTCGTTTTTAATAATAAAGCATTTCCATTCATAAATATCAAAGTTACATAGGTCCCAAGTCATAATCATTTCATACAATTTTACAAAAGATTTGAATGGAAATTATTGTTTAAGTGCTGGCCATGAATTCTTGTCGTCTTCCCGAGAATTACCTTCAAGTACCTGAGATAAAACATGTTAAAAGAAAAGGTCAGCGATAACGCCGAGTGAATTCATAGAGTTTAATAAATTTCATCAATATAACTTTGGTATAAAACTATTACCAAAAATCATTTCGTACAAATCATTGTAATAGGCCATAAAATAGCCAAAGTCATTTTTATACAAATCCTTATCGAAAATCATAATATAGGCATTTGCCTTAAAAATCATTATACGAGCCAATGTCGTAAAAACATCATACAATACGTCTTACGACGTTGTATAAAGTTAAATAAAAACCGTTATATAAATATGGTTATGAAAACCAAAACACGAACATAATATCAATAGTATGACCCCGTATTGATAGTCAGGCAATACATCGTAATTCGGTGCGTATAGTAGTATTTCGTTAACTGGATTATTATAAGCCGCATGACATTGTTACCTTACTAAACCAAACAACGGGTAGCTAACTCGATACTCAATTTGCCCATCTAAATTAGCGTGTCGTCACAAAGTTCACGCTATGGAAATCTTCTCATACATAAATTCGCTTACCAATCAATGTGGCACGACGGGGATCAACCGTCAAGGCGCGAAATGGGGTGATCGTCCCCAAATAGTACTATTAGATGCATAAGCGTCTACCAAATCCCAGTAGTTCACAATTCATGCTAATGGGACTTTTAGTGACATAGCCTAACTTTAATAATCCATTTAATTTCATCTATCGGGTCATTTAATCATTTATCGGGTCATACAATCGGGTCATAAAATCATTCGGGTCCAAATCAATAAACAAACAATCGGGACAAATGGTGTCCTATTTTAGTAAAAGTAACATGTTATCTCCCTCGCGGGTTTATAAAATATTTCATAAAAACATTTAAAAGAGTGCGAGGCTATGAACTCACGTTGATGTAGGAAGGCGGGTTATCGGCAATTCGGACGTACGGTACGTGCTTCAATCACGGAAACCTAGACAAATAATACTCGTCTTAGACTCATGTCCAATGACTTTATAAAAATAACAATTATGTATACATATGATGATTATATATATATGATGATCAAGTGGGTTTACATATTCTCATTCACTCGTTTTTGTGTTTATGTATTGGTAACTTCTTACTAGTTTACTAGTTTTACCTATTTACGTGTTTTAGGTCCAATAAGCCTATTATAAGTTCATTAACTTGTATTATTCCACTTTATAATTGTATTATCAGTATTTACACATTACATGTTGGGCCCAAATGGGTTAAGCCCAATAAATAAGTTTATAAGTGTTTTAGTCCATTTTGTTGTATTATTAGTCCAATAACGTTAACTTAGCCCGTTAATGTCCGTATGTTATCTAGTTCGGGTTTTATCTGTTTTTACTTGTTATATATGTTTATACATCAGTATATGAGTCTATAAAAGTTTACATTAGACGGGTCCAACCGTCTAAGTTTTATTTAACAAAAACTTTAATTTTACGCTAATAGCCGAAAAAGTCGTAAAAATCATTTTTATAGTTTTATAACTTATAAAACTTATCAAACTACCATTTTTATAAAATGTCCATTTATTTATCCTTATACATATATAAATGTACTATATAAGTTAGTGGGTTTTAATTCACATTTTATACTATTTTTATTTGAGTGCTTATATAATACTATTATACTTTAATTTCCCAAAATCTGATTTTTACTTTCATGTTAACCAAAATAGCCATATCTAGAGTTATATATGGAGATAGAAGCTCAAATTTTTATGGCATAAACTAAATGATATGTGCTCCATTTAACTCTTCTATGGCTACTGTTGAATCAGCATTTAAGTATTTTATAAAAATCGTCCAAAACAGTGTACTCAGATTTGTACTCTAAACTTGTTTTGATCATATCTCACTCATTTTTATGATTCCATTGTATGGCCAACTCTCACATGTGTATAACACCTAATACTTACTGTATATTGATTCCACTTTACCATTTTATCAGTTTATCATTTGGTTACTTACTGTTGTTATACAGCCATCACATTAAGCAAGATTTTAACCATTTTACCTATGGTTTTACATCTTTTTAACCATGTTTATCAAATCTATCAACACAAAATCCCCACATAATATTTTTAATCATCATTCATAATCATATTCATATACATAAATAAAGAAATTACAAGATTACATAATCAAAATAACAAGAGGATAGGAAGAAACAATCTCTATACCACCAATAGTGATGAAAAGATGAGTTTTTGATGAACAAGACTTGGTTCTTGTTACCAAATCTTCAACTATAGCAAGGAAACTTCTTGGGTCCTTTGAATGGGTGAACACATCCAAGAAATCAGCCCTTGAACCTCATGAAAACTCCTTTTTAGTTGTTAAGATCACCTCAAATCATCATGTGTTCAATGGGTTATCATCATATGCAACTTATACATATGATTTGTGGTTAAGATTTTTGATCAATGGTGGTGTTTTTGATGTATATAGGACGTTCAAGGAGAGAGTAGAGAGAAAATAAAGTGGTTTGCATGTATGAGAATGAGAGAAATGGTTTTGGGAGCTTGTTTTGTGGTTTTAGTGAAACTAGATGGACATGTGTCCATTTAGTGCATGTTTGCTTGCCACCAAAGGGTGGTAAAGCTTATGTTGGAAGCCACTTGTATAGGGGTGGGCAAGTGTAAACTTGTCCCATCCTTATTAATTTACGGGTACTCCTCGATTCTAGTTTCCTCGATTTGCGTGCCCTCGGGTCCTTTTACGAAAAAAGTTTTTATAAATTATGAATCAACGGCACACAACGAATCTAATAAAAATTGTCACATCAAAAACGGAGTTCGAAAACGTAAATACGTAATCCTAAGGTTTCCGGTTTAGTCGTAAAGGACGTTAAAATAAAATCGTAAGTCCTAATCTCTTCTCGTAAATTTGTGAGTTTATGAACCAACACAAATTTAAAATCTCAAAATAATATTCACGGATAAATTTATTTTCTGAAATGTTGGACTGTCACCAAAAACGGTGTATATAAACATAAGCACGTAACGTTGAATCCTCCGGTTTAGACGTAGTCGACGCTACTTCAAGACGTAAATCCAAATTACTTCCCAAAATAAGTGAGTTCATAATATAACATTAAAATAATATTTTCAATTAAATATTGAGAATAAAAATATCAATCATAAATTGACGGATTGTCACAGCATTTACCCCTAAACAGGATCTTTGTCCTCAAAGATCATCTTACTACTCGCTTCTTATAGAGTTAAAGCCATGTGGGTATTTTCTCCACATTCGGTCTTTTCTCATAAGTGTAATCCATTACGATATGCGAGCTCCATCAAACATAACTACGGGAATAAGATCAGGCTTAATGTTGACTTACTTTCTCTATCCATGATGTTCACGGGTTTTTGATGAATGCAACTTTTCGCTGATCTAAACTTCATTAAGGAATAGTCAGATTTTCACTTGATAGTCATTTTATCAAGTTCGATATACGAACATAATTCACGCAGATCTTGAAGTCCTATGGTAGATCCAGCTTATATGCCTTTCAAACCAACTTTTACATCATCTCAATGGTCCCATACAATGGGGACTTATATCCCATGATCTTTCAGATCATCAATTCGTTTTTCCATGGTTAAAATTGTTGGCATAACTTCGCTACCCATCTGGCACTTCAAGATCTACATTTCATATTCACATAACCTCCTGCCTACTACCGGCAGTCAACAATCAGATCCTAATTTCAACAATCAATTCAGGTCTCGTGGGTCGAGTATTTTGTAAGGTTAGGTTCGCCATCATAGGAAACCTTAAACCTAAAAGACATGTCCAACTCACAATGGGTGTATGTCGGGTGTCTTCATCTCAACTCCTGCTTACAGATGCTCTAATAATTAGATCATGACAAGATTCGATCTCGATCCTAATGCGATAATTATCAATGATAATCTCTCTAAAGGAAAACGATTATACGGTTTATTACCAAAGGTCAATCATTCAAACATAAAACAAGACTTCTAGTGTTTTGTATTGTTACTTTACCTCGTCCCTTCGATTTGGGGTGGTAAACAGTACTCTCATCAAGGTTCGTTTCCAACGACTTCTAAGCAAATCTCTAGAAATTCGATGCGAAGCGAGGACCTTGATAAAGATGTTCGATACAGGCACACTATGTTTACATAACTCCTATAAATACAAAGAGTCGATTTCTTCATCAAGAATTTATCATTAACAAGAATGATATTAACAGATTTGGTCAGTCTGTCGACGATAACCCAAATCGAATCAAATTCAGATGATGACCTTTGCAATAGCTAGACGTTTACTAATGTATGAGGCGGTGTCTGCCTTCATAACTTTTCCATCAGTACAACTTCTTCTGATAATGATACATTAAATCAGAAATGACAAGAATAGAATACTTATACTTACAAGATTCCAATATAACTACCTCTCACAATCCTTCATGTTTAGGCAACCATAAACGACCTTTTAAAACATTGAACGCCATCGGTTCCTATTACTAATGGTTCACATTAGCCGGGAACCCCTTTTTATTATCTATATTATCCTTTTTATAAGCATTGTTTATTTTTATATTGTTCGGCAATTTATTTTGCACCTTCATTATTAAGGAACATATCCTAATTGATTCTTTATCTTTTATACATAATGTGTCAGTAATTACGTTCACTTTTCTAGATGGAATAATTATCATGACCGTATTAATTACTAATTTCTCTCTTCATATCTTCTATGTTTTAGTTCTATCTCAACTATTATTTTTATCAGTTTTGCTAGATCCGACGTTTATAGCGTCGATAAATATTACAAGTAATTAAATAATAAATATTTAATTTTTATGAAAGATAAGCGTAAAAATTTTAAATTTCATAGTTCGACCAATTATATAAAAATGTTCAAAATAAATTTGAATTTAGTTAACAAGATTTTTGCTGATTTATCGAAAATAATTAATAAGATTCGTAAATGTTTGAAAAATCTTTGATTATACTTTGGTCAAAATTTTCTTAGTTAAAAAAGTAAAAAGTGTCGTTTCAAATGTCAAGTCGTAAATTATATAGTTTCCTAAATTCTTCTTAAGTTGCCTAAAAGCATACACAAACATTTACCCCTAAACGGGAGTTTAGTTAAATGTTTTGGGTATAAGCGAATAATCCCTCAAAAGTTCTTTTGATAAAACATTTGTCAAAACATTTTTTTTTGGTAAAACCCAAAGTCTTAAAAGGGCTCTTAATTTTTGAAGAGTCAATATAGATTCCATTATCTTTTAATCACACGGTCAACTAATGTAAAAGATTAAGTCTTAAATCACATGTTAATTATTCAAGGTATAGGTTTTCATTGTTCGGCCAATTTAGGGCAGTCTATAACTAATTATTAACTCATTATAATTATTATATACAAACAAATGGTCCTTAATGATCTCAAGCATGAATTTATCAATTTACAGCCTACACACGTGATTCACCAAATTTATGAATGCTACGTGTGTATTAGTCAATCCAAACGACATCATGTGAAACTCATAATGTTCATTACAAGTACCGGATGTGGTGATTGGAATACATAATCTTTTTCGCAGATGCGAAGTTGATGATAACCATGCCATGGATCATATCTTTAGAACATACGCTAGAACCTTGTAAATGATCGAACAAATATTCCATTTTGAGTTATGGATATCGTTTTTGATTGTCAATTTACTCAGTTCACAGTAATCTATAAATATAAGGAATGATAACACCATAGCTTTTCATGATGACGAGCTCGGTAGAATAAAAACTTTCTCCGACAACTCTCTTAGTTGTATGGTAATTCCTTTAATTCAGATGGTGCTGATGTACAGTGCACACGCCACAGGTGCAGCACCGAGAATATAATCAATACCAAATTCAACTTGCCTTAATGGCAAAAGTCTAGGTAATTCATCAACAAATACTTACTAAAGTATCAGATAACAGAAACATCTTTTAATAAATTCATATTAGGTTCTTTCTAGGTTATAATATCTATGACTAATTCACAACCATACATGGTATAATTTCAAGTCTAAATGCAGGATATGGTCATCAATCAAGAATTATTTAGATCACTTTTGTTAATCAACATCTTATCTTTTAGGGAAATTCTACTCGAGTTCCCGTCAATTAAGACAATGTCGTCATGTCATAATCAATCAATCCATTCTACTGGCACTGTCAACTTTTCGGTTTTATGGTCGTCGATAAGATGTGAACTTCTCAAAAGACTAATAATAACTCATAATTATTCACAATTCAAGGATATCAGGAGACATAACTAACCTTAAAAGAGTAAGGTCAACACATAATCTACGCGAGAGAATTTCAAATCAGATACAGACGAAAACATTTAACGAATATGAATATATCCCATGTTTTCATAATTTGAGTACGCATTCGAAAGATCCTCGGATTGTTACCCAGTTCATTCAAATGAAATCAAATTAAAAGAAATGATAGGAACGTCGATACATCCAATCGGGTATCAACACTCGGTAATCAGATACTTTCCCTAAGAATCTCACTACGGGAGAATTGAACAAGAAGGAATTGTCGATTGTCAAATAAGACAATTTCCACAGATGAGTAAATTCGACTCAGAAGAGTAGATGCTACAGGCACATATGTAGGTGTCCCTAACACTATGTCCTTATTTTCCACTTCTTGCAGATCTCATAAAATTTAATCTTTCACAATCTTCAAAGAAAATGTAGTGCTTATTCATTAGTTTTATGGTGACTACTAATCAGTCTTGCATGGTCCATTCCAAATTGTATGTAGGCGCGCAACTATATACAATTTCAAGATTAACGATGCAATACTCAGTTCGTCAAAATTTTATCATCATGTTTATAATAAAAATATTTTCATGCTTAATTCTTAAATAAGAATCAAAAACAAATTTTACAAAGATCTTCTTATGAAAAAAATTAAGTTTTACAAGGTGTTTTATAAACAACTTCATTTCGATAACAATCACTTATAAATCTCACTTTAAATAATCCATATAGTGATGAATATCCAATTTTTCTCAAGGGATACTGTTTTATCTTATAAAAATAATGAGTGATCTGCAGAAGAGTGATGAAAGCTTGTTCACCAAGAACTAACTACAATATAATAGGAAATGAGCTTAGCCAAATAATCATGAGGTTCATGACCTCAATGGCACTCAAAAAGAATAATCCACAACATAACTCAAATCAAGATGAGTACTTGTTCAAGGGTTGCATCACTAATGCGAACATTAGAATGAAGCAATAAAGGATAGATAACAGCGATACATGTAGAATTTAGCAATCAAAGGTAGTCTTTTCATTAATCACAAACAAGTCAAAATTGTACCGTAACACATTACATGTCACTATGTCATACAATTCCAAGAACTCATCCTACCAACTGATGTCTCAGTTAAGTTAGGGATTATTTTTAAAAGATACCACAATGAATACTAATCTACAAGAGTCATTAGGTGTCCCACCTGTCCCAGAAGATCCATCGGTCCCAATTTAGAAGAAGATTTATTCAATTTATTTCTTGGACACTGGGCATCCTCGTTAGTGGACAATGGCCTAGGAACAACACTTATCACAAACTAACAATCATTTAAATCCTTATAATTCAATCATATGACTTAATAATTTCCTCTTATCAATCTCATATTCCATACAAGTTAAATTTTACTTTATTCAAGTTTCAACCAACTTTATACTCAATTCGATATCCTACCTCACTCTCCAATACTTTCAATCTTTATTCTTAGACCTTAAAAGGGCAATAAAAGCTCGATATGAACAACAGTTAATTTCCAATCATATAGCTCTTTACAATAATAATTATCAAATAAGTCACTAGTATGAAATGACTTGATCATTCAACTAGACTTCTCGGAAAGGTACTAGTGGCATGAGGCTTTTGGGTAATGGTTCCAATGACAGCCTCAAGAGCAACATTCACCCTTTCGATTTCAATTTAAGAATTAGATGAAAACGAATCAGATGACATCTTTCTAGGTGGTAACGTTTGGTAAAACTCCACTCTATAAGGAAAGATCGTCATGACATCGATATCAGTTTTAATCTCGCCAATTCTCTTTTTAATATCACAATCAACTAATATATACATTTCTACGAATATCAACCATTTGTTGGGATCATAAATATCCACAACTTGGTTTAGATTTAGGATAGCTAGAATTCCTACGATAATAACTTCGATTAATTTGCTAGGGAAGTTAGGGTTTCTTGTGACAATCTACGTCGTATAAATACCTCGTATAAATATCAAAATAATCATCAAGCAATCATGTAATAAAATTACATCAAATATATATATATATATATATATATATATATATATATATATATATATATATATATATATAATCCAAGTTATATATATATATATATATATATATTAAAATAACACTTCTCAGTCTGGCCTTGTCGGTAACTCGGGAATTCTTCGGTACCGTTATAGTCAAAAGATTTTTAGGCATTTTGTGAAAAATGTTTATAGTTAAAAGATTTTGAAATGTTTTATTCAAAACCTAAGTTTTAAAAATCTTTCGTTCTCTATAACGAGAGCTCTGGTACCAAACTGTAACACCCTCAAATTTATACAACTCAGTACAGCGGAAGACTAGTTGGTGTTACGGGATAGCACATTACTCACATCATAGACAACGCTTAAAAGTCGCGTCGTTTTTAATAATAAAGCATTTCCATTCATAAATATCAAAGTTACATAGGTCCCAAGTCATAATCATTTCATACAATTTTACAAAAGATTTGAATGGAAATTATTGTTTAAGTGCGGGCCATGAATTCTTGTCGTCTTCCCGAGAATTACCTTCAAGTACCTGAGATAAAACATGTTAAAAGAAAAGGTCAGCGATAACGCCGAGTGAATTCATAGAGTTTAATAAATTCCATCAATATAACTTTGGTATAAAATTATTACCAAAAATCATTTCGTACAAATCATTGTAATAGGCCATAAAATAGCCAAAGTCGTTTTTATACAAATCCTTATCGAAAATCATAATATAGGCATTTGCCTTACATCATTATACGAGCCAATGTCGTAAAAACATCATACAATACGTCTTATGAAATTGAGTATAATGCAGTTCGTTTTTCTCAGTTCTTGCTAATTGAAAGTCCTAACAATTTCGGGTTTTTAACTGTTTTTGGTTGTTAATCTTTTTTGGATATTCTATTTGCTAATTCAAACAACACGTAAAAAATGGAAAATATTAATCTACTTATACGTAAAACAAATTGTCAAATACCACATTTTTATTCAATTAAGGACAAGGTACTAGTAAGCAAAGCACAAGTAACTAACTAACAAGTTTAACAAGAAAATGTAACTAATCCAACAATCTAACAAATTTACCAAATTTAACAAACTTAACCAACTAGAAAATGTAACAAATTTCAACAAAATTACAACTAACTATTTAACCGAATCTAACAAACTTTTTAACAAAATTTTTACTATTTTTTTTATCTTTTATAATTTTTATTTTAAAAAAAATCTAACTTTTAAGTTTGAAATCAATAATTCTATAAAATCTAACAAGCCCACGTCATCTTTCTCAATTAACTTGGAATCTTAACACTAGCCCAATTGATCCATAAGCCCAGTTATCCTACAGATGAAACACTTAACTAAAGAAAATCTCCAACTCAGTTAAATGTAATTCTAACTAAAGTTTTTCAACAGTTATTATATCGAATTGCATGCATGATTTTATACTAACGTCTTATACTAACAGTAAAAAAACATAACTAAAGAAAACTTATATAGAACGTAACTAGTGCTTAACCTGGGCATCCGTAGGGGAGTCTGTTGATGGCGAAGCTTAGCGCTGAGCTAGCTTAAAACGATCAATGCCTAGCTTCGAAATTGAAACCAAAAGCTGATATCGAACTATTTATCGAATGACTAATCTAATCCAAATGAAACGCAGCTGCTCTTCTATCTACACTTGAACCCAACTCCTCCGAATTACTGAGGGTTCGTAGAAACATAAGAAGATTCTGTTATGCTAGAAGAATGAACTGAAGGCTGATAACAGTCGTGTACTCGAACCGATTCAAACTGATCAAAACTAATCCGAGACCTCTGATGATGCTGATAACTAGTCGACAAGTACTCAAATTCTACAATGAATCGAAACTGATATCGAAACTTATACTCAAGATTACTTCACAACTTCGATCCGAAAACTACTTCGTATGTAACACCGGCTTTGACTATCAACGCGATGACTGCAGCTACAAGTTTCTAACGCTTATGGTCTTCAATAAACAAGGATCAGCAATACTACTCAGCTATGGAATCAATCGGCAACAAGCATCTCATACGAACAAACACATCACTTCATCATGTCTACGCTGTGAAACAGTAATAACCCTCAAATAAGAAATGGCTTCGAACAAATCTTTCTATACAGCAAGCTCCATGAAACTCTCTCTAACAACTCCAAACTCCATGTAACCACCTCACGAGAAATTTATCAAGTGATCGTCATCTACTACTCAAAATTCGATCACTTCGTTACAAACTATCATCAAAATCCAATCAGTAGCTAGGAATGTTAAAACTCGCAGCAACGACTTCATCAAATGTAGAACCACAACAGAATAACAGGATTCATCTTATGAAGAATAATGGAAGGATGTTATTAAAATCATTCAGTTGAACAACTCATCATCAAACTTCTTCAATATGAACTATAAAGAATCACGTAACAAGTTCCTTAGATATGTGTGAAATGAATAGAAAATTGATTGAGAATGAAGGAGAATGTGTTATTTCATTAATGGAAGTTTTTTACACTTTCTGTTACTACAAACTATAACTATCTAACCGATCTAAGTATGAGAGTGTTTGAAACTGTGTGTAAAAACACACAGTAAAATTGGAGAGGAAAAGTAAGTGAAACTAATTCTTGTAATTAACTACTCCTAACTGTGTGTGAAATTACACACTTTGTCTACGTGAAAAATGAAATACAAATGCATGTATTTAAAGCTGAGAATCATGCATGCATGGGTGAGGATGATGACGTATTATGACCATTGAGCACTTGCCACGTGGCAGAAAGTTGTTGGACTATCCAAGACTTTGATCCGGATTCAAAAATAATCTGCAATGTAATTGGGTGAGGGAATGTAATTGGGATTCGGTTTTTCATTCTGTATTAAATGGAGGCAAGTGGCATTTATTTATTAAACGGGATGGGGGCATAATTTGTTTTAAATTGCTAATCATTAGCATTTATAAATTCGCCCATTAATCCTGCCCTCATTTAATCATCACCCCATAATTGTTGAAGATGCTTGATCCATGTGATATAGCATGCCTTTCCCTGATTGGCTGAATCGACTCCACAAGGATCAAAGGACTTTGGGTTTTGGCAGAAAAAACCCTTGTGATTAGCAGTTTTGTCTTTTGAGCTTGAATCTTCATAAACTTGTCATTTCTGATCTTTTGAACTTCAAACTTGAACACAAATGATCCCTTGACTTGATGACTTGACTTTTGACCAGGTTTGACTTTGATCTTGACTTTTCCAAAATTGCACTTTAAGTCCCTCAACTTTTGAATGTTGTCAAGATAGGTCCTTTATCTTCTCATGGCTTGTCATCTTTGATCCTTCTTTGTCTTTTTCATCCAAATAAGCTCGATTTATTCTTGTTTGCTTGAAAATGTATCCTTCTTACCTATTTATACACAAACACAAAACATACCACATAATTCTGCTTTTATGAATCAAAATTAGGTATTTTGCTTTGTGTTTTAGGGTGATTTGTTGACTTATTGATATGAGATTTTGCTCATATCAAATCCCCTACACTTGAACATTGTCATGTCCTCATGCAATTCTTTATATTTTAAAGCACAAATTTACATTCTCCTCATAATTAACCCACCTTGGCCATATGGAATGCATCTACACTACTCTAAACTACATGATGCATGATTTTGACTTTTAACAATGCAATGAACAAAATACAATTCTATCTATATCTTTTTGATTTTTCTTGAAATGGTTTTGATGGAAATAACTCATAAAGAATTCAATGGCTTAGATTAGGGCTTGGGTACCATGGACATTTATCACCCTCAAGTTTCACTTTCCCCATACCAAGCTTAAAAATGGGATCATTGCATTCACAAGTAAAAAGTGAATCAACTTATTCATGACAATTAAATGTGGAACCGGTTATTATTTGAGCAAATTGCTTGTGGGAAAATTTGTCATTTATTCAAGTGTGAAGTATAAGAAGTGTAAAATCCAAAAATAAGGAAGCACGGTTTTAATCCTAAGTAATCCTCTCATCCATTACTTGAAAAACCGCTCACAATTAATATAAGTCCGTTTCAAGAAAAATAAGTCATTCGCCTTATGTGTAAAATCCTCATGTCATGCTTTCATAAGTAGCTACACACTCGCTAAGGAAAGGAAAATAAAACTCACGCAATAATTTACATCCGCCATCTTTTTGAGACTTTGGATCTTCAACCCCGCAACCCGTCAAGGTAATATTGGATTGGAGCAATCTATTGAATCCCCGCAACCTGTCAAGGTAATATTGGAACTCAATAGTCACTATAATTAACACCACACTGCCCCTCTTGGGAGTCTTGTATAATTATTTTTTTTCTTTTTTTTTTCTTTTTTTTTTCTAGCCATTCATTTTTTTTTATAAGCCGCTCTTATTTTTCTTTATTCCTCACTAAGAAAGTAGAAAAGAATAAAAGGAAAAACACCCGCTAAGTATTGAGCATGACATAAGTATAGTACACATAAAACGTTCTAACTTAGAATCTTAAGACGTACTCATACCAACCATGAATGATTAGACAAAAATGCATAAGAGATTACAAATCAATTAAAACCATTCTTGATTATTTATTAACATATATACATGCGAAGAAAATAGAGATAAAGAAGAGAAGGGTTTAGCCACAAGTAATTATCATGAAGTTTATCTAGCCCTTTTATACTTGCTTCAACTCTATCATTTCCCATTCTCCACAAATTTAAAATCTCAAATAATGAGATTGGTGGATGCTTAGCCTAATAGACCAATGAAGGACTACATGGTTAAGGATACTAGCTAGAGAATGCTAAGATAAGCAAACTCGGGTTGAGTCAAAATATCCATGGCGGGCCTAATATGTCAAAGAAGTCTAAACTTGTTAAAACCATGTTTTATTATATTTTTTCTTTTTATATATTTTTGATGAAAAATAAAAGAAGAAATATATACAATGCAAATGTGTTATGCAAACATGATTGATGCAAAAATTATGAATGCATATTTTTGTTGGCCAAAGTAGATCAAAATTTTGAAAAATGTTGAAAATTCAATTTTCCATGTTATCATGCAAGACAATGACAAGTTCTAGGTAAGGTCACTTCGATAGAAGACCCCCCTACACTTAAGCTAAACATTGTCCTCAATGTTTAAGAGCATGGAAGTATAAAAACGTCCCCTACACTTATGACAATGAATAGACTTTGCTTAACCCAAGTTAAGGAAAGGACAACTATTAGTGAAATCATGTTTAAGCACAAGGTGTCAATGAAAAATCACTAAAGTAACAAAGTGAACCGGATACAAGGGCCTCCTCCATAAGCTCCAAAGCATGAGATGAGTGAGCAACCCTACAAACAATCATGAAGACAAAAGAAGGTCTCCCCTACACTTATCTCCAAGTCTATACCTTTATTTCTAACCTACAACACTCTAAACCTAGTTATACGATGCTTGAGTTAATGAGTCTCTAGCTCGACTCGTCCCACACTTAAAAGTGTCAAAAACCTATCATGGAGAATAAAAATTTTGCCCTTTTTAAGAAAAGTCTCCATGATAAGGTAAAACAAGTTTTCAATGATCAAAACTCCATAAATATCCCCCAGGATCAAATACATAATTACCATCCCACTTATAACACAAGTCAACAACTAACTTCCCAAGCAATGGTGAAAAGAGTGAGGTGTTGTTCTCCAAAATGGTTTCCCATATGTTCTTCACAAGGTGATAGGGTAAAACTCTCAAATCTTTCACAAGTTTTCCTTTTGTTGCATCAGGCGGATACTGAGATGGTTTAGCAAGCTCTATGCCAGGATCAAAAATCCGTTCCTTGATGGGAAAACAACAAGTGTTGGTTGCCTTAGAAGATTCTCCTTTGTAGTTCACATGGTGAGAGAAAGGTTGTGAAGGCATGGGTAACAACAAGCTCTTGGAAGGAACCATCATGACTTGTTTTCCTTTATCACTTTGAAAGGTTGAGATGGGCACGGAAGAAGGTAAAGGATCTTCATGCAATAGAGATTCTAAATAGAGTATGTCCCCCTCCTCATCAAAATATCCAAGAGTATACTCAAAAGGTATATCCACCTCTAAAAACTCATCAATCTCATCAATGATAGAATCCTCCTCATCACCATAAACATCATAGATAGGTCTATCAAAGATTGGTGATTCCTCAAAACCCAAAGAAGTATGATCATCAACAAATGGAGAGTCACAAGTAAAAATCTCATCATCACTATAGTCATCATATATTGGTGTATCACAAAGAAGAGATTCTTCATCACTAAAATCCACATGAATATCATCATTATCATGGAAAAGTGGATTGTCATATGGGGTTTCACCAAGGTTTAGCTCTTGAGGTTCATGAAAGCCCAAGGATGAAGTAATGGAAGCTATGGTCTCAACATATGGAGGATCATAATTACCACTTGTGCAAGCTTCATGAAAATATTCACCACAAACTTCATCAAGGATATCAACTTGATTTACCTCCTAATCAATAACATCAATATGCTTCACGGTCTCGTGTTCATTGGATTTCTTAGACAACTTCCCCGTGTTAAACACAACTCTTTCATCTCCTACCCGCATTATGAGTTCACCTTCCGCCACATCTATTAGAGTTCGACCCGTTCTCAAAAATGGCCTACCAACAATCAAAGGAACTCTCGGATCCATATCATAATCAACTACCACAAAATCCGCGGGAAAAGTAAATCTATCAACCCCAACAAAAACATCCTCCGCAATTCCCACCGGATAAGCTATAGTACGGTTGGCCAACTCAAGAGTCATCTTAGTAGTAGTGAGCTCGGGAAGTGAAAGTCTCTTCCAAACTGATAATGGCATAAGATTTATGCTTGCTCCTAAATCCGCTAAAGCCATACAATTTTCCACCCCCGGGAAATTGCAAGGAATCAAAAACCTCCCCGGATCT